>MU401455.1:201717-370347 GCA_022579005.1 Poronia punctata
CAACCCCCCACCCCCCCCCCCCCCCCCCCGCCCCCCCCCCCCCCCCCCCCCCCCCCCCGCCCCCCCCCCCCCCCCCCCCCCCCCCCCCCATATCACGTAAGCAGATACACACCATTTTTGATGTACGAGTATATAAAACACAAAACCAACAGAAAATAACCTACCTTACATATGACATATTCAGGGAGGTAAGAAGAAGGAGGAGAAGAAGAAGAGTCATTAAAAATAGGCAGTCGTCCTCAAACCCCAAGACCCAATATTTTCCACCCGCCGGCGGGCGGGGAAAAAACCAAAGAGGCGGATGCAAGCTTGTGGCCAAGGACGACATGTGATCGGCTGCTCGAGAATAGAATTGGTAGATGTTTAATTACAGCCGCCTTATGTACATATCCCCCACAAAAACAACGTCGCAGTCCCACTATCTTCGAGTTGGTACTTGAAAATACTCAAGTTGTTTTGTTATTTATAGCAAGTAAGCTGTGCTTGAAAGTATTCAAAGGCTCTCATCATAACAGACCACATATAATGATGCACCAAGTAATAGCAGACAAGCTCTTGTGAGTCAAAATCTATATTATCGGACATGTATTCTTCCTAGCGTAGTGACTATCCCCGCTAATATCTCGTGGTTCACTAAAAAGGTGGATTAGTCTTCTGCTAAGCTGGGTTAAATGCAAGGGGGAATCGGGAATGTGGGATAATTAGCATCCCTTTCTGTCAACCGCAACACAGACAGATAGGGGTAACGATTGCCAAAGGAAGTCAAGACTCATTCGCTACTTAACGACTTGGTAAGGATCCGGACCAATCAGGCCAGGGTTCTTTGCGGCGCGGTACTTTGTATAGAAATAAGGACGTGTAGATGTCTACTAAACTAAGGTTAGTTCAAGTGTGATGATTGTTTATGTGGGCTTGCCGTTAAAGAAAGTTGCGGGTTTTGGGGTTGCGGACTAGACAAAATTGTACGAGTACGTATAAGTCAAAGCCCGCAAAGCAAAAACTTGGAACACCCCGCAAGGCAACATCCGCTCCTTTGACATCAGAATGAACTCTGTAGTACATCGTGCAGTACTTACCCACCTTATGTAATAGTACATATCTAAGGTTAGATACTCGGCAATCTGCTATGTCAACGGTTACTACTGTGTAAGTATTGTCATGACAGCATGTAGCGACCACTGAATCAAATGTCTAGGGGGTGACTAAGGAGCTGGCCTAGCCGTTAGATATGCCCCTTCTTTCTTGCCCATTGATCGAGAAGTGATCAAGAGGTCCCTGGGAAGCTAGCCTACTCAACTGTTAGCCTTAACGCTAGGTTGATATAGAATACCAGATAGGTTACGCTTGTAGTTGATACATCTATAACTCTATGTAATTCGAGTAGTGGTTTGAAAGTTAGCAGGTAGTCTATCAGGTAGGTAATTACCATGCATGTTTGAAAAGGCGGCTTCGTGTTAGTCTAGGCATAACCCCGATAGGTCCGGGAACTTGCATAGCCCAGACATACGATATACCTGCCCTAATTTGGAACGAGAACGCCCAGCTCTTGTAAGAGTCTACTCCTACCTACTCATACGTACCTTTATGGATGGAATTAGGTTCCGCTGCCCGAAGAACCTTTACACGTACGTAAGTACGTGTATTTGCTTTAGGTAAGTATATGTTTGGACGTTCGCACAAAGACATACTATATTTAAACCCCCGGAATCCATGAGCCCTGATTGGGTATCATTCGGGGTTTACCTTAGTCTAAGTCCGCTAACCTAAGCTTTCTTAGCTACCTATAAGGTAGTATTTGTCATGGTATGTGGGAGGCAGGGGCGCGCGATCAACGAGGCACAGTTGGCCTGTTGGTTAGTTGTTGGTTCCAAGTTGCGGGAAAAGGTGCTGAAGATATTGGTAGGCCCGCAGGATCGTGCGGCGTTGCAGAAGCGTATGCATGTGGTTCTTTCTCCCTTGTTCTTTTCTTCTTCGATAAGGGCCAACTATCCCCCCGCCAAGTCTCCGGGACCGTAGCTGCAACCGCGTTATGTAATCTAATATAAGTTTCGTGAGTATTGATGGCTTTTCCTCTCCATGGCTTGCTTCTCATTTGGATACTTTTGCAAACTCAACTGTAGTATGTAAGGATATTCTGATTCTTTCTTGGCAGTAAAACGTGTCGAATACCGTTGCGATCCCTCTTGTTATTTCCCTTGCTGCATGACCTCGGCCGCGATCTACCCTGCTCCCCCTTTTAAGCGTGGATAGATAGGCACGGGTAAAAGTCATGGAGTCTCAGTCGCCTGTCGACCGCCTAGAGTCCGAAGGGCCCAGCGAGCAGGGTGGCCTCCGATATGCAAAGCCTTCCGAATGGGCGGCCCACAAGGAGTTGATCAAGACGTTATACCTGGACGAAAACAAGACCCTTGACGAAGTGAGGCGCATCATGGCGGATAAACACCAGTTCCGTGCTACGTAAGCGCCCCCGGCGAGGTCGTGCCCCCCTTTACTCACGTAGCCAACTAACAGACCATAGGCCCAGCATGGTAAGTCGATAAGGATCTCCCTTGTGGTCGAAAACTCAGCGCTCTTAGATCGCAACGAGTTTCCCGTCTTCGCCAGTTCACCAACTGAGTTTGGGCGTATAGTTTAAGAAGCGTATCCGATCCTGGCATTTCTTGAAAAAGCTAGAAGAAGACGACGTATTGAAACTATTCCAGCAAAAGTTAGAAAGAGAAGCCGCCGGCGAACACGCGCCACCACCAGTGATTCGAGGGCGGGTGGTAAGGAATCAACGGCTCAAGCGATTCCTAGAGCGCCGGCCGGAAACGCTCGCCAGGCTCCAATCAGGTGCATCGCCGGGTACCCCCACGACTTATCGATGGTCATCGCCAGAGAGCTCGGGCGAAGTTCCCAGGGTACTCCCGTCATGGCCCGAAGCTCGCTACATGGAAAAGACCTTGACAGCAAGTAAGTAGTCGGTACCCTCTCCAGCTTGATCATCCACATCCTAGGCATGTATGGGAGATGATGCGAGGATCCGGTTTGGCTATAGATGCTAACTGTGGCTGTCGTAGTTCGAGACTACATCAGAGCGTGCACACTCGGACCGGAGCCCATGTGGGAATGGATACCTGGAGGCTATACGAGTCGGAAGGAGGCAGCAATAGACACACGGTTGTCAAGATTAGAGCTGACTCGGGCGGTGGACGATTTCTACTTACTACAAAGCTACATCGACGAAAGCAAGCCGCTCGACGACATATTCCAACTATTAAATTCGACCCTAAACCGGCTTACTAATCTTATAAGGACTGAGTTGCCGGACATGTTCTTCCAGATGATCGAGCTACTCCAGCATACATGGTCGAACCACAGGCAACTGGAACAAATTTTTCGACGGCATGTGGTGGAGCTTGCCATCGTCCAACTCGGCCGAGAGCATCCCTTGTCTATCCTGTGGTTGCACATGCTGAGGGCGCGTGGTGGTGAGTCTTTTAAGATACCACTAAACGTCTTATACATATTATTACGAGAGCTGGCGATCTCTCGAGGTTCTCACGACCAACTCACCAGCATGGCACTGGCCTACCTGTTGCGGTTGAGCATACAAACGGAAGGCACCGTTGCAGCGACGGAACGATTCAAGCAATGGATCGTCTCCTTTCCGGGGTGGGATCGCTCCGAGAGCTGGTCCGGCACCATCGAATCTAGGCTTGGGGCTTCCAGGGCCATCGAATCAAATCGGCCTGCGGACCACACCTGCCCATCATCGTCGGCCGGTGTCATAGGCTATCTGCAGCCGGATTTTGGCCCGTCCGAGGTGTCCGAGGCAAAGTTTTGCCTATCGTATCTAGGTGGGCGGATCGCGCTACGGAATGGAGATGCAGATCGAGCTGAGGCTTGGTTCTTAGACGCCATGATGGCTGCCAAACAACACGAGGGGTACAGGAAGATTGATTATTGTACAAAGGTCACCACGAACCTTCGAGTCCTCTACACTGCCACAAGTCAGAAAGAGAAGCTGGCTGGATTGTTCAGGGAAGAGCGGGAGTTGGAAGCCGAGCTTCCCCCAGGAATGAAATGGCCAACAGAAGTATGGAGAATGTGACGGAGGTTTCGTTACCATCCGTGAAGTGATGTACCTAGTAAGGAAACAGCGCTCTTGCCAAATCCTTGCCGTGGCACGGAAATCACGGCTGGTGACGGTGTAGATTAAAGGCAACAACAAAACTGTGCTTTGGGAAGGTGGATTGGGCTTGTAGGTGAGACATCGGCGTATCTGGGGCAAGGCGTTGCGCTATTACCTGTATTTACTTACTTGTAGAAACACGTTAAGCAATATGGTTTTTCGAGGTTCGGCGTTACCTAGGGGGTTATTACCAATAGGTTATGTCCGAGTGCTGCCCTGGCGTGCCTGGCTTACCTAAGATAGACGTTAAAATTCTACTACTACTACTGGCGTGCCTGGCAAGTTGCGACCAAACAGCGACTGCTGTGTCCACTGTCGTTTGCACACGAAGTGTCGGTAGATCCCACCTAATTTCTACGTTTATATAGTAGTACTCGTAAGCCCGCAGTAGGTATCTACCTACCTCTATAATACAGATACCTCATTCGATTACAAAGCTACATAGGTAGCAACTACAGTACCAATCCTATATATTATGTAGTACCTACTTCGAAATAAAATGTCGTGTCCCGATTGCCTAGGTACATGTATGTATCGTATGTTGCCCTTACCTACCTTACCTATTGCATTCTCCTAGGTAGGTGTATGGAGGGCCATTAGAACATCATCCGCCAAACGTTTGGCGCCACTATCAGGTAGGTACTTGATGTACCTATCTGGGCGATGTACCTACATGTACTCTCGGTATGTGATTCAAATGATTACTAACCTAGGTTAGGTAGCTTATCATAAATCAAATCAACTATCCATCGTTCATCACTCATACAGGACCGCCAGGTAATTATACGATGTCGCAGTCTAATATCGATTAATTAGAGGATTCAGCAGACGATAAGGATGATTTCTCTCCTAATTGCGCCTATCGTAACGAGGTCAACCTCCAATGGGGGGACCACCGATACTTGGCTTGGAATTCGGAAGACGGGAACTACCTAAGCCGGGACGACAGCTGAAATTAAGGTGAAAATTTTACTCTCCATTCAAGACCTTTTAGACACACGTATCCCGCCCTCCATTTGATTCCGAGTCTTGGTGTTCCCGTACTATCAAACAATGGGCCGCTATATCCACGAGGAGCCGATACTACTCGTAGAGAACCCGAGGCCGGGTCCACCCCGGGATACGGCGTGGATTCATAGCTTGCCGTGTTATGCTGTTCGCAGCATGCTCGTGGCGCTATGTAGCCAACAAGAGATCAACAGACAGGCCTTTGATATACTGGTGGACAAGATTCCTTACCGGGAAGAAGACGTTGACTGCAAGGTGGTCATCCCTGTCTCTATGCAACATGACGCGCTTCGCTCGTCGGTTACCCATCGTAGTATCGCGAGGGATGGTGGCGATAGAAACGACAGTTCAACGGCGAGAAGGGCAGAGCCTACGATGATGATTTGCACACGGTGCCAGAAACCTTACTCTCCGGACCATAATAACCGTGCAGCTTGCTTTTACCACGATGGTAGGTCACTCCATGTCCTCTTAAACAGCTTGCGTCTTATCAAACACCCGCGAGTGGGCGGAAAGGTGTTCGCTACCTCATAAATGAGCCAGCACGAACATCTGCTCAATGAGCTGAGCGCCCGTAATGGAATCATCTCCCTAAACACACTATTCGAGCTCTTGTCAAGCATTTCCTGGAGAAAAGTCAAATACATGAGATTGTCTTTCTATGAGCTACTGACACGACGTGCCCGGATTTCAGGGGAATTAGAATGCGACTTCAATTCTGATGAATGGTTCGACTGGCCCGAACACGTGGAACCATTTGACACGGAGGAAAATAAGCGGTTATACCCAAACGGCTTTGTCTGGACCTGCTGTGGGGAGACGGGGTCAATCTCAGGCTGCACGCTCGGGATGCACCAAGGGAACCTTGCACCGAACCCCCGGGCCCGACGTAGCACCATGCTTGAGGCTCTCAAAGCCGAGTATGGCAGGGAAAGACAGGAATATCCGTCAGAATCATCAGCACGGAGCGCACCACCCGGCCTGCCGCCTGCCGGGAGACGGGTAGCACCGCAGAATGTACTTCCTTCGGACTTCCCCCCGATTGCCAATAGTGGGGATACACGGGTCCAGCGGCGTAGTGAGACATCAACGTCGGCTACGATGACAAGGAACGTACCCGGTCCAACATCCGCCCGACGGTCCAAGGATGTACGTAGAAGACTGTTCCTCGATGAATTGGCAGCGAGGAGACGGAGAATGGGACGGCGGCGTGTTCACTCGCGCCACAGTGTGTTCTAGCAGATATGCAAAGCGATGAGGGACGATAATAGAATTGCTTTAAGCAGTTTCGGGTATCGAAGACGACATAATTACTAATACTAAGACTACTGCATTAATTTCCAATACCTCACCTGGTCGAGCAATGAAGGCTTTGACATAGTCAGCCAGCCTTTCATATTCATCGCCACCTTGGTTTAAAATACATCCCAAAAAGAGCCAGAAAGGCAAAAACATTGACCTATCAGAAAAATGATAATTCCCAAAGTCAAGCTTTAATGAACAGGCAAGAACTCGCTCACCCTACTTTATCTAATTGTTTGCCCCTTTTTCTTTTCCTTCTCCCCCACCTTCCTCGTGTGCTGCGTGTCATCTGCCATTGACAAATCATATCCATCCAACACAACACAACACACCACACCACACCACAATCACTCGAGCCATCAAATCGTGCCATTAAAATGCAGCCATCCGTCCGTCGATTTCGATTTCGATTGAGACAGATTTACTCTACTCGTACATTGCATGAGATCGACAAAAAATATGTGTGCAACACAACCAAGAAACCCGGGTAAGGTATCTTTCTTTCCTTTTTATTTCTTACTCTCATTCCTTGCCACATACAACATACCGAAGACAACACAAACACATAATAATACCTGTTATCACTCTAATTATTAAAGCAAGCCACAAGTTTGCACGGTGTGTGACTCAACCCATTTTTCTTCTTCTTCTTCTTCTTCTTCTTCTTCTTCTTCTTCTTCTTCTTCTTCTTCTTCTTTTGGCTTCTCCTAATCTGGTCGATTTCCATAAATAAATAAATGAATAAATGATCGACGCAAAGTTTTGAAGTTGGGTTTTTGGTTTACGACATCGGAACCGCCAAAAAGAAAAGAAAAGAATAAGAAGAACCGGTAAAGATCATTTACTTGTATGATGATGGTCGATGCCTGATATTCGCCACTTACCTTAATGCCCTCCCCGGGAGGGAAAAAACATTCATTTCATTTCATTGCGCCCCTCTGGTTCAAATTTGTTCTGCCCACCTGTATAAGGCTGTCTGTTGTCTGTACGTTATAAAGCCGCCACCTACCTTACTTATCTAACCTATGGTACCTAGTTGAAAATCATTTTTATTATTGTTGAACGAACAACAAGGACATTTTTCATTTGGTTTATATATATACCGTATGTATGTATACACGTGGTAACATATAACATCATCATACCCAAACCCCCCAAAAATTGTCGTCGTACTAACTGATGTAGGTATATATATATTAAAACATAAAAACCAGAACAAACAAACAACAAGACAAGACGAGGCGAGGTGGAAGGTTTTCCTATCCTATCCTATCCTATCCTATCGCTATTCGGCCGAGAAGATATTTTACTCGGGTTGGTGAGAGAGAGAGACGTAGGCAAAAGGACAGGTCTTACGCTACTGTATAACCATTATTGTGGAAAGAACGCAACAAGCAAGAAAGCAAGCAAGCAAGCAAAAGTGGCAAACAAGAAGATTATAACAGAAGTAAGTAAGTAGGTATGTACCGGTAAGAGTATGAGATAAGGTACTCTGGGTCACAGCATATATGGTAGGTAACTTGGAATAGGTAGGTACGAGTAGTCTTACAAGTGATGAGTGATCGACTGTTTACTCGGCACTTCCCGATGATTGTCCCTTTCCCCCTTATGTGATATGTCCTACCGTGTTTGCATCTAAATGTTTCCATCCATGACGCGCCGAGAAAAAGCCGTGGATAAGAGGTAGCACACATAGTACTTGTACAAGGCGACTGCTTTAATGCCTTGGTCGGCACATTAATCCTAGCAGGTAGGCAGCCAGGACGGGGAGGAAATAGGGTAACGATGAAAGCGTAAAAATGATTTTTGATTCCCTTTTCCAAACCTCCCAAGCCCTTGTATGATGTTACTACATACTCGACACATGTCTCTCTCCACCAATACACAAAATCACACGTCCCGTCCAACAGGTGTATACATGTTAAATGGTCCGTCATACACGCTTTGGTATCTCTCTATATGCCCAGAAAATTCAAAACAAAAAAAATAGCGCCGTAGAAAGAGTAAACAAAAGAAATAAAGTAGTCGTGTATTCGTAGGTACTGCATAGTATGTAGTATGTCCCGGGTAACTGATTACCGGCGCTCCTCCGATCCAGTGGATTCGTAGTAGCGATGGGCGTGATGCTGGTGGCCGCTGGGCTGATACTCAATGGTCTTGGGCCGACTTTCCGTCTCGTCGTCATACCGTCGTCGACGGGATCTGTCGTCAACCGGACGTCCTCTTCGGTGTTCGTCTTCTTCCGTCTCTTGACGATGCCGGTGTCGTCGTTGCCGTTCCTCATCCGATCGAGTCTGCTCTGCGTCAGAGTGACGGTCACTCTTAGGCTGCCTCTCAAATTCCTTTCTTCTCTCTTCTATAGTAGAATATCAGCATAATGGCTCGGCAGCGTATGCGTTCAAGTATCATTGAGTTACATACCCCTTATCTTCGCAGTCGCGACTGCATACTCTTGGATTTCATCCTTGTTCAGGACTCGAAGGACGATGACGAAATCGTCGCGGACCTCAAACCGCTCTTTGCCGAGGGTGAGAGCTTCGGGGTTCACCTTCTTTCTGCTGATCTTGGTCCATCGTGCTCCAGGTGGGACGTCTTTCTTACTCTGATCATCCTTGTGTGGTGCCACACCTTCGCGAATGGGATTGTCATCTTCCGGGAACTTGACCTTGGGTGGCTTTAGTATACCCTTGATCGGCTTCTGTTCCGATTTGTCTCTCGGCGGAGATACAACTCGGACCTGTTTCTCTTCTTGTGCAGGTACAAGCTCGCGCCCACGAGAGTCGTCGACAGACTGGTCCCTTTTAGTAGGGCTAGCGGCCCCTGAAGGAGCCGACCCATTCGACTTTTCGCCCGTCTCAACAGACTTGTTCTGGTTATCAAGTTCAGCCTTAAGTTCCATCAAGCCCTTGGTGTCTGTAGGATCGAAGGCCGAGGAAAGTCGATGGCGTCTCCGCCCGTGGTTGGATGCAACCTCAGATGGGCCATCCTTTGCGTCCGTGTTCCCTCGCTTAGCGTCGTCGTCTTGTCTCTGCCGGTTACGTTGGTCTCTCTCGCTGTCCCGTTCACTCTCGTAATCCCGCTCAAGGTCGCGGCGACGTTCGCCTTCCCGGTCTCTCCTACTCTCGTAGTCACGGTCTTTGGACCCCGAAACAGACTCTCCACGCTCCCGTCGCGGTTCCCGTAGTTCGTCGGCTCTGGTGTGGCTGTCCCTCGGGGAAGGCTCCCGTCCGACCACGTCTCGCTCCCTGGATTTTCCGTTCTCGGTAGGGTGAGAGTCGTATTCTCTGTCTTCGTCGGATACTCGCCGCCTTGGGGACACGTTCTTGTCGTTGCTGTTCTTAATGATGGGTGCAAGCCCTACGGCCGCAGCGGCCCCCTTGAGGCCAGATGAAACCTTCTCGCGTGTTCGGCTGACACTCTCACGACGGCTCGACCCTTTCCGCTCCCGGCTGTCATCAGTGCGAGAACGATAATCTTCAGCAGTGTCTCGTTCGTGGGATCGAATACGGTCCAGTGTTTCATCCGAGGCACGTTTCGGTTCGCGATCGGCAGCGTCATGCCGTGGACGACGCTCATCAAAGTTTTGCGCACTTGCCGAGCGGCCAGAGGGCGGGTCGGCAGTATCGGTGCGAATGCCAAATCCCCGAACCGTGACATTATCGTCACGGTAACCGTCTTCCCGCTCACGGCGGTCCCTGTGCGACCGCTCGTCGTCGCGACTGCGGTAAGCCTCGTCGCTGTGCGACGAACGAGTGGCTTCATCTTGATAAACCACGGGAGGACGCGACCGGGTGGTTCGATGCTCTATCGGCGGGCTTCTCGGTCCCTCAAGCAACGCGGGAACCGGACGCCGTGTAGTCTCGAGTGGTGGTGGAGGTGGGACAGCCGGCGGAGCCGGCATAGTGACCGAAGGGCGGTCATAGGCACCTGTTGCTGCCACTCGGTTGAACCTTTCAATCCCAGCGGAAGTTGGGGGCTTTGCGCGGGAACGAGGGTCGAAGCGGGGAGTGTCGCTGCTGACGACGTTGACGTGTGGCCTATGGTAAGAACGGTCCAAGCTGCTCCGCCGCTCTCGCCGGCTAGGGTCGATATCCAGGTCATATCTGGCCAAGTCACCGGGACCTGTATATCCCCACGATTCGGTGTCGTCATATTGATCCAACACAGCCGAACTATTTGCGTACACAGGAGTCGCGTGGTGCGCGGGAGTAGCACTATGTGCGGGATGAGCGGCAGTGGTGTACAAGGTGGTATGCTGTCTCGGATTGCGGAAATTGTCGGTGCTGGTCCTTGCTGGAGCCCAGAAGCGGTCTTCACTGTTGCTGCCCCCGACTCGTTCTCGCAATCGATGAAATTCGTCGTTCAGTGGCGCTCCCCCGGGGCTAGCATAAGTATAGCTATAGCGATGCTGGCTGCGCGAGCGAATCGAGGAGGCCGGCTGGATAGAGTAGTACGATGAAGAGTCGTCGCTAGGTCGGAACGACTCGCGGGAGGGGCTTCTATCCCGAACGCTTCCAGCAGCATGGTTCGTAGTGGTCACATGAGGCCGAGGGGGGTGGTTAGTGGTCACAATTATAGGCTTCACAGCGGGAGAGTCGACCGTCGTAGATCTATGTCGGTTTGTTCTGCTCAGACTCCTAGACAAGGGGTCTTTGACATTGTAGGTGGTGGTGACGGTGGCTGGTGTACTCGAGCCGGAATTAGAGGTTTTGGGATCATGCCGCCTCGGCGCAGAGGGATCGTATCGGGAAGTTGGGACGCCATGGATTTCTCCCGTATAGGCTAGATTGTATCCGATGTTCACCGGCATCGATGCCCTCGCAGGGTTGAAAGTAGGGGAGCGCCGACCCTGGTGACGAGAACGCGGGTCGGCCATCGTGAAAATGGGCTTTGGACTAGGCCAGATGGTCCAGTCCAGGCACGATCAGAGTAGAGTAGCGTGGAGATTCAGGCAAACCCAAAGCCCCAAAAGCTGAGAGAGCCCAGGATATCAAGATGGCACAAAAAAGGTAAAAATGAAAATCTCAAAGGATGAAAACAATATAAGGCTGATGGTCTAAAATGTCCGATTCTATGCAATGCAGCAATTCGTCAGTTTTCGTTGGTAGGATGCTAGCAGCGACAATCGAAAGGACAAGAATAGCGCTTCAGGATTCATGGAACTTTTGGGATTCCTGGCTGACGGAAGAGCGGTTACTAAGAGGTGGGATATTACAGAATAAATGGAGTCGGATGGAGCTGAATGGAGGGGGATGGATGGATGGGATGGACGGATGGCTGATGGATGAAGCAGGCAGGTGGGGTGGGGTGGTAGCCCGTTTTTAATATTTTAGCTTGCTCGCTGCTTGATTGAGGTTTATCTTATGCAACCAACCCGCTTTCTCGAATTAATTACTGTAGAGCTTGGAATTTCCGGCTGGGGGCCCGAGGAAGAATTTGTAGAAACGAGAGAGGAACGAGAGACGGGAAGAGGAAATGCAAAGGAAGAAATAAAAAAAATTCAAAATCCACAACAAACCAAAATAAAACGCTCCATGCCTAGGTACCTACCTAGGTACACCAAATTATATTCCTTCCTTCCCTGTCCTTTTGCTTTTGCTTTTGCCCTTGTTATTGTATATTTTAATCGTGTCGGTGCGACCAAGGACCGTGATGGGAATTTTACAAATTGTGGTCGTGTCGTGTTGGCGTCCTCTCACACGTTTATAGGATAAAAGATAAAAGGCTGTGTTCAACAAGAAATAACGTGCCCAATAATGTCTGAGCCAGGAGCAGGAGGGTGCCGTCAGATACCCGCTCTGGGACCACCTGTGATCAATTCCTTCCGCTACTTTTGGGACACCCCAGTGGATAAACAGAGGGTCACCTAGGTATAGATGGGTATCCTTACAACGGCAAGATGGCAAGGCTTCCCAGGCCACATCAAGGGAGGAGACTGGTCTACCAAAATATTGCTTCTTTTTTCGTTTTTTTTCGCCCTGTTAGAGTTGGTAGGTGTGTTTTTCTGTGGAACAATAAAACCAGAGAAAATCTGGATTATGATCCTAGACGCCTTGCTGCGGGGTATTCTGAGTTTTGTTGTCTACGAGTACTGTATACGCAGCAAGAGAGCACGACATTTGGAAATAGGTGATATGGTGTAGTTCTGAGGGGGGATAGGTAGCTCAAATACCTACCTGCAACCTACCATACTTACTCCTATCTAACGTTAGACAAATGTATTATAAGCGACCTATCTACAGAACCGAAAAACATTTTTTTCGTGTGTGGTTTTTGTGCGGGAGTGTGGGTATGTGGGTGTGCGGGTGTATGCGTACGCATGGGCACATATGGGCAGATGGGCGTCTATGGTCGTATGGGTTGTGGGTGTGTGTGTGCGTGCGGTCCGCGTGGTGCTGCTGGGTTCCCAAGATGCCAAGATCTTTTAAATGGTTGGGCTGCAGGCAAGGAGCCGAAGCCGTTTGGACGCTGCCCAGCCAAGAGAAATGTGCACGAGCGCAATGGATCCAATAACAAAAAGGGGGGTGAGCAAGTCCTATCCCTCTTTTTTTTTTCCCCTTGCAACTGTAATGTATCAGATGCTTAAGGCATTGTTGTATACTGCTGTTCAAGTGTTGTCAAAGTTGAGGCTACTCGTAATTAAGTAGGTACCTAAGGTACTCTTGGTGTTGTTGAAGATTAGAAGCATCTGATTTCAAGATATAAGACAAATATACAGGTTATTTACAGGCGTGTGTAGTGTAAAGTAATCAGCGTCCTTGCTGTGCGTCACAAGAGACCGACAGACTGGCAGCCTATCCCTCCGCTATTCCGTATCCAAAGCACGCCAAGGTAGGTAATCTGACCGGTCTAATTCCACTAAAGATCGACAATGGTAAAATGTCGCTGATCTTCAGCTAACCTTGTTTGAACCTTTGAGGACGGCCTTGGCAGGGAGTAAGGACAGGTTGCGACTTCCCATTACTGTCATTCCAGCCCGACAGACAGACCGTACGTAGACCAGATAGAGTAGTAACGCCTAGGAGGAATAATGCCCAACGACAATCTTTAATTGTCAGGTGAGCAGGGCAAGTGGCCCGCACCCACAGTAAAGGTAAAAGAGGCAACAAGTATTTTATTTCCCGACCGTTATTGTAGAGGTCCGATGTCCGATGAGGATGTTTCATAAATAATTAGTCCGTGTAGACGTTACTGTTGTACCTAATGTTGGCTCATCGGTGTCCGGATACCTGTACGCATAGGTTTTACGATCATAATCATATACCTATTATACAGTAGGTAGAAAGGAGAAGAATAAACGGAAGGAAGACAAAGGGGAGAGGGGGAGATCAACATAAAAATAAGAACAATTTGAATCTAGAAGAGGTCCAGTCCATCTTGTCGCAAATCGATTCCAAGCCGTCCCATGCTGTAATACAATGTAGTCAAACCTACATACGTGTAGGTAGTACCTAGACTAGGTGTTCTAATTTCGGTGTGAAGCATGGTCTGGAAAGGAAGGGATGACGCAGCTGTCCGTTCCGGTGGGCTGACCCTCTAGAAAGCCGAAAAGAAGCTTTTGCACGGAAAAAGGGTTTGCAAGTTTGCAATCCTCCTCCCTATTCAAGGTACATAAAGTCTAGACTCTGCACAAAATAATTATAGTTTAGGTGGCATAGAACTTTACGGTATTGACATTCCGGGTAATTATGGTGAGGCTTTTCTCTCTCTCTTTTGCCCCTTTCACCCCTCTTTCCTTATTCAACCAGCAAGGCCTGTATTCGGCCCTGTGGGTTGGGCGCATCAATAAAGGTACATGGTATGCCATTTTCTGCAGCAAGGGATCTTGGTCATGCACTGCAGGGACAGGCGAATGATAAGCGGGTGGGGATGAGAAGAGAGAAGACGATGAAACAACCAAATAAAATGCAAGGGATGATGAAGAGAGGTATGTCGGAATGGTGTGTGGCTGCAATGTCAGAGTCGATAGACTGGAATGGGATCAGGAAACCGAAGAAAAAAAAAGGTATTACGAGATCAATACACTCCATCAATTCATTCATTCATACCTTTCCTAGACTGGTACCTAGACTAGGTAGGTAATTACATACTCGTAGATACTATGATGAGTTTGGCAGCTTAAACTCACCCTCATTCTATTATTATAATACGACCTCGTCTACCACACCATATGCCTACTTACTCCATTCGTAGGCTAGGCACGTTGTAACATGCCCCTATTTTCTCACCCGAGGGAGAATGCATGAATGCTAACCTAGCTACTCGTAGCTCTGGGAGCTGAGAGGGGAAGCGCGGTCAAGGTCAACGACAAGGTCTCGGCCAGTCAACCTTGGAGGGCTTGGTCTTGCTCAAGGTAAGCACCAGCGAGAATAGTCTACGTCGGCGGTCGTTGAAATACAGCGACGATGACGTCTTTTGTCGGGCGCTCCGTTGACTCTGGCGTCTTGAGAAACCGCTATGATCTAATTATCCAAAATACCGAGCTGGGACTTTTTCCTCATTCCAAGCTGTGTGACCCAAGCCGAGTCAAGGTAAGGACCAAGACCCGCCGCCACCACCACTAGACTAGACCACCTAGTCTGGTCTCAAGTCTTACTTGGACGTGTAAAAGTCCTGTTGACGAGAACAAGGGTCTTTTGAATGTTACGAGTTATGAATATCAAACTCTTTTGTTCTTTGGCCCTAAGACGGGAGGACTAACATATCGAGTAAGAGGGGACAGGGATAGTTTCAGATATTTTTATGATACCTACGATAGGTAAATTACCTACTTTGGACAGCTTATGCAGAGGAGCGAGCGCTGAAAATATGGGAATATTTTATTTAAATAAATACGCATGGACAAAAAGAGAAGACAGCTTACTATGTCTCTTGCCCCTTTTGGGAAGTCGCCGTCATTGGTGATAAGAAGCCAGGGGGAGAATGCCAACGCCAATCGTGGTCCGAATCTGTAGCGATACACCCTGCCGGAAAAGTAAAATAGACCCCCCAAAAAAACATTTCAATTAACGACTCCTATTAGACGAGTAAAAGATACGAGTCTGTGCCTGGCACTGGTTAAAAGTAATAGGGCAGTGAAAGGCGATCATATGCAAAGTGTGAAGATCCCCGTCCTTTCGCCGACGGTGACGGTGACGGTGACGGTGACGGAAACAATGCCTTCTTTTCCCCCCCACCTTTGTACTTCCCTCGCTCGACCTTGCTGGCGCTCGTAGACACCAGTCAAAGAAAGGCAGATGTCGGTCCTCAGCCTGCTTCTTGGTCTTGGATGCATGCAAGCCCTCGCCAGGTACAGAAGACGTGAGAGGCTGAAACATTCAAGGTCAAAAAATCCCAGACCCAGCATATGTTACACATATATGGAGCTCCGCTCTCAGCTAACCTAAATCTCAGCTAACCCGCGGACAAACAAACAATAGCCAAGGCATATTTTCTTTGGTAAACAGATGCGTGGTTATTGATTGGCACGAAAACAATTCATAGGGTCGTGATTGGCGATAGTTGTCTCCTCCATACCCAAATAAAAAGACTTCTGGAACGACCCGCCATAAGCCTTACATTACATACACGACGTAGCAGCAACAACAACAACAATAACAATCCCCCTTTTCTACCGGGCGTAGGATGTAGGAGGATGGGAAATGAGCTGTTGGCAGGATGCGACAAAACTGCGACGCTGTACGAGGAGGTTGAAAATAAACCCGAGTACTGGGACTCGATTTTCATCGGCGCTTAAAGTTTATCGGGCGCCAGTGATTAATAATGCTACGCCTACATGTAAGAAATAACAATGAAATTGTCTGACAAGAATCAATCCATACAGACGCCCCCCCTGCCTCTAGGTAAGCAGGAGTGAAACCCAAGGTTGGCTGGCTAGCTTTACATGTAGGTACTGGAGATTAGATAAAGCACCTTTTGTAGGTACGTGTAGGTATATAGAAAGGAAGAATAAGCTTCTTTTTATTTTATTTCAAGCATCTCAAGCATCATCTAACCTAACCTAGAACAATCGCCTCTCGCCTATCGCAGGCCATGCATCCATCTCGTGGACGACGGAGAAGATTAAACCGACTAGAATCTGAGTAACCAACTGCAGCGCATACATACATATCGGCTTTAACCTACGAATAGGTTAGCCTTAACTAATACACGTAAATCCACCCATTTGCACATCTTATTTATTGTTATATGTACATGCACCCTGCCCATGTGAGTAACTTAGGTTAGGTAGTTATCGTAGGAAAGGGAATCTCGGTGTCTGGCGCTAACGTACATACGTGTAGGTTAAAAGTAGATGGATAGACACACGTAGCGCCGACCGACCCGGACACTCGGGTTCAGACCGGGGACCCGTAAAATACTTACTTATACTCGTATCACATTGGCATCAAATCCTACTTTATCACTCATTCTTTTTGGTCAACAACAGCCTTGTTTTAAATGCTCTTTCTCGGTTATAATTTGTTTTGAAATAACAATTCTACCATATTTTTTTTTGGTGTTGTGTTTGTTTGTTTGTTTTGTTGGTTCATCCGGGCGCCTATAGTAGGTAAGTAAAGTAAAGTAAATACCGAGCCGCCCGGGTTACATACAACGCTACACATCTGGGCTGTTTGCAGGGGAAGGAAGAACAAACCTTTCCCTCGTCAAATCAAGTAACAAAGTTTCTTATTTTTATTCGTGCATGTCTTCGGTCGAGCTTTGCAAAACTAAGACCTGACTTGACCTGACCTGACTTGACCTGACTTGACCTGACCTGACTTGACTTGACTTGGGCTGTGTGTTTGTTTTCGGTCAGGTAAAGGAGTTGGATCGCCCGCTACCAGACTCTTATGCATGTGGGATGCATACATACATAGACATGTGCATACAAACTACCTACCTCACCCACCCTTTGCGTTTGCGTTTGCGCGTGACTTGAACAGGGCTACCTAGCAAGGGCGTATATTATAGATATCAGCCGACTTAAGTTGTCAGCGTGCATTGATGATTATAAACACATAAGTTCTAATGATAATGTAAGTAATAATATCATGAGACCTAGGTATATTAGGGGACTAGGTACTTTATCTAGGTTAACTAACATACAGGACTTGATTAGATGCCTACCTACCTAGATTTGCACTCTAACTCCTGATATCTCATGTTCAAGGCGTAGGTACACACACACACGTACATTCAACGAGATGAGTTTAGTTCATTTTCACACGTCACTCAACCAACAATAAATAGTAGGGTTAGGTTAAGTAATTCTAACATGATATAGGAAACAAACTCCCCCCATTCCGTTTGTTTGTTTGTTCGGTGGACGGATGCGGATGATCATGCGCTTTCCCGACCTCTCGAACATGTTTGCCGGGCGGGCGCAACGGGACGGGTTCTCTGGTGCTCGTTCTCCCCTATCCTCCCCTTCCGAGTAGAGCGGGTCGGGTAGTTACCTAATAACCTAGGGGCGTAAGATGTAAGACTACCCAGGTAAGCAAACATACGGTGTTGGTTTGTATAGGGAGGGAGAGAGGAAACTGCTATCATTGGTTTAGTCCGGAAAACGCCCAAGAAGAGTAGATAGCTATATATAGCCGAGTCAAACTCTTGATCCGGTACCTACGCTAGAATTCCTGACCTGGGTCATGTAAACGGGAAATATATCGGTATTATTGCATGCCTCTTCGTACATGAAGAAGGAAAGGTTCCTTGCACTTCCATTGTGGAACAGTGAAATATTTGTTGGACTACTTTCACTGACTGACCTACCATCACAAAGGCGGCTGGAGATGGATAGATAGTTTCCAAACACTTTTCATTGACATCCGAGTACCCCCTAAAACCTAGATGCCATGTATCGGTAGGTTGATGATATCTCAGACCGGACTATAACTCAGACTTCGGCGCGGCGCGCCCGGCGAGGATAGCGGGCCCAGGTTCTAAACATTCCGTCGCGTTGTGATCCGGCTCACTCATTGTCCTGTCCCAAATACGCACATAGGTTTAGGTATCTCCTAGGCTATAAATCGGTCTACCACCGAACGCTAAATAGGTAAGTAAAGTAATCATTATGTTTCGCCATGACTGGCGAAAAAAGCCTTCGACTGGGAAATATGTGATCCCGATAGAAATATCTTCTGGATCATCGCGTGTCCAATGTGTTGCGGTGTCCTCCCTAAAGTCGAAATATATTGTCTACTGCATGGTGTAAAACATGTACTTCCAGGGATTCAAGTTAGGTATTAGTCCCCAACATACTCGTATTACACACCGCCGACGTTCTCGATCGGATGCGCGAATTTGTCTAGAGCAGAACGTTGCATTTATCCGTGGGATTTCCCGTTTCCCATGCGGGGTACATGGACATGGGCCGGAACGCGATCCCGGTTCGAAGGTGACGATTTGCATTTGGTGATCTAGACCTAGATGGACCATAATTAATATAAACAAATAAATAAATAAAAATTAGCTCTGCGGCACGTTTTCACAGTCAAAAGAGTATTCTCTCAACACGCCATTCCAACCACGAGAGGTTACTTGATCATGTTGCTCCCGCTTATATGTGCCGCCACGGGTTTCGCGACCGGGGCTCTAGCGCGAACATGTGGCAAAGATAAAGTCGAAAACTTGATCGTCTTTGGCGATAGCTATACTGACGAAGGTCGTCTGAACTATTTCTTCGGCACGGGAGGAGTCCCACCTCCTCCTGGCACCTACATCCCGACCCCTAATGTTACTGCCGGGGGAGGCTTCTCCTGGCCATATCATGCGTCGCAGAAGCTTGGGGCCAAGACGTACAATTATGCCGGTAAAGCGCAGGATATTCTTTTGGTCGCCGCTTCATTGCAGAGACTAATCTAGAACTTACCTAGTCGGCGGCGCTGCCTGCTCAAACGACATCGTGTACCGCTATATCGACGCATTGGACGACTCGTTCCCATCCGTGATAGACTACGAGGTCCCGGCTTTCAAAGCCGACGTGGAATACGCCAGCACGACCAATACTTCGTTCTTCCGCAATCGCACGGCAGACAACTCCGTGTACACGCTCTGGATCGGCACCAACGACTTTAGGAACGGCGGCTTCCTAAATGCCGAACAGGTCCCGGGAAAAACAATCCCCGACTTCATCGATTGCGTGTGGTCGGTGTTTGACGAGATATACAGCACGGGTGGAAGACGGTTCGCCCTATTCACGCAGGCTCCCCTAGAGGTATCGCCGATCTATGCTGCCATTGAGCACGGGGGGTCGGGCGACGTGGACTACTGGCCGGACAAGTCGACGTATAACACGACCGATTACGAGGAGAGAATGCGCGAGTATACGCTAAGCGTTAATGTCATCTTCGAGTACGGCGTCCCGTTCCAGCTGCTTGTGAAGAAGCGGTGGCCTGGTGCTTCTTTCGTCCTCTTCGATACTCACCAGATTATCCTTGATATTCGAAATGCGCCTGAGAAGTACTTGGATCCTCCCGGACATGTCGACGATTACTACTATACTTGCCCGGATCCCTATACGACGGATGGATGTACCGAGTCCGAGGATCCGCTTTCCAGCTTCTTGTGGTAAGATCTAGACTCTGCCGAGGATATTATCCCACCTTTCGATTATTCGTTTGAGCGTGTGCTGAGACCTGTGTGTTATAGGTATGATTCTTTACACCCTTCAGCTAGGGCAGGTCAGTTATCCCTTCATATATTGATCCATTGCCGATGTTGTTACTTATCCTAGCTGCAGACGAGATAATTGGGACAGAGTTGGCCAAGGCGTTGGAAGGCAAGTCGCCTTATGGAACTTATTACCATTCTTGAATGGTGTATATAATATTAAAGTATTGTCTGTACATATACATACGTCTATGGACGACGGATAAATAATTCGATCTAGATTAAGTTTCGTAACTAGAGAATGCAGTTTCCTACTCGTAAATGTCCATATAAATGCATTGGAAGGTTTTAAGGCTACCTACCTAAGGTACTCATCGCGAATCGCGAACTAGAGTGCAGATGTCAGCAGCTGACAACTAATCGAAAAGCCCACAGTAAATTCTCCCGACGGAGATAACACTTTTGACGGAGCACTTCGCTCGGGCGTCAGGGGGAACCAGCACATTGAATTTACAATAATAAAATGCTATGAAGACGCCCACTCGAAAATGCTAGCTACCGGCTCTCCTTTGCCGGGTAATTTGTCTTCTCCTCATAGCGTGGGGTGATTTATCACGCGACCGGTTCGATGTCCGCTCAGAATGGGCATGGCGCTTCAGTTGTCCCAACCAGAAGAAATCTGGTGACACTGATCATCACCACATCGCCAACCCCATCGGCACCATCGACCGATCTAATTTCTGACATTATTGATTCATTAAAAACACACTGTCCGGCATTACTCTCTTGCCGAGTCATCGTGGTATTAGATGGCTTCGACCGCGTTGGAGAGTGTAACCGTCTGAAGAAGGGCCAGGTCACTGCTGAAGGCGCACGAGTCGTCGAGCTCTACAAGGTCAACGTCAAGGAACTCGTTCTGAGAGAATTCTACCCTGGCGAGGGAGACGGCCAAGTACACTTGATCCATGGTCAGAGCCTTGCCGAATATGGATCTCCACACGCAGCCGAAAATGAGATCCCCCTCTTTACCTCGCAGACCGCAGACGGACGGGTGACTTTCATAGAGCCTGCCGGGCGATTGGGCTTTGGTCTTGCGGTACGGTCTGCTCTGAGGATGGTCGAGACACCTTACGTCTGGATTCAGCAGCACGATTGGCCTTTGGTTCGAGATATCCCTCTAGGCCCCCTGTTGGAAGTCATGCGAGCCTCCGAGGCAGATGACAGCGTACCTGTGAAATACGTCTGTCTCCCGGCGATAAGAATGCTCTCGTATGCCATCTCAGCCCACGTGATTCGATTCCCCATGCTCCGAGAGTTGACGGCCAAGCTCAAACGAGACTTCACCCCAGCATCACAGCCCGGTGTCAGCGTCCCCTTGACGCCCCTATTCTTCTGGCATGATAAACCGCATATTGCGTCCACTGCGCATTACCTTGCCCGCATCTTCCCTAGTCGTCTTGCCATAGCCAGGGGTGACTTTATCGAGGATCATATCGGCCAGCGGGCGCGGGCGCAGATGAAAGAGGGCGATTGGAAGAAATGGGCTTGTTGGCTGTATTATCCTGAGGACGGGAAGGAGGTCTGCTTGCGACATCGGCATGGACGGAAGTGGAGAGGTACCGAGGCTGAGATGGGAGAGAAGGCGCATTTTCTTCAGATGAAGATTGACAAGGACAGCAGTGAAATGGAACAATCGTGTTGAATGATCCATGTTTTCGCTCTGCCTTTGTGACTATAATGCCGGACCCTAACCCAGCTCAGAAGTAGGTCAAGAAGCCTGATGGCACAGATATCAGTACGGATTTTAGAGATTGCGGGTATATCAGTGCGCCGGGTAGCGCAGCTGCAAAGGGAGGTTATACTTTTATGTTGCGGCTGCCAAGAATCTCTAAAGGGGCTGAGGCCATTTGGATCATCTTGTATTGACCACTACCTTACATGTACGTAGAAGGATAGTAGAGTGTTGCTTTTGGAAAACCTGGAAGATGATTTGTCTTGCTCTCGTTGCGAGTGTATCAAGTCAATGACCAAGTGTATATTACGTTCATAGGCAGTCTTGCACGTAGACTTCCATATCCTACGTTAGGAGACACCAATACCTATCTTGTAAGTACATGTAGGTGCGATTTATTCCAGGTTGGATATATCAGGTATTGTTCATTGCCACGCCAAGGCTACTTCTTCGATGTCTTTCCTTAGAACTGGTCGTGCTGGTCGTTCTTGCCAAGTTTACAGGTTAGAGCAGTTTTGTACATTGTAAAAGGGAACTACATGTGTGTATTGTCCCTTTCTCCTTTACGATCGCTGCGTTCAGGCACACATTCACGCTGTAGCAGCTTATATCGAACATACATCCATGATATCAATAACTAGCGTGCCTTCCTTTCAAGAAGCAGGAAACAAATAGGGCTACCAGCTTAGGGTATATCTTCGCTTCCGAATGTTGGCACCACGTACTAGTATTAGAAATATCATTGTGAATAAAATTTTCAGAATCACAACTCCAGGAAACTCATCGGCCTCTCTTCTCCCTTCCCATCTCTTCCTACCAAGCCTTCTTCTTCTCCCTCTTTTGAGCCTCACGCATTAATATCACTGGCATTACGCTTCAACAGTGCTCGTATATCTCCGTGACTGCTAATTGCAGTGTCCAAAAGGTAAGTCAAATTCTCTTTTCTCTTCAAAAACTTTCCTCTCTATCAGCTGGGTTTCCTTGTTCTTCTATTCTCATGGCATCGGCATCCTTATGTTTTGCCTGTTCTCAACCATCTCTGGGATAGTAGACAACAAGACAACAACTCCATAACCACCTCTCCCTCTCTGTTTTCTACCTTCCTATCCCTCTTTTTCTTCTTTGATTCCATAGCGCACCCTCACACCTTTCCACTACGCATATATCTACAACTCCCAAGAGGTACATCGCCATCTCTTCTCTCCTCTAGTATTTCCCTATTCCTACCTTTCTTTTTTATTCTTAGGACCTAAATATTGCATCCTAGGCCTCGAACCTAACCACTACGCCTGTAGAACTGCGACCGTAACTAACACACACAAGTATAGAAAAACCAGGTGCACGCATCGAACCAGTTCTGGTCTCTCCTGAGCACACAGGCTTTCAAGAAAAGGTACATTGTCACAACTCCTCTCGTCTTATATCTTCCTATCGCCTTTCTTTTGATTGTTACAGCACTGACGGGTCCTTACTAACACCATACAGAACTCATCTATCTATAACGTTCTTTGCCTATCAAGGCATAATAATAACCACCCTTCTCTTTCAAGCCTTGTTGGAAGAGACTTCTGGTAATATAACCTCTTCAACCAAGCAACGTTCATCTTGGCTAACATGGATGTAGGACAATGGATAACCCAGAGGGCGACGTCCACAGGGACGTGAATAATGCAGACAATGCGGCACATAACGAACATGATAACCAGGCCCATAATCAAGACATCGTAACTCCTAACCAAGGAGTTAATCAAGAAGTCATCCTAAGCCACCAAGCAGATGGCAACCCTGATGACCAAGAGGGCACTGAAAACCAGCCCAAAAGATGTATGATTATGCAACTCCCGGATGAGACTCTCCTAAAAATCGCCCAACTCGCCCACGGCCGCTACTTCCATCCCTTTGATGCCATAAATTATATAGCGGCAAACAACGAAACGGTGAGGAACATGCGCCTAACCTGCCGCCGGCTCAGCAATATTGGCGGAGAAGTTCTATTTCGCGAGGTCTTTGTCACGCTAAACACAACCTCCATGCAGAGGTTTATATACCTCTCCTCAAGCACCCTCTCCCATCACGTGCGCACCGTCAATATTCAAACACGAACAACGGACAACTATTCAGCCATGAATCCGCTGAACTTTGCCAACAGCGCCAGCGTGGAATTCTCCAGCAATGTTGGAGCGGCTCGTGATCGCGGCAACCCTATCATACAGGAGAGACTCAGCCAGGCAGAGGAAGATGCCTCGTCCGAAGATAGCCACACGGCAACAGTCGGACCCCACGATGATTTAGGTCTGGACCTGCCCGATGGCGCACGTATCGGTTCCAATGAGGAACATAGCTTGAATCGCATGGTAGCAAATTGCACAACACAAATGGCACGTTTTGAGGGGTTGACTCTTGAAGAAATGTTGAATCATGATGGTGCGCCTGAATATTTCAAGGAATTGCTCCGCAATTTCAAGAGGTATGAACGACGGCATGTTTCAAGAGTCCAGCGGCTTATGGAGCATGATACCTATGATAAAGTTGGCAAGGCGATTGCCAGACTCCAGGGATTGAGAGTTGTTCGGTTCCTGGACGTCGGCGCTTTTCCAGACCGTGTGCCGGAGAATGAGCCAACTCTTTATGACGTGGTTGAGAACCCGGATTTACTATTCAGGCGCCATCGCATGCGATTACTCAGAGGTGCCACAACTGGGTCGAATCCTCATACAGATACGAGAGATGTAAGTGATGCCTTTTTACAAAGGATCACTTTCCACTCGCTGATCGTTGAACGGCTGGGAGTAACCATAGAGGAGTTCGAGGGGAATCCGCCCCTTGGCTTGGGTTACATCAGTTACACACTCAACGAATACAAGCAAATCTACTACGATTTGTTGGAGGCAGGCTTCTCGGATGACGACTCCTCAGATGAGGACGGCCCCTCAAATGAGGAATAAATCGTGGTTAATTGATGGACGGTATTTGCAATGTTTTGCAAGGGGCTTTTGTTGTCGTTGGTTTTCTTCGCCCCCTTTCCCGGTATGGTCTGATTTGCATGACCATTCTCTCTCAAACCTGGCACCGAGAGGAACGTTTATTTCTTGATTTTCTGCTCTGCTCTCCTGTTTCCCGGCGTCCCGGCGTCCCGGCGTCCCGGCGTCCCGACTTCATGGATGGACAGCATTTCGGGGAAAATCGTTGCAATGGGCGTAGAGGAAGTCTGGGATTTGATGACAAAGATGAATGATGGCGGGGCGCAATACGTCTTTGAGGTTACGAAGGAAGATGACGGTACAGCACTGCCAGCTGACCGAATTTGTCTGTTATTCGGCGTTTTTGCACCTACCATTCTCCCGTTACTCCCGAAAGGATTTTTGAGACTTCCTGAGACGGTTGTGTTTGTCTGCTGGTTTTTCGGTTCGGCAGAAAGGAGTTTCGAGACTTCCGGAAGATACCCATGTTTTTTGCCTGCTGCATTTCAGTTCAGCAGAAGAGAGGGCGTTTGTTTGTTTTCGTCGTCTCTTGATACCCGGTTCCGCGCTCGGTCGGTTTACATAATGAGGTAGACTCTGTAATAAAGGAAGGGGGGGGGGAAAGTCATGATTGTAAGATAGTTGCACGAAAAAGAGAGAATTCTACCCGTGTTGCCAAAGTCTCATCGTAACGAATAGAATAACGTGAGAAACATGCATTCCCAACCAACCTACATGAAAACCAGATAACCACACACATATTTTATACAACAAATATCCCGAAAGTAGAAAGCGAGAGATTATCCCAAATCAAAGCTCATAGCCGGCCTATCAGGATCCTGCACCCTGGCCAACTCCAACAACAAGCGATACACATAAACCGCCATATCAATTTCCCTCATCGCCTTCCCAAACCACCTCCTCCCCTGTTCCGCAATCTTCTTGGCATGCAATTGTCCACTCTCCGTAGACGTCAAATAATGCACCAATTCCGGCAACTCGTCCATACTCAAACTAACAGGGACGTAATGAATCCACGGCAAAAGCCGATCATCATGCCATTCGCGAAATATCGTCTGTTTCAGAGGTGTGGATTTCGATGTTAATAACTTGTAATACCGTCCACTTATCCCGTTCCCGTCGATATCGAAAACCAATCGCGATTGCAAAGGTCGGGAGGCCTCGGCCCATGGCTTTTGATGGAAATACGCGCGTTGATCACGACATGAGCGCGGCTCGCATTGGAAGATGCGTGCGAAAGCTACGTTGTATAATCTGCTGTTTAGGAAGGACGAGGATATTCGGCTGACGAGGCCCTTGTTGGCTTCGCGAAGATATTGGTATGGACGATGGTGTTGTTGTAAGTTTTGCGCCATCTCGACGAAGCGTTGGCGGTGGAATAGTCGCCAGTCATGATCGTCCTTGCTGGCGCGTCCGCCCGTGTTGGAACCTGCCCAGTAGAGGTTGTTGTGTTTCTCTTCCCACGGTATGTCCTTCCCGCTCCCGCCATCGTATCTGAAGTTGGGGTCTTGTGTGTATGCTGCCAGGGGGTAGAGGATGTCGCCCATGGTTGAAGGTGCGGCGGTGGAGAGGACGGGGATTATCCCCTCGATGAGTCTGAGGGATTCGGGCGCGAGAAGGAATCCGTGCATCTGGTTGTATTCGGGGTGCGTGCAGAGGTCTAGGGCGGATTTGCGGGAGCGGATGAATGGTAAGCCGTATGTTTCGATGGGGGTTATTGTGTTTGATGTTGTTGTTGTTGTTGATGTTGATGTAAGGGATGAGCAGTGTTTGGTTAGGGTTTCCCATGATGGTTGGCCTGCTAGGTTGGTGATGTTGAGATTGACATTGCTCGGATCGGGCGGGATGAGGACGGCGGGCTCGTCTAGATGGTTGATGAGGAGTTTGACGTTTAGGGATAGAGAGGGGAGTTTCCGGATCATGTGGTCGAAGAATCTCGACACGTCCCTGTCGAAGCTGCGGCGCGGATGGCTGCAATATGTCCTGCTCGGATGGCCCGCTAGTGTGCAGCGCCATAGCTCGTGTTCTGGCAGGCTGTATGCCCGCGTCATGAGATCGAGAACCTCCTGCCCGCTGATCCTCAGAAATGGCTTGATGCTCTCGGTTATCGTGTCGAATTCGTCGATGATGGGCGATTGGTGGGACTTGGCAAAGTTGTACCATTCCTCGAAACCGTACGGCGGGTCGTAGCCGTATCGGCGCTGGTACTCGTCGTAGGCGGCCGAGAAGGAATTCGATTGGTTCTCGAGCATCTTGTCAAAGTCGAATTTGGCTTCGTTGATGAGGATCTCCACCGGGTGGTTTTCCATATGAGTCACTCCCGATGACCGGGAGGAATTGATAGCCATCAGATTGGCAAGATACGGAAGTACGGGAACGAGGGCTGCGGCCCAGAGCATCGATCTCGTCCTGGCTTGTTTTGGGAGCATGTCTACGGTCTGGCCTAGAGCTAGTAGGGAGGCCGAAACATTGAATATGGCGCGGATGCCCGTCTCTTGGCTGAACGGGCTGCGAGTTGCCAAGAGACTGAAGGTGCTGGCCATGGTGGCAGTCGACCAGGAAGAATGTTGCGCCTAGAAACATAAGCCGATTAGTTCGGAGCGTGGTAAGCCACACAGGGAAATGTTACATACCAACTGTACCGCGGAATACCACGCGAGAGCCTTGGCTACTCCTGAAGCTACTGTTCTAAAAACGTTGATGCTGGGAAAGCCGAGCACAACGGACTCCACTCCCAACATGACGGCCAGAGTCGCCGCTACACGAAAGGAGAGAGGCCGAAGGGCAGCTTCGATATCAAAAGTCTCGATGGATTTCGGGAGTCTCTCGCTCCGCGTACCTAGCAGGGTATAGGCGATCAGGAGGGCAGAGACTGGCACCAGAGACAGACCATAGCCAAAGGGATCCCATGGCGACAGCGTGAAAACTGCAAAGATGGCGGATAGAGTCGCCCCTATCGTGGTGTTTGCCAACCGGAAGAAGATGGATCCATGGGATTCAATAGGCGAGACACCGTATTGGAGCCATCTTTGGCTTATAAGAAGCAGAGGGACCAATAGTGGCTATATACTGAGCGTCAGCGTTCATGATGCATGACTTGTATATATATATATGGATAGTTATGTTACTCACAAACAAGACAATAATGTCTCTTTCTGACCTGAAAACACTGCATATGGCAATACATATTGCCACTATCCATATAGACGACACGGGAACATCTCCGCTCCCACTGGCTGCCGCCGGTTTGCTGCTGTCGTGGGACGGCAAGGTCCCATCATGTCTATCAAGGCCAAGAAGTCGTTGGTGATTCGCCTTGTCGAATATCAACGGTAGAAATATCCAACACAATAACTCCGAGGCAATCTCGGTTTGTCGAGAGCCTAGGTAATGTGCGGCTACACCGCAGACAAGAGCAGCCCCGGCCGACCAGGTAAGAGGGTCAACGGTTCGGGTTGTACTCGTACTCAGGGGTTCTAGCCCCTGCCGCCGGCCAGCTTTCCAGGTCTGGGACATGCCGGGTATAGAGCAAAACAAAATACGGGTGATCTCGATTTGAGACTGGAATTAATCATTTTCCCTCCCAAGAAATCAATCTACGTACCCCTCAGTTTTATTGAGAGTCTGTAAACCTGTCGCGAAGTCTGTGGTGGAATATGACGGTTTTGCTAGGTTTCGTGGCGGACTAGATCTACGCTTTCAGCCCGACTAGGCCAAGCCAGCCAAATTGGCTAGCAAGGAATAATTTCGTTGGAATATCTCTTCTTCATTTGTTAACCAGTCCCTCGTCCGATTTTCCAAGACGAGCTAAGCATTGCCAAGAAAATCCATCAATATGGAACCCCCCAATGGGGCGATCAGTTGCCTCAATAGACTGTGGATGGGGCCCGTAATTTGAGAAAAGCCGGGTCGTCTCCAGACAATCAGTAATCTAGAAAAAGAAACTGCCCTGATTCAGTCACACCCCCATATCTAAAAATCCGACAATGCCTGACAGGTGACGGCCTGATGTGTGCCTCAGATCTGACTGACTTTATAATCTGTGTGCCTGTGCTCGTAGCATACGAGTACGGGTATTGGTATAGTTGACATATCGAATCATGTGCACGTATATCTACTCGTAGTACAAGCACAGGTCTCTGTACCAGCAAACATCAAGACCGAGTGCCAGCAAGACATTCCGCTTGCCTGGACTTGGGCTGATTATAGCATAATAGGTATTGCTTTCAGATATGAAACCTGGGGCAGCAGCAGTATATAACTGCTTGTAGGTATTACACATAGTGCTGTTGCTGACCAACATGTAGGATATGCAATGGTTTCCATCCATCTTCCCGTCGTCGATAATTTCGCATAGGTATTCAAGCTTTGTGGTCCAGGGGTGTGTAAGAGAAATTTACCCGATGTAACACATGTTGTTGTTCCTGACAGAGGAAAGAAAGGCATGTGCCACGTTTCTGCTTGGTGAATATGTATAGTTGCATATTGACTGATAAGAACATCAATTCAAGGGATTGTAAGACTGCCGCATATTAGTCAACCACCGGGGCACGGCGCGCACGTACCTATCATACGAGTATGGAGGAAGTCGAAACAGGTGAGCGCTCAGGGGAGAGTATATACGGGTGCTCTACACACTACCTATGGTCCAGCTTGTTCTCACATTACGTGCTGTTGAGAGCTCGGCGGCGTATAGTATGATTTTGTCGGCGAAAAGTCTGGCTGGATATAATGCAGTGACAGACGAAAGACTCCACGGTGTTCGGCATCGCTATGATATAGGGAGAGTGTGGCTAAGTATGTAGTTAAGCAACCCGACCGAGAGCCGGAATAGAAGCTAAAGTTATTATATGGTCATCATATACTCCATATATGTACGCAGTAAGGAAACACCGAGCTAGTTAGTTGGTCGGCTCACCAAAGACTTTGAGGTCCGAAGAAAGGGCTGCGAAAATTAAGGTAGCCATATGCAACGCCACCTCCGAATGCACCAATACTTCAAGTTCGGGCAGCGACGTTTCCTGCGGCCGCCGGTTCGTTTCAAGTCCCAATTACCTAAGGTAATCTTGGAAGTTGGAAGAAAGAAACTGTGCTCGCGAAGGACCTTCCCTGGCAGCGCAGCGGGCCGCTCCCGCCCGTCTTGTCTTTGATCCGTACTTACCACAAGACGTCAAGGTCTTATAGTTCGCACAGGAACATCAACAGAGCTTGTTTGTATTGAAGTCACCACCGTGGGAAACCGATGGCCCCTGCCCACGATTCTGTGCCTACCTACCAAACTGTTGTAGAAAATGCAACTGCGATGAAGTCGAGGAGATACATGTACTTATTTCTACGTTCCGGCCATAACATGTCCTCTCCTTCATGGCCCCAAACCTCCCAATATTCTGCTTTCATTCCGCTGAAAAAACACCAAAACATCCGTTCTTCCACATATCCGTCCGAGGTGCAACATTATATATCCTCGTAGACCATCGCATTCACATCTCTCTTGGTTAGCACATATTTTTACCTACCACCACCAATAATAACCACAATGATGAGATCGACGACCCACGAAGAAGGTGGCTGCTGCACCAGGTATGGGCTCCCTGGGATCACAGAAATCAACTCATCAGGTAAGATAAGCCCGCCACGATTTCCCAAATCTCTCACAGTAATTATATTATTTCTAACGTGCAATACTTACCTACTTATCCTAGATGGCGCCAACGACGCACACCCGCATCAGCAGTCTCAAGCCCCAGGATATGATAATACCCACAGCAACACACGTGGTGGTATCCCTGAATATGATGTCGAAAGAGATGGTAAGTTTAAACCAACCACACGGCCAAAATTTTTATGGGTTTTTTTTGTTCTGACCCTCTTCTCTCTACGTAGCTGACTCGATCCCCCATTATACGCGAGAACACTTGCATAAACTGTCGCAGGGGCTTGGAACCCGGCTCGGAGGCATCGATCATTCGCTCGCTCAGGGCGGTCACGGAGCCGGCACCGGGAAGCGTAGCAATGCGGCACGGGCTCTCAAGGCCTTGTACTACACCATGCTGCTGCTCGGCATCATCTGGGCCATTATTTCTATTGTCAGCCTCATCTCTCTCCTTTCACGACGCAGGCACAGATACCGGTATTGAAGATGGGAGCTTCGTAGAAGTCGGGCTTTGGGGGTCGGCTTATCCCTTTGATGTGTCCTTTTAAGACGGGAGAGGGGTTTCTCATGTGGTTTTGCACGACTATTACCTAAAGCCTCGACAGGAGACGTAATCGGTGGGAAGAGTGGATGAATGATGCTGGACACCCCGTAACAGTTCCTACCTACTTGGTAATGGATGGGTGGTAGGTGGAATGACGGAATGTGGTGAGGGGGGAACAGGAATAGGAAATAAACACTAGGCTTAATAACCTTAATCGAAAGCATTTTACGGTCCTTACTATTCCATCCTATGGCCTCTGCTCGTAACACCATCAGTGGCATGTTGTAATAGCTTGGAAAGTTTGTATCGGGTATTAGGATGTCGACCCAACATCGCGTATATGTCGGACTGTCTACAAACGGTTTGCACTCTTGTCACACGATTTTCTTTTTCCGGCTGTCATCTTGAGGTTTGTGGTGTATTCTTTTGTTCGCATGCTATAAGGGGTAGATAAATAGCTTCATGGCTCATATGCTAGCCCTCTTGGGGTGCTAACGTCGGCTCCCTATAGTAACGGGGAGTGCTTTTATAGGTAGTAAACGCGTGGTGGCGCAACTCATTGCGTCTATCATGTAGTGCAGTACCGGGGTCAACCCGACTCGCGTCGTAGAAACCTACAGACCCCCGAATGTCACCGTCACAAGCCGGGAAAGCGTAGGTTGAGCATTGGTTAATCTTTTATTTTCCTCCAGGCATCGCCCTTGTGCTCAGAAGATTTGGATTCCGTCCTGGCCACGTGAAAAAAAACCCCTAATGCAATGCGAAAAACAGCCGGTAGACCCAGAAAACACCAGTACCGCAACCACTAAACAACCATCGGCCCCTTTTAGATAGTCGTCTCGTACGCGAGCGGCACAACCGTCTCCGGGTGGTTGTCCTTCAGCGATACTGTTCTCGCGTCACGGGGCATAGCTGGCAGTCTCTTGACCTGGACAGTGATGCCCTTGGCCTTGGCCTCCTTCTTGGCAGCGGCGTTGGCCTTGACACGCTTCAGGAAGTCCTCTCGTGATCGGGACAGGGAGACGTGCTCGATACGGAGGTTGACGCGCTTCTCGAGGTAGCGGTTGCCGACTTGCTTGTAGATGATGACGCCGACGGCCGACTTGGTTACGTTGTAGACAACACCGGTCTTGCCATGGTAGACCTTGTGGGGCATACTGCGTCGAGTTAGTCCATGTCCAGATCGGTTTATATATCATATCGTGTCTCTCGTCTGTCGCAATTCGGGGGAAAATCGGTCGAGTCGAGCGTGTCACGATTGGAATTGTCCTCACCCCTTCTGTACGGCACCGTTGGCTTTTATGTCAACAATGTCGCCGACCCTAACCCGGTATTAGATTTTCGGTTCGTATATTCATATGTATCGGTTTAACCATACTTGTACTGCTGGAGGTATGTCGACAGACGGATGAAACCCTTCTGGCGGAAGTTACGGCTGAACGCATAGCGTGTACCCGCGCGAAGACCTGGTCTCTCGTGTCAGCCCACCTTTCCTATCGCCTAGGGAAATTTGAAATTCGTGAGGAGTTGGCGGAAGACGTCATGGTTCTTGGGCGAAACAAGAATTGACACTCCGTGGGATGTCGTTATCGAGGGCAATTGGGATTTCGTTGGAAAACATACCGGCAGCGTGACCCATGGCGGCGGTGTTGTCGTGTGTTGGGGATTATCGGAAGAGTTGAGGTTGACGGTTTGCGATAATGGTAGGCTCACGAGGGAACTGGCTGTGGTGGGATTTTTTTACCTAAGGTTGGAGCCTCTTTCTTCGGAACTGACAGACAATTTTGTGTGCGCCGGCCGTGTATTGACTGGCAGCCAGCTGGCATTGGTAAAGCACTTACGGCCTTTCGACGTCTAGCAATCCTGCACCTGTCCACCACTTAAGCGAAGCCCCCGCCCTTCCACTTTCGGCTTAGCTCCGTCCTTGCCCTATTCCACACAATCAAACCATCCACCTTTATCGAATCCTCACTCGCGAACTTTTTCTTCGTCTTCGCGAACCTCCGACAACACCACTCCTTTGCGCCCATCGCCCAACGACAACCACCACCCCGAGGCAATTGAGGCACCGCAGCAATGGCTCCTCTGTCTTACTCCAAGACCGCCAAGGTCCCCCGTCGCCCCTTCGAGGCCGCCCGACTGTCAGTAATCACCGGCCACTGAGCATGAGCTTGTTTCTCTGCTTAAGTCGAATGTGAATTAGAAACTGACTCGGTTCGAATAATAGTGATTCCGAGTTGAAGCTCGTCGGAGAGTACGGTCTACGCAACAAGCGTGAGGTGTGGCGTGTCCAGCTCACCCTGTCCAAGATCCGTCGTGCTGCCCGGTATGTTCTATTTTGCATACGCCCGTTCCGGCCCCCTCATTCCACTAAATAGGCTTTGGGGAGGAAAGATGAACACTGGTACTAATTTCATTTACTCGACTACAGTCAGCTTCTTACCCTCGACGAGAAGGACCCCAAGCGTCTGTTCGAAGGCAATGCCCTCATTCGTCGTCTGGTGCGCATTGGTGTGCTCGATGAGTCCCGCATGAAGCTCGATTACGTCCTTGCCCTCAAGGTCGAAGATTTCATGGAGCGCCGCCTACAGACTTGCGTCTACAAGCTCGGCCTCGCCAAGTCCATCCACCACGCCCGTGTCCTCATCCGTCAGCGCCACATCCGTGTTGGCAAGCAGATCGTCAACGTTCCCTCTTTCATTGTCCGCCTGGACTCCCAGAAGCACATTGACTTCGCCCTGACCTCGCCCTTCGGTGGCGGCCGCCCTGGCCGTGTCCGGAGAAAGAAGGCCAAGGCCGCCGAGAAGAAGGATGACGGCGAGGAGGAGGAGGATGAAGAGTAAATGCGGCGCCCTAAACAAACTACATATGGTTGGGCCGCTTGGGATATGGAAAAGTGATGATATTATGGGTATGCATGCCCTTTCAGAGCTCAGGCGTTAGGCCACAGGGAAACCGGAATGCATGAACTTTTTCATGAATGATACCACGAGTGCACAAATTGATGATTTTACTAGTGACTCGAGCATTATGTGATGTGTACTCTTTGCGTGCTCGCTTCGTCTTATTTGCTATTATGATGCTAATTGATCGTTACCTAAATACTTGGCCATAGGATCATCGGCTGCTGTCCGTTTCCTACGGTATTCATCCATCTCTGCCTCTGTGATTCCACCCATCATTTCTTCTATTGTTCGCTTCTTGGCGGCTGGCTTCGTAGACTCTGGCTCTTCGGATTGGGCTTGGCGCTCTTCTTCCTGGGGATTGTTATCTTCCTCAGTTGGCGCCTCTATAAGAGCCGCGCCTGTCCGTTGCCGTTCTGCATTTTCCCACGCTTTCTTGCCTTCTTCTCCAGTACAGTAGCTGTTCTTGATAAAAGAGTGACAACATGCGTAGCCCCATTTGAAGTTTGACCACCAGCTGCCCCAGACAGACGTGTGGTTGTTGGTGAAAACATCCTCGGCATACTTTGATCTCGCAACAGTCGTTGGCGCGCCCTTGATCAAGCCTGCCTCGTCATATTCGACGAACTGTTCTGATTCCGTCACGACAAGGTCGCGCAAGGCAGAGGGCATTGTATCGTCGCTGATACCATACTTTTCCTGCAATGCTTTCCGATGGGCCTCCTTCTTCTTTTCGGCTTCTTCCCTCTCCTTCTTCCGCAGGAACTCTCCTGCAGTAGGGTTGGCTTGTAAATGCTGGCTTGTATCGCCGCTTCTTTCTTGTTTCTCCCATGCATATTTCTGGGCCTTTTCAAATTCTGCTGCATCGCCTGACGCTCGCAGAAAGCCCTCTTCAGCGAAAAGTTCCGCGGCCTTGTCCACCGTGGCGCCAGCGTCAACCATTGTTCTGGTTTTCGGATCGTATTTGGCCGACTCCAGATCGAGATTTAGCAGATATTTGGCCGTGTCCTCTCGTAAACGCAGCTGCCTTGTCGCTGTGCTTTGGTGCCGACTCATATCCGATTCTTCTGCGTACTTTTCGCCGTCGTCCCTCTCATCCTCGCCTTCCTCCTTGTCGGTCTTCTCCTTGCCTTCCAGTTGGTTCCGCAGCTCTTCCATCTGCGAGTAGCGGTCCACGACATGTCGGTATTCCTTCGGGTCATAGCCGTTCCAGCGATCGCGCTTCGCGTCCCAGCCCAGCTCGACCTCCTGTATGACTTCGTCGGCCGCGATGTCCTTCCCCGTCCACTTGGCGCCTTTCGCCCGCGGCCGGCTGAGGCATTCTTTCGTCTTGTGGGTCATGGCGCCGCAGTTTTCACATGCGCCTTTCCGGTACTTGGTCGCTGCCGGGCCCAACTTCTTCCCGCGGTCGTACCATTTTGACTGGTCGTCCTTGGTCTTCTGAAGACGTTGATGTTCTAGGTAGTCGGTCTGGTCGCCTTCTTCCCCGGCGTAAAAGGGCCGCTTGCTGATGAACGCGGGGATGTATATGTTCTCTTCTTTGGATGCCGCAGACGCCCTGTCGTTCCTTCGCGGCGGCGGTGGTGGCGGAGGCGGCATGATGGCGGACTTGGTGGTGGTAGATTGTTATTCGGGCTGTTGAAATACGATTGTGTAGTAGGCGGCAGTGATATCTATCCAGCTCTAAGATCAATTCGCAAATTGTGTAGTTTCTTTACACGTAGGTTAGTGGTAGGCGCAAGTTGATGGCAAAGCAACCTCTTGAACTAAAACTTGTTCGGGTTGAGCCAGAGAGTGGTAGATGTGGCTGGTGTCTCTACTCGTATCAAGAGGTACATCTACAAGTAAAACTCATAAAGGCGGCTGATTTTAGCTTGGCTAAAGTCAATTTATAGGATCCACTACTGACGCTACCAACTGGCTATTCTTCAATGGGCTAGTCCAACCACTTTAAAGTGGAACCGCCTGACTTCGCATTCTTCTCGCGTCACTAGCAAGCACTCGATAATTACCTAGGAGTACATTGACGCGTCTCATTCCCAGGGTTTCACCAATACGAGAACCGAGTTCTTTGTTGGATCATTGGAATTACCTATGAGAACGGTCACATTCCCAAGTGTGCTCGGCCACAAGTCTTATACTACAGCATGAATCTGTCTTCTAATCGGCATATTCTCACATTGCCATGTGTAGGTCGTCATGGACGTCTTCCGCGTACGGCTGAATTGCATCGATCACTATCAAGCTATTCCAACGAAATATGACCCGGTGCTTCGAAATGATGTTAAGCCCTCACAACTTTCCAAGGAGCCAAAGGTACCAGTGATTCGGGTGTTCGGATCCACCGAGACTGGCCAAAAAGTCTGTGCTCATGTTCATGGCGCATTTCCGTATCTTTTCATAGAGTACCGAGGCAGTCTGCGTTTTGATGATGGTAAGTGGGGTCCCATATTGGGAGTGAGGGGATTCATGCTCTGACGGATCCCAATAGTCAACGCATATATCCATCGATTGCATCTGTCCATCGACCACGCCCTGGCCGTGAGCTACAGGCGCAATGTCTATGATGGCCAACATAGATATGTGGCAAGAATTACTCTTGTCAAGGGGATTCCCTTTTATGGTTTTCATGTTGGATACAGGTTCTACCTGAAAATATACATGTTGAACCCCGTGGTAATGACGCGCCTCGCAGAACTTCTTCAGCAAGGTGCGGTAATGAAGCAGAAGTTCCAGCCACACGAGGCCCATCTTCAATATCTGCTCCAATTCATGGCCGACTACAATCTCTACGGATGCGGATACGTTGATGCTCGGAGGGTGCGCTTCAGAGGCCCGGTTCCAGAGCCTGAAGCTGATGAAAGTTTCGGAAGCTCGACTCATTTGTGGCACAGCCATTCTGTTCCACGGCCTTTTATCACCGATGAGCCTGACTTACCACGGATGAGTCATTGTTCCATCGAGGTTGATATATGCGTCCAAGACATCGCCAACCGGCATGAAATAAGAGAGAGGCAACTGCACCATGATTTCGTCGAAAGGAAGAATCCGCTACCTGCCGATATGAAATTGGTGCATAGCATGGCTGGGCTGTGGAAGGACGAGACTAAGCGCCGGAAACGTCGCATGCAGAGTTCGACAGCGGGTAGCAGTCCCTTCCCTCCAGAGGTCCTAGTGTCCATGTCTGCCGATCCTCGTGATTCCCAGCCCCCTGGTTGGCTTCATGAAGAAGAATACCGGCATCAGCTCCGAGAGTTAGTCAGCCAGGAACATGACCAGAGCGACGACACCGAGATAACATTCGACACATTTGTTAAACGTGTGCCGTTTGAGGAGACGGTGAAAACCGTGCTGCAATCCGTTGAAGATTTGTATCCCGAAAATCTACGGTCGGCATTACAGTCGACGCAGCTTTCCGGCATAGATGATGATCCGACGAGCAGCATTGTGGTGGACGAAAATCGTATACTTGGCCTGGAGCCTGAAGAAGACGAGGATGGATTCTTCCCCAATGATTCCGATGAAGACAAGATAAGAGTTGCAAAGACCAAAGAGAATCGTAACTCAATATCACAGTATAAGAACACATCCCTCAGCCTAGAGACCGACGGCTTGAATACTAGACCTAGTTTCGGTTCAAGTCTACACTCCCTCCCCGAAGGTGTTGGGACTAGCTGTTTGCGTACTGGAGGCCGAGTAAAACAGCCAGTCTCTAAAGCGCTGCTTGATGCTGCCACAGAGCATGGCCTGTTAAGCAAAGCCTCCCAGGCTCGACATGCCAATTTGGCGGAGATGAGCTCTTCGAAGCGCCGCGCAGACTCAATTTCAGGCCCCGAAGAGAAGCGACGTCGCGTTGAATTCGCACCCTTGCCTCAGGTTAACGTAGAAGGTGTGGGTGAGTGCAAGGACGGGGCCGGTGCGAAAGTACATGGGCGTTTATCGCTGTCCGACCGCCCCCTAGACAGCGGCGACAACGCGAGAATACCAAACAAAAAGCAGTCGGGATCACAACGACTCAACTTTCCTGTTGTTAAGGACCCCCATGATCCAAGCACGGTGTTACGCCTAAGTCAGACCAGCTCGCAACAAAGTGATGACGGCCAGGCGAAGAGGTCTTGCTCTTTTGGCACATCAACGTTACCTAAGAGTCCTTCTACAGTCGCTGGCTCCCAAGCCTCGACGATACGGCCGACGGGGTCGTTGACAAGCTCAATTGGAGCAACAAAACCCGTGAACATTGCCGACCTTGAGTGTGCGGCCCGCCTTCACGCGCGTTTCCATGTCTTCCACGAACAGGCCCCATCAGCCTCCGAAGTACTCTCTACAATGCAGTCGTACAATCGACCCGACGTCATATACCAGGGTGCATACTATAGTGACGATAAAGATGTACCTACGCGTGCTCGAGAATACGCTGGTCATGAGTTTCGCCTAGAGGGTAATACTGTACCATTTCTTCCCGATTTTGATTGGAGTGGCGAAAGCCCAGCCAGCTACGGCATCAAGTCTGAAGCGCAAATTGGAAATGACGAAAACTTGGAAAAATACAGGAAACAGCGCCAGGCCTGTTCATTGCGGGGCTGGGAAATTGCCCAACCCCCGCCTAGCTTCGCAGAAGTGAAAGACTGGGCAGAGAAGGTTGAATGTGCAGCGGCAAATTCAACTGAGCCTGTGTTGAATATCAAGGACCCCGAGTTACGGCCATATATGTCCCAGATTGACGGGGCAACTCCGAAAAATAAACACGGGTTTCGGTACTCGCAGAAGATGAAATCCACAAGTGTCCGGCACGAAGCTCAATATATGAGTACCCTGAGCCTCGAAGTACATGTCAACACTCGTGGTAAGCTCGTGCCGGATCCTGAAGAGGACGAGATACAGGCCATATTCTGGTGTCTAAAGTCGGATGAGAATATCTCGACCGGGGAGGATAGCCCCTCCGGCGTGCAGTCAGGGGTGATCGTGGTCTCGGAGGACGGATCTCTGGCACAGAGCATGCAAAGACTAACCCGTACCAAAATTATCGAAGAGTCATCGGAACTCGACCTGATGGTGAGGATGGTTGAAATAGTTCGCACACATGACCCAGATATTCTCACCGGGTACGAAGTCCACGGGTCTTCGTGGGGATTTCTCATCGAGCGGGCACGACTGAAGTACGATTACGCCTTGGCGGACGAATTCTCGAGAACAAAAAGTCAATCGTTCGGCCGGTCCAAGCGGGAAGCGGACAAATGGGGGTTCAATACCACTTCTGCCATCCGAGTCACTGGTAGACATATGATTAACATCTGGAGGTCCATGCGGGGAGAGCTTAATCTCCTTCAATACACGATGGAGAACGTCGCTTGGCATGTCCTACACAGGCGAATCCCTCATTACCCCTGGCACACGTTGACGGCCTGGTATAGGGGAGGCAAGGCTCGAGATCTAAGCAAACTGATGCGTTACTATTTGACTCGGACCAAGCTTGACATTGAGATTCTTGAGGCAAATGAGTTGATTTCCCGCACCAGCGAGCAAGCCCGAGTACTAGGTGTCGACTTCTTTTCCGTCTTTTCCCGAGGGTCCCAATTCAAGGTCGAGTCCATCATGTTTAGAATTACGAAACCCGAGAACTTCGTTCTTATATCCCCGGACAGGAAGCAGGTGGGAACGCAGAATGCACTCGAATGCCTTCCACTCGTGATGGAGCCACAGAGCGCATTCTATAATAGCCCCCTTCTTGTCCTCGATTTCCAGAGTCTGTATCCCAGCGTCATGATCGCCTACAACTACTGCTATTCCACCTTTCTCGGGCGGATCGTCAATTGGCGAGGAACGAACAAAATGGGCTTCGCAGAGTATCGACGGCAAAAGAGATTGTTGGAACTTTTGAAGCATCACATCAACATTGCCCCGAATGGTATCATGTACTGCAAGGCCGAGATTCGAAAATCTCTTCTGGCCAAGATGTTGACGGAAATCCTGGAGACGCGGGTGATGGTGAAAAGTGGCATGAAACAGGACAAGGAGGACAAGACGCTACAGCGCCTACTGAATAACAGGCAGCTGGCCTTGAAGTTACTGGCAAACGTCACATACGGCTATACATCGGCTTCCTTCTCTGGTCGCATGCCATGTTCGGAGATTGCGGACAGCATCGTCCAAACCGGGAGGGAGACGCTCGAGCGCGCCATAGCATTCATTCACTCAGTCGACAAATGGAAAGCCGAGGTTGTCTATGGCGACACGGACAGTTTATTCATCCATCTACCAGGCAGAACGAAAGACCAGGCTTTTGATATCGGCAACGAGATCGCCCAAAGAGTCACAGACATGAACCCTCGACCCATAAAGCTCAAATTCGAAAAGGTCTACCACCCTTGTCTACTTCTCGCTAAGAAGCGTTATGTGGGATACAAATACGAAAGCAAGGACCAGGCCAAACCCGACTTTGACGCCAAAGGTATCGAGACCGTTCGAAGGGACGGCACGCCTGCAGAACAGATAATTGAGGAGAAAGCGTTGAAGATTTTGTTTGAAACCGCCGATCTCAGTCAAGTCAAGGCGTACTTTCAGAGGCAGTGCGCCAAGATTATGCGTGGGGCGGTTTCTATCCAGGATTTCTGCTTCGCAAGAGAGGTGAAGTTGGGGACTTACAGTGAAAGGGGCCCACCCCCGCCCGGTGCTCTAATCAGCACGAAGAGGATGCTTGGGGATGCAAGAGCGGAACCTCAATACGGCGAACGGGTGCCGTATGTTGTCATTAGTGGCGCGCCGGGAGCTCGACTCATCGACCGCTGCGTGGCACCAGAGGAGCTGCTAAGCAATTCACACCTTAGCCTCGACTCGGAGTATTACATCTCGAAGAACTTGATCCCACCGCTCGAGCGAATCTTCAACCTCGTGGGAGCCAATGTGCGCCAGTGGTACGATGAGATGCCGAAAGTACAACGGATCCACCGCGTGGATCCCACGTACGGCAACATGGTTGCCAAGAAGACGTTAGAGTCGTACATGAAGGCGGCAGCGTGTCTAGTTTGCGGCCACAAGACGAAGAACGAGAGCTCCATATGCACACGCTGCCAGGCTGACGTCCCGACGTCGTTGACGAAGCTCCAGACACAATTGAACGGGGAAGAGAAGAAACTACTAGACGTGATAAAGATATGTCAGAGTTGTGCTGGGCTGGCCCCATTAGACGAAGTCCCGTGCGATAGTAAGGATTGCCCTGTTTTCTATACGCGGATGAAGCAGTCTGCACGGTATAGAGCCGAGAAGGGCGTTGTTGAGCCCGCCATTAAACAGCTTCTGGATGGACCTGTCGGAGTTGGAGCATTGGAGTGGTAGTTGTTTAATGTGTACATGTGTCGATTATGATGTGATGCCACGAGTTGGAGAGGAGGCCATTACTGCTGGAGATGGTATTGTGTAGCATCTCGGTTTGTAAAGATGGTTGTTTTGTGATACCATGATGGATATTAGCGGTGCATTTGCAGTGGCGTTTAGTCTAGGTCGTATTGGCATTACATCTAGATGGTTCCGGCCACCAATAGTACATGATGGTTTTGATGGAAATCTCTCGTTGTACGATTCCGCTGTTTCTTCTTTTCGTTCATACCTAACCTTAGGATGAAGACGTTTAGTCCACTCTTGTATATGCCATTCCAATCATGCGAATGTATGTTCCGTAGGTTGTACTGTAATCATTAAAGAATGCATCACATATATTGTTTGGTACTACGATAGAAATTCCTCCGAGAAGCACCCCGTGCAGGACATACTCGTATGTATCGCTTCCGGAGAACTAGTCTGTTGGAACCGACTATACATATGCCCCTTTATATATGTTGTGTACCTAACTTATACCTTTAAAGGGCGGATTATGTTGTAGGTATATAAACCATAAGGCTTCTGGTTTTATTTTTCTTTATATTAACCTAATATGTTGTACTTGTAGTGTGATAGGTAGCGTAAACGGTAAAACCGTTGGTTTTCATTCCGAGGTTTCATTTCTCTGTGACCGGAATTGTTAACGGCCATGCAACTAGCATATGCATCTAGAGCGGGTAAGCCATTCCAAATATGCTCTTAAACATTGACTAGATCCACAATAACCCGCAAAGCCGTACCCCGCGAATCTACAAAACAGGTTAGATCGGTCTAGACTTGTGACGTGGGATTCTTCGATAGTCCGTCCGGACTCAGAACAGGTAAGCAGCATTTCCAACCAAAGGACGGCTGGGAGCTTGACGGGGCATTTTACCTCTACCTGCCAAATATGAACACTGGGTGTAATTGTTTCTTCTTACCTCGTCTCGTGTTGCAGTGTGTTTTTCATTTTCTAGCATTCAATCGTATCAACTTCTCTCCCTTGTCATTCGTAGAAGAAACCAAATTAGCAATGACTCCCTTGACTTGTTTCTAATAACGCGCGCTGACTCGGACCACCGATCCGCCTTCCCGTCTTGTAGAAATCAACACTCATGATCTTTGACGGTCAAGCTACGCAGCCGAATTCAGCAGAACCAGAGCCTGTCGTCGGTCATCATCACATACCGTAGCCATGGGCAGCTGGACTGCATTCTTGTTAAGCTACTTGCTAGGTGGCATAACCTTCGTTCCTCTAGTCTTTGCCGCTGTCCTTCTTCATGCCCACTTTACCTTTCCCGTTCACAATGGCACCAATGCCGTGCCCCCGAGCGAGACCGACGGTATAGTCGAACCCGGCGACGACACAACCGACCTCGAAGCAGTGCAAAAAGAGGAGTCGAGGCAGAAACTCTTGGCCGAATCCGACGTGGCTGCCGGGTACTTTGCGGTATGCCGTGAATACACACCCATGGGCATCAATGCCAAACCCATCGAACGATCCACCCCAGTCGGGTCTACCACCGTCGCAGCCCCGAGCCCGAGTGTTTACCAGTCCATGTACCGGAGTATCTTTGAACGGAAACAGACGTCCGGTCCGTTGGATGATAAGAGCGTTAGTCAGCGACCGAAACGCGCTGGCAACGTCTTCTATGTTGTACTAAGGTAGATGCGACTTTCTTTCCGCGATCCTCGACGCAATTCGCCTAGTTTTTTAACACTTGAACACTAAACAGACATGGCCACCTCATGCTATTTGACGACGACGAACAGCTCGAAGTACGACATGTCATCTCGCTTGCCAACCATAACGTCAGCATATACTCCGGGGGAGATCGTACACCCGAAGGTGAACTATTTATCAAGCGAAACGCCATCTGCCTATCCAGAAAAGTCGACGCAAAAGATGCCACGCCCGATATGCAAGTTTCCAAGCCCTTCTATTTGTTCTCGGAGAATTGCTCTGCCAAGGAGGACTTTTACTTTGCTTTGCTCCGAAACCAAGAGCAAACGTTTGCTTCACAGAATAGCACCCCCAAGCCACAACGATTTGACGTCAAGAACATCATATCCCTCGTGCAGAAACTGCATGCTTCGGAAGATCACATGCAAGTCCGATGGCTCAATGCGCTCTTGGGCAGACTGTTCCTTGGAATATACCAAACCAAGGACATAGAGAACCTAATCATCGAGAAGCTTACCAAGAAGATTTCACGCGTAAAGCGACCTTCTTTCCTTACAAGAGTCGAGATACAGGGTATCAACACTGGGGACTCTGCCCCCTTTATCACGAACCCGAAACTAAAAGATTTAAATGTCGAGGGAGAGTTCGTCATGGAGGCCGATCTGAAATACACGGGCAACTTCAGACTCGAGGTGGCAGCTACCGCCCGTATCGATCTAGGCCAGCGATTCAAAGCCCGGGAGGTGAACCTGGTTCTAGCTGTCATGTTAAAGAAACTGGAAGGTCACATTCTGTTCAAGATCAAGCCGCCTCCCAGCAACCGAATCTGGTTCTGCTTCCAAACGATGCCGAAGATGGAGATGAGCATCGAGCCGATTGTCAGCTCAAGACAAATCACCTATACTGTCATTCTCCGACAGATAGAAAATCGAATCAAAGAAGTCGTTGCAGAGACCTTGGTATCGCCTTTCTGGGATGACACGCCTTTCTTTTCTACCGAGCATAAGAATTGGCGCGGAGGCATCTTTGAAGGAGACGACGAGGTTGTCCACTCGCCCGACCACGCCACCCTTGCCGCTCAGCTGGGTCATGTGGACGACGTTAGTCAAATCGAGCAGTCGTCCTCTCCAAACTCATTCGATGAGTCGCCGTCGGCAGAGAAGCATCATGACGTGCCCGGCCTCGAGAACAATCATCCCGCCGGGTTCTGGGCACGGAAACTAAGCAAAAAGGCCTCTCATCCCAGTCATATGAATTTGAACTCGGCTTCGACGTCCTCTGTAGATCTAAAACCTCACTCAAGCAGCTCTCCCGAGCTACCTCGTCAGATGCGGTCCGGTTCCTTCGCTGCATCGACTCCCGTGATCGCTACGGCGGCCACTCACGCCGAGGTGTTCAAACCCGACTTGTCTCCTGCCACTCATGAGGATGCGGTGAGAAGCATGGCCAACATCTCCGCCCGCTCCCGAACAAATACGCCGCTGGAAGCGCCAATTGGCTCGCCCCAAAAACCATTGACGGTGGCATCGACTCTGGATTCCTCACCAAACTCTTCCACCGAAGTAATGGGTAGCCAAGTGGACGAACGGACTCCTAAAGGTCCACAAAGGCGCCATACGGCCTCATCTTCGGAAAGTGCATTGAGCAATGAACTTCCGAATTCACCGGGCCTGTCGAGCAGAAACTCGGTCAAAAGCGGCACCGGGTCGGTTGGCCGGGGATTTTTCGCACGTAAAGACTCCCCTTTACCCAGTTCGATGGATGGTACGGCGGAAGCCAAGAATAAAACTCTCAGTGCCATGTCGAACGCCGCTGCCACAGCGAAGCGATGGGGCTGGAACGCTATACAGCGCCAGGCGGAAAGGAACGCTAATGGTAGAAAACTATCGGATCCGCCCGTGGATCTAAATCAGCCGATGGGACGCGGTCAACCACTTCCACCACCCGGGACTCCGTTGCCGGGGCCAAAACAAAAGGCAACGCCAATGGCCGTACCGAAGCGAAAACCTGTGGCGGCTCCCCCACAACTCGCCTCTAAGAATTCCGCAGATCTAACCGAGCCAAAGATAGAGCGTCGGCCAATGCCGCCACCCGCCCTCCCGAAGCGCAGGAGGGTATCTGAGATTCATGCGGCGGACAACATGGAAGAAAACGTTCTCGTTGTCGAGGCCCCAGAAGACTCTGAACCGGAATCACCTTCGTTCGAGGAAAGTGGAAGGTATAAAGAACCCTGGGTTGAAGATGCAGACGAGGCGGATATAGAGACAGAAGATGCCGGGTCCAGATCTGCGGTCGATGGGCTAATAAAACTACCAAGTCCACTTCTTCAAGGAGAGCCTGAAAGCGGCAAAGACGAGCCAGTAGACGCGATAAACGATGACACGGGACAGGATGACGACAAGGAAGATTATTCAGCTTGGGCGGATACTGTCGATGGCGAAGAAACAAACATAATTCTAAATCCCCCATCACATGACAAAGATGACCATGCCTAGGATCCTTCTGGTTTGTAGATAGGGCACTGGCACTGGCACTGACACTGGCACTGGCACTAGTCTTCTGGTTTACGTACGTCACAAAGAGTCTGATAAGAAACCTGTAACATTGATTTCTCTTGTAGCGGATGTAAGGATACAACCGAGTAGGTATATGGAATAGGGAAGGGGTTAGGCGTTTCGGGAATCTGTCGGACAATGAATAGATTATTGTACAGCCTTTTTTGCACTTACCTTGGCTTCTCTTTATCTAAGTGCCAGAAAATTACAGTTACAGTTACGGTTACGGTTCAATGTGTCTGTCAGGTAGTTATATGTGACACGGCCTACTTATACATGGCGATATTCTTGATTCCTACACTAAGTAAATCCATACCTACCTAGGTACTCACCTACCCAGGTATGACCCCTATTATGACTACACGTACACGTACACGTACACATACATCCCATTCTGCTCCTTCCTTCCTTCCTTCTCTGTCTTGCCCTTGCCAACCTAGGTAGGTAGGTAGGTAGGTAGGTAGGTCAAGTTAAGACCCCCTTAGAGATCATACCCCTCATCATGATAATTCGCAAAAGAAGCACCTTCTTCCGATACAGGAGTACGGAAACCCTTGATGGTGAACCGATCCCGATAATCTTCGGGTGTTGCGCCCGTCCGGATCTCGTATAGGATGGCGTTCATGTAATCTAGACGGAGGTTTCCCGCGCCGTCGTAGATGGGGCGGTGTTTCTGTGACGTGTTAGCTTGTTGGGGAAGGGGAAGGGGAAGAAGGGGGAAAGAAGGGGGAAGGGGAGGGAACTTACAAGGGCGTGATTAGTCGAGTAGTTCATTTTCTTCTCTTTATCTGGTAGAGGCTGTTTTGTTTGTTTCTTTTCATCAGTTTCTTTTCTTTTGAGGGAATAAAGACGCCAACAAAGGTCGAATCGGTCGAGAGGAAATTAAAGTACGTACGATGAGTCTTCGTACTCCCCAGTAGGGTTCCCCGAGTGTGGTTGAGATGTGTTTGTTCCTGTCCTTTTTTAAAAATGTCTTGTTTAGTATTGTTTAAACCCAAAAAAAGAAAGGAGGGGGGGTGTACTTCGCGGGTTACGGATGATACTCTCATGTAGGCACGTCGCTAGAATGAAAGGAAAAAAAGTTGTCTCTTTGTTAGTATTTGTATTTTGAATGCGCGAAACAATCCTTCCTCCTGTGGTGATATCAGGGCAGAAAAGAAAAAAGGGGGGGGAAGAGGTAAAAAAAAACCTACACCGCCTTCGTTATAATTAATATCCTTGAAAAAGTCCAAGATAGTAAACAACGCATGAGGCAACTCAAGCTCGATAGGTCCTCGATATTTCTGATCACCGTAATCCTTCAATTCGGACAAGGGCATAGGGACGTCTTTTCTCGCCTCGTGGTTCGCGGCAAGAGATCGGTTGTGCAATGGTCGACGGGCATTCCGTAGCCATGCTCGCCACGGACTGCCGACTACGGTGGGACGTAGAGGGATGGGGGAGCAGATGTCCCTTTCGTTGAAGAATGCGCCGGTAGGGTCGCTGCGGTAGTCTGGGATGATTATTTCGGGCACGGGGGCCAAGGCGGGGTGGGGTTTGAGACGGATCCCTGTGCCGGTTCCAGTGGGGAAGTCGTACACGGTTTCGACGTCGATGCCGTAACGTAATCCGTAATTGGCGCCCGGGAGCTGCGCGGCGCGGAGCTCGGCACATGTCTCGGTGTAGTATTTGTGTGCGACGAGCTCGGTGCTTTTACAAAGATTGAACATGTGTTCTCTGTTGGCATTTATGCGGTCGAGATATTCGTTGGTTATTCCCGGCATTCGGACGTCGACGACGATTGTTTTGAGTTTGTTGATTCGGATCATGAACTCGGTTAGAGCTTTGTCTAGCTCCGTCGTGTGGGCTTGGTATCCCTGGAGCATGCAATCTATGCCGTTGCGGAACCAGGTTGCCTTCAGATCCCGGTATTGGGGGCCGCGGAATGGGAGGGTTTGCGCGAATACGATGGTATGCGTCCAGTCGTCACGCGTGTGCTTGCCCCGGATGGCCTTGAGGTTATGATCTCGGTCCTCGCCGAGTAAGCGGAGGCCTCTGGCTTCGCGGTGTCTCTGGCGAGGGACGGCGAAGATCTTCTGCCAGAGGGAATAGTTTTTCGAGAGTCGCTCGACTTCTTTGCGCCAGAAATGCATCTCGCAGATGAGCACGCAATAATCCAGTTGGGCCGGCGTGAGCCTCCATAGGGCGGCATGGTGCATGGCTCTATCCAATGCGGAGACGGCTTTGAAACTCATCACGGTGGCATAGTCGTGTAGTACACTTCTTGGACCTAATATGGGCGGTGGTCCGAGGTTGAAGTGTGCAGCGGTACCGGGTTGTGAAGGTACTCCAGCGGCCGTCTCTAAGTCTCGGATGAATTTGAGAACATCTTTCTTGCTATTTTGCAATTTGTCCAAGAGTACTTTGGCATATTCCCTCAGGGCAGCTTCTCGTATTGCAGTAGACATTCTATGGCTAGAGTTAGAAATGTATAGGAGGGTGGGAATATAGCGCTGCAGAACTCTGCATCATGTAAAGTCTTGGCCTAGGTAAGGTAGTCTAGAGTCTTGACTTACCTGTTCGTACCTCTTGTGGTCTTATCTTTTGTCGGGATGTAGGAAGTCTTAGTAAGTTGGAACTGAAGAAGAAAGATGTGTTAGACAAGTGTAGATGAAGACATAAGGTGCGCATCAGGGAGGAGGCGTTGCATCATTACTTACAAGGTAGAGTTCCTCGTGGTTGTCGGTCCCGAATGTTCTTGCTGAAGTCCTACGCTTCAATCTAAGCTCGAGGACCTGGTCTGGATACAGAAGAGTATGTCTTGGAAGTACACAAGAGTACTCTCGCAGAGAATAAAGAAACCCAAGGGTCTGTATGGTCGGGAAGAGTAGATAGATGAGGAAGACGAATTATGGGTGGGAAGAAGAAGGCCTTGATCTAGGATCCCCAGGGAAATCTCTGTAAGTTTATAAACAAATTTCTCGACGGACATGGTGGATTGTCTATAGGGCAAAAGGACCATAACAATAGAATTGTGTGCTTAGCAGAGGGCGTCGACCTTGTTCACGATGCTAACCATTTATGTAACGCCTAATGTGGCCATAGGCCCATAGAGTCATTGATGGCACAATGTGCGGTGGGTACGATGTGAATGGCAAGTCGACAAACGTGGGAACTGGATTTGTTTGTCTTCTCGAAGCTTGATAGCACCTTTGTCACCTTTTGCCCCATGGATAGTTTGTCATCAAACCGTACGGAAGAAAGGACCATGTGTTCTATCGAGTCTGTATGGACATTGGCAGTCTATCTGATTCCGGGAGGGGTAACCTCTCCTGCCGAGGGCCCAGGGGTGACAGCTGTTCCCAATAAAAAGCCACGTATTTGGTATGTCCTCACTTCTCCCATCAGTCACCCCTACTGCATGATGAGATTTCGTAGCGGCCGTGTCTGGATTCTTGATGAGGCGTGCGGCCTGTCGATTTGTCTTTCAACATCCAAAAGCCAAAGATATCTGCTCCCGGGGATAATCCGGACGTAAAGCGAGGTTATGTCCAGGGACTCTGGGTATTGGAACCTGTATACAGGCAAGATAAGAAAACTTCAGGACCTTGAATAGTTGGATTCATCACTTCGTCGACCGCTGCATCACCATTCAATCAAATCTTTCTTCGTACTTTCAGGCTTCGTCCCAGTCTCCGCAGTGACATCCCCATGCTCATGGGCAGGTCTATCTCTCAGAATCAGAATCTCCCGGTCTATCCGCCTCTCCTCGGCCACCTGTTTAGCAATCCCCGTCCATTTCGCAATCAGAGGATGTTGCTCTGCAATATCCGGATACGTAAGCTCGCCCCCGTCACGTGGTGCAGTGACGGGGTACGTCCACGTGCCATCAGGGGCCCAGTAGTCAGAAGTGAAGAGTCTCTCTGGATTCAGTTCATCCGCCGCCTGCGACAGAAGTTTGGCGGCGCGCTTGTCACCATCGCCACTCTTGGATAGTGCGGCACTGATAGCTTCCAACAGACCGAGGACCTGTCCGGCTTTCAGGCCAATGTTGGCTCCCAGTGCATACCCCTGATCGAAGCCAGCTTGAATAGCACTCGCCTTGCCCCTCGTGATGCCTTCTCGATAGCCGATGCTGTTATGCTGAGCTTGAAGTCTCCGGGTATCGAGTGACATGTCCATGTTTTGAGGGGTGGGATTTTGCGGTAGGGGAGAATCAAGGTCCGCACCAAATGGGTCGTACTCGTCTTCGTCTGCGTCAACGTGCACATTGGTTGCCATTGGACTTGGGGAGATGCTGCTCGGCTGTATCATCAACTCGTCGCCGTAGAGTCCTGGAGATTGTGCTTGATGCATTGGACCCCGCTTTAACAGTGAACACACAATAAGTTGTGTTATTACTCCGATTTTACTTTTTAGACTTGTCTATGATGACCTTTTACCGATGGGCCTGTGTATTGTCAAGAATGTAGTCAGAGTATCGTCACCGAGCTCCTACCAAAGCCCCAACCTAAATTCATATTGCACATGTACTCGTAAAGACGTTAAAAGAAAACTGGGTATAGCGCCCCATCATTTAACGAGACGACATGCTGATTGGTTGATCAGGTACTCTATACAAGTAGGTACTCAATGTAACAAGTACTGACATAAGCATATGAGTACACCTTCATTGCTCTTGCCAGTTAGTTCCGAGCACTACTGTAACACGTAACCATCACAATACAAGTAGGTCGATTTTGCTGTTGACAACTCACAGTCGGCGCGCAGGCTGTAGACTAAATACCAACTAGTTTAGGTAGGCAAAATACAACATCGCCGTGTCTACTCGTATAAACCCATTCATCCTATCACGTCAGAACCCCCCTCTCCCCTTTTGTAACCTCCTACGATCTAAACTTCTTACTCGCCTCAACAAAACTCATCCCTTTCTTAATCTCCACAGCCATTTTCTCATCGGCCTAAAATTTCAATCCCAGTTAGTAACCTTGATCGATGCATCTGACTGACCTGAAATAACAAAACAACCAAAAAAGAAAAAGAAAAAAAAACATACCTCAACCTGCTTCCTCATCAAAGGCAAAGCCCTCTCCGCCAACTCCACCGGCAAAACAACAACACCATTAACATCAGCAATCAAATAATCGCCCGGCCGAATCTCCATATCCTTCTGCTCCTCACTCTGTAACTTGACAGGGACATTGACGGCCGCGACTTTGAGTAATTCCGCTGGGGGGGCTGTTCCCACGTCTCTTGCAAAGATCTGATACATATGTATAACACCTGTATTAATAAAAATAAAATGCAAAAAGTAGATCAGAGAAGGGGGAGGAGGGGGGGGGGGTGGTGGAGAGTGATTTATTTTACCGGATATCCCAAATCCCTCTGTTCCTGAACATCACGAAACCTCCCATCAATAACCGAACCGACCGCCCCTAGAAATTGCGCCCTCGTGGACATCAACCCGCCATAAACGGCATTGGGCGTCTTCGCAGGACAAGAGACGAATATCACCGCGCCTTTCGGGACTTGATCGATCTAGGTTTTTTTTTACAGCACGATTAATCATCACACCATCACCACCGTACCAGAAAGAAAAAAAAAAAAGAAGGAAAAAAAGCTGGGAAAGAAAGAAAGGGAAAAAAACAAACGTACATAATGTCCCCCCGCATATTTCGGCACCGGATCATCAAGAGGGACATATTGAACCGTATAAGCCTTGCCGACAATCTTCGTCGAACCTTCCTGGCGGACGGGTGACCACATGGTCAGACCGGATAGGAAGCCTCCATTGCGGTATTTCAGCTTGATGAGTGCGTCCGAGACGTCGCACCTTTTTTTTTTTTTTTCCTTTGTCAACTCATGTTCAAGGTCTAGAAAATTAACCACAACTAATATATAAGTGGTTGACAAGACACAAAACAATTACATACGTCGTATATTCCTGGAGTGCTTCGACGATAGGGTCGGTCGAGTCTTCTGCCATCTTTTTTCTCTCTTTTTCTTCTTCTTTTCCTTCACTTTTCCTGTTTTTAGAGATAATAATAATAATAAATAGTCACAGTTGGATAATTACCCAAGTATCTACCTTCCTAGGTATTATAATTAGGTACTCGTAATTATCTCACCTCTCCTAAAAAAGCTGGTGGTTCATTGTACGATGTGAAGAAGAGGGGAGGGAATATCTACCTAGCATGTCTTCTAGATGGTCTACGTACTAAGACTACCGTATGTACTAATAATTACTTACATAAACCTATATCATTTTAGTCTCGGTATCTACTCCGTCAACCACCAGGTAATTAATACAATAGGTATGTTACTTATAAAAACCGCACATGACGTAACGTGCTTATAAGCGCGACATCGGAATCCGCCTAGCCGCACCACGTCGACTACGGAAACCAGGGCCATTTAGATAGACTACAACAACTAACCTACAAATCTGATCCATGTCCAGCTTATCAATCAAGTTGAAGCACCTGATAACTCAAAGCTGGATAACTAACATTTCGTACAAAACTTTTAACTGAACTGCAACTGTTACTGAGGTCCGGTGGCCCGATGCCCGGATCCTCCCGTACCTCGGTAAGGATATATGTGTAACTTGGGCCAAAGAGGGACGATAGGGCGGGGAACCCACGTCTGGGGTAATTTACGAGGTAATTGGGTAATTATTAGCCAGACACATACGTGTACATCCGAGTACCTTACCTCTAGTACTCGTACACCTGAACCTGGACCGGATTAGCAAGTCAAATATCCAGGGTCCAAATACATAACATCGGCAGAATTGAATTTCAGTTATTATTACCTAGGTATGAAATGAGCAATGAAAGGCCGTCTTGTCGTTCATAGTCTACATCTTTAAATGATGCAAACCCGCCTGTAAATGACCAGCCATTACAGACCTTCTACACAATAAGACTGTCTTACCACGGCTTAAATATGGTGCTAAGGTTAGGTAATGACAATGAAAACCACCTCATGGGCCCATCTTCAAATCATGCGTCGCATTTTGCATACCATGGCCCGTATCGCTTCTTGCACACTGCCACTCTCCGACTCTAGAACTGGAAGCCCACATTCTAACTTACTGACACGACCTGTGATCAGTGATCACTGACAGCTCGCTGAAACGTACTCGGGCGAGGATATGGATGAGCCCCTAGATGTCTGGGAGCAAGGTCATCCAGCTCTGTCTCACTTTGCTCCGTTCCCAACGCTTCTTTCGACGCAACAGTACCAGGCATGGGCGGAGGTCGGCCCTCATATGTAAAAAAGCTGACAGCTACGCCTATCGCAGCAATCCCGATCATCAATTTGATGTCATCTGTAAACGCCTCGGCGTACACCGACTTCACCTTCAACTGAAGCGCGGGCGGCAGCCATTGGGCAATGGTTGGACTATGATGAAGTGCGCTCAGATCATCCGGATCCATAACGCCACTGAGATCTTTGTCCACACGGGCGTTGAGGAGGATACTGCAGAGCGCGATCCCGATACTGCCCCCGAGAACTCGAGCCTGTGCGACTATACCCTGTGCCACGGCGAGGTCGGCCTTCTGGGACTGGATCGAGGCCATGATCGTCGCAGATCCCAGTGAGAGTCCAATTCCTAGGCCGAGAAGTACCTGGAAGCCATACTGTGCTTTCGTCTCCGTTGTTGTGTCACGCAGCATCAGCATGAGCCCGACTCCTAGGAGCTGGAAGAAATGAGCCGCCATGAGGGTCCAAGATGTATTGTTGCGCCGACGGGAAACGGCACCGGCCGAGAAAGCCCCTAGTGAAGTGGCACCAAGCATGGGGAGCAGGTGTATGCCCGAGAGGAGGGCGCTGTCCCCGTTGACGATCTGGAAGCGCTCTGGCAAGACAACCAGGATCGTGATGTAGACAAAACCAGTGCAAAAGGTGCATCTGTCTGGGTTAGCCTCGTTAAATGACAGCAGAGGTAGGCCCTAGGGTGCCCTGTGGGTACATACATGACACAAGCTGAGTAGACCCGGCCCATGAGGCGAAGTGGTAATACTGGCTCAATGGTGGAATGTTGCTTTGTAGCCAACATGTACTCCCAGGCCGCGAAGCCGACCCAGCCGAGAAAGGATACGAGCAGCGAAACAACAATGACCGGGTTATTCCAAGAGTAACTATATGCTCCCGCTTCTTGGAGGGCAAAAACCAGTAGGGTACAGGCAGCGATTATCAGCACATTGCCCAGAAAATCTATCCGCCGAAGGGAATCCATGCCGTGTATTCGAGGTCCAACTTTGGCCGGCCAAGACAGATATAAGACGACAACAAGTACAACACCAAATGGAACACTGCGTTATCAAGTTTTAGCAAAGTTGGGAGGACAAGACGCCGTAACCAGGAGCGATCGGACAGGGGGAGGGGCCATATTCCTTCTTGTTACGTACTTGATCAGGAAAATCCATCTCCAACTGGCCGTTGTCGAAATAACACCACCCAGAACGGGGCCAAGGACGTAGGAAACGGCGAGGGTAAGGCCGACCAAAGCACCCATGAGACTCGGATTGTGAACTGGGCCGACTTCAAACAAGGCAATCTGGGCGAGGCTGTAGAGGCCGGAACCTCCCATACCTTGAAATACTCGACACACGATCCTACATCCTTGTTAGCGTATGGCCGCCAAGGCCGGGCGTTGAGGTGAGTGTGAAGCATGCTTGACATACAGTTGCGTCATAGTCTGTGCGAGGCCGCAGCCGATCGAAAAACCAGAAAACAAAACCCAAGCGGCGCACAGAGTGTCGCGTCGGCCATAGATGTCACTGAACTTGGCGAAACCAATGGCTAGCCCTAGATACGCTAAAAGGTAGGACAGTACAACCCAGGGGGCGTCGAGAAAATTGTGTAGGTCGATGGAAATGGTGACCAGCGACGTCGAGACGATCGAGGCATCTAGACTGGAAAATAGGAGCCCGAGTAACAGACTGCCACGCGTCAGCGAAACGATTAGGGATACAGTAGGGAGAAGGATAGGGGACGCTTCACATTGCTACAAGAGCGATCTGGCGCCAGCCACGAGGAACCTCCTGACTAGCCATCGTCCCTGCAGGGCCCACGACGGGATTGTTGATCGCGGTCCTTGATCACAAGGAGATAGGGGTTATCTGAGAACCTGGACAGCAATGGGAGTACTTGTCGTCGTAGGCAGGTAGCCAGTCAATTTCCGGGGTTGGCAGAAGTCTCTTTCACGATCCAGCTTCCTTCTAACAAAATGGTGGTAGATGGTGTGTGCGTTGGCCACGGCTGGACTACAATAACAAAGGTCAATAACCTGCTCAGTTTGAAGGGCTGGGCAAGTCGTGGGGCCTTGCTACGGCCAGACTTATAGTTGAGTAGTAAAGCCTGGGTGAGTTTCTACGTGGAGTATCAGAGATGGTTGGCCCAGTTTCTCTTCTGAGTAAGGGACATTGATTGCATCCCTACAGGACGTGCGGCGGGTCTGGATCTGGTCAATTCAAAACAATCTAGCTGGTAGCTAGAATTTTCCAGCTACCAAGCAATCTTCAATCTTCAATCTTCCCGATGGGATAATCCAGGAGAATAGGTGGGCGCTGCGCAATTGTGAGGAGATTCATCAATAAACCTAGGTGGGTGCAGTGGATGACCGGCCTGGCCTTCCTGTCCATACCTAACCCACAAGAAAGGGGTGGTAACCGCATTGAAGCGATTGCATTGAGATTTAATACCCATTGAAATGGTTACGCGCCTACCTCTTCTTTACCCGTTGCTTGCCTATCCTTCCTTGGTAGGCGACCAGCTTCGTGGGTGACAGGGCAGGTGGAATCGAGAACATTGTCCCTGGAAAGTCCATGTCAAGCCACCATGACCAGGTGGTAGGCAACCGCCAAATGTAGGTTGGCCTACCTAATTCCGCTATCCTATATCTTAGGCCAAGAATAGACTGCACCTCAGGTTTGACGGTGGTTTAGGAAGCAGCTAGGGAAGTGCGCTGCAGCACTTGCCCTTCTCGACCTGTTGCTGTGCCTGTCCTTCATCGCGTGTCTCACGTCTCTTCGTAGGTACTAACGCCATTTACCAGAAACTTTCAAGGTAACGCGAGGTAACGTGAGGATGGTAGGTGTATAGCTGAATCACGTTGAACTAGAGACCAAAGTCAGAAGAGTCTGTCTTATGGCAAAACCATGGGTATCCGTGATCCTCGCACAACTATTCTCCAGGCCCGACCCCCTGGGGCTCTGGATCGTCTTCCTGCAGAGCTCATTTGGATGGAATATGTCTTTGCGTTGCACACGTGTCCGCATACTTGCACGCATGGATGCATGTCTCCAGCCATGCGGTTAAGTTTATCGACATGTCTGACTCTGTATGCTCCACAGTCAGGTTTCACGATGAAATCTCTAGCATATGCTCGCTAGAAACTGGGCGTGTTCTAAGGTGAAGGCGTAATGATAGGGCTATGTCTGAGCTGGTGTTGTACAGGTTGACATCTGTGATTTGTCGTAATACTAGCTGGAGTAACGCTGAATAACTGTCTGTTTGCTAGATGATTGTGACACGGCCGGGTGAAGGATGTACTAGCCGAGCCCGTGCTTATTGTTGCTGACTGAATTCCACCGACTGTGTGATTCCAAGCTAGCTTTATGCTCGCTTATGGGATGGTTCGGGGCAGTCAAACGTTCTGCGCAACTTGAAGACAAGTTAAAGGTTACTAGAGCCGAGTGTCTTAACTTTTGACACACAACATGTCTTGAGATGACATTCTGTATTGTCTTTGCAACGGAGATAAGGATGACCAGTGGAAATATTTCATATCTACTCACGTGCTACTCATATATACAGAATGACGATTATAATACAGACAAAATTGCTCTGCCCATTGCACTCGTCTCAACTTTGAAGCGTGCTGGAGATAGATACAAGTAGTATGCTATAAGTAGAAAATCAACAAAACTTGGCAGGAGGCTAGAAGCGGGAAGATCCACAGTTGACATTAAACTTTACCCTGATAGGTAATAATATGTGCAAGATCAGGGAATTTCTGACTTGATAAATGCATTGATCTTGTACCCTTTATCTTGAAGATTGCTGCAGTAGTGATCTAGGGGTGAAATTTCTCTTGTATGTTTTCCCTAATCCATTCCCTAGGCAAAGTACTTTAAGTTTACTCTTAGAGAATCTTTTTTTTTTCTTCTTTACTAAATATATTTAAATTCTGCATTCATTCCCTGTTAAAGAAGTAGTAGCATGTATTATCAATTTGTTAGCTGCGCTGGCAAGCAAGCCATTCCCTTTTGTTGTACTTGTAAATCTGCTGTGGCTTTGCGGCTGTACGCAGCCCACCAATGAGGTTACTAGGACCCCATAGATTGTGGGCTTTGTACAGGCCCACTCTACTTGTAGGATGCCGAATTTAATCACAGTAGGTTTACACGCTACTAAACAATAGATTCGGCAGACACCTTTACTAATCCTAGAATTGTATGGGTATACTATGTATAGTATCTGCAGCTAATAAGCCGTTTGTTCTTTGCACCGCACATATAGGCTTTCTTGTAATCAGCATCTTTAATGGACAGCTTGTATATCAGTCAAGATGTGCGCCGGTCAAATAGCAATTGCCAATAGGCTCCCGTCTCCTGCCTAATGAGAACCCACAAAACAGTGGCACCCAAGCCTCAAGGGTTGCTGAGCTCTGATTAAAAGTGGCAGCTCTGTATGTAGGAAGTACCTAATAATACACATAGGTGCATTCAAACAGGCAGGTGCTATCATGTGTACTTACCTGTACATCTGATGTAGGCCAAAATATGCGTACTGGTAGTGGTAGGTAAGAAGATAACAAAACTGATTAAAAATCGATTCTATCCTACCATCTTCTGTCAGCGGCGTATTCCTCCTTTCCTGCTTTCCTTTACCCCCTCGTTGCAACCTCTCGAGGTAGCATCTACGTCTGTTTTTCTTGTTCTTCAACTCGTCGCTCATTTATTTAGTTCAGCCTCGTTGGTTTTGCACGCTCCTTTCTCCTGTGTACACTCTCTTTCCCTCCAACTTCAATATTATAGTTCTGTTACCGTCAGCCTGCGGGGGTCCAATTCAAGAGGACAGACAGCCTTGCCCACCAGCTTCATCTTGTTGCCGATGTCTGTTCATATTTTATGACCAATTACTAGACTTACTTGTAGTTTTCCCCGTGATGTGTAGTCTTATACTATACTGTACATAACTTGGGACACATACATGCGACACATGCCATATATTTATACCGCAACGTATATACGCACACATATATACGCGTACATACATCCGAAGGCATCCGAGGGCATACAAGAACGCGCAGACGTTGGCTTTTGAATCCGACCCTATTTTTAGCAGTCGAGATTTGCTGTGCCGGTAACTAGCCCATCATGAGGTCGACCGCATTCACCTCCATCTTGGCCGCTTGTGTCGCCGTGGTCCCATCCACCCTTGCCCAAAAGGTTGTCCCCTTAAGCTTCTCCAGGGCGAGCCAGAAACATGGGAACCTGAACAGACGCGGCGGCACCTACTCGCAAGAATTGAATAACAATCTTACCGGCGGTGGCTACTATACCGAGGTTGCACTGGGCACCCCGCCCCAACCCGTTACTCTGATCCTCGATACAGGGAGTAGCGATGTCTGGGTTTTGGATAGTGGCGCAGACCTCTGCCGGTCCCGCGACCTTCAGGCTCGCTACGGCAGCTGTCTTGCCACATATAACCCTGACGACAGCTCCACATACTCCCTCGTCGAACGAGACGCGTTCATGATCCAGTACCTCGACAGCTCCGGCGCTGAGGGGGACTACATCAAGGACACCCTACACGTCGCCAATACCAAGATCAAGGCCTTACAGGTCGGTCTTGCGCAAAGCTCCTCCATTAACTCTGGCCTGCTTGGCATTGGCTTTAGCGCAAATGTTGCCGCCTACAAGCCATACCGAAACATTATCGACCTCTTCGTCGACCAAGACCTCATCGATACCCAAGCTTATAGCTTGTATCTGGTTCGCCTTACCATTCCCATGTCTCGCCTCGTGGCGTTTTCTCGGTGGTTTGCTAACGCCCGCGATCTTGCTGTAGGACGACCTCCATGCTGAGACAGGGACAATCTTATTCGGGGGGATTGACACACGAAAATTTATTGGTCAATTAAAGTCGGTCGATATCCAGCGCGACGCCATTAGCCGGGATTACTCATCCTTCACCGTAGAGTTATCCTCGTTTGCTATTTCTGACGGAGACGCCCATTCTAAAGAGTATCTTCCTTCGACCATCCCCGTTCTTCTGGATTCCGGTACCACCTTGACCTATCTGCCGCCGTCGATCGCCGCCCGAATCTACGATGCGCTCAATGTAGTTGACGATTCACAGGACAGTGGACTCGTCTACGTGGATTGCGACTTCTTGTCGGACAAGGAAGACACGACGTTCGACTTCCAGTTTGGCGGCCCCAATGGGCCCTTGATCCGGGTGCCTATGGACGAGATGATTCTTGACAACGTCAAAGGCTACATCGATCTCGGTCTCCAGATACCCAATCTCCCCTTTGACAACGTCTGCAGCTTTGGTATCCAGGGGCTTCAGGGATTCTACCTTCTTGGGGACACCTTCTTGCGCTCAGCCTACGTCGTCTACGATCTGAACAAGAAAGAAATCGCGTTAGCACAAGCCAAGCTGAATGCTACCGATAGCCATATCCTCGAAATCACCAAGTCTTCGGGAATACCTCTCGTCAGCGGTGTGTCTGCGCAAGGAGGAGCTACGCCGACGTCGACGAAATCGTCCAGCACTGCCAATGACAGCAAGTCGACTGGTGGTCCGACTACTACCACGACCAGTTCCACCGCTTCTGAGACCACAGCCGAGTCTACTGACACCACCGGATCCGGAAATAATAGTGGCTCGGACAGCTCCAACCCGCCGGCTAATCATGAGGATAGTAGCGAGGAGGAGGATGCTAGCAATGCCGCAGCGCGACCTACCCCTGGCGTCTGGGAGGCAGGCGCGATAACCTTTATCACGGCCTTGTGTAGCTTTGCTGGTGCTACGTTGTTCGCACTATAGGAAAGCTGGTCTAGCGTTTTGACTGCGGGATCCGCTACTCACCGTTCCTTTTATTACGATGTATTGCCAGGGCATTCGTTATTTTTGTGATTTCGTTTTCTCACATAGCATGACGGGCGATAGCAAGAGTCATTGATTGTTCTGCTCTAGCAACAAAAGTCTTGAAAGGGTTAAAGATACTCGAGTAGTATTTATGCTCGCTCAATAGGGGAGAGGGGCCTATCATACATATGCCACACCATGCAGGGCTGTATTCTTTATACTACCTATTAACCCCCTCTATGCGACAGCACAATATGTAGATAGTAGATATAACAATGTACATAGGTAGCAAGCCATGTACAATTCTGCCTTTGGAGAGAAGGCACTGCTAATGTACATATTCGATTTTCTTTGCTTTGCTGGCTTGGCCTGACTTGATGCGACATGCCAATCTCTACGGAGACCGTTATGTCGCTTGAAAATAGTTTTGAATTATGGGGAGAGAGGTATGTAGGAAGACGGGCAGTGTCTGGTCATGATCTCCGGAGTCAAGTACTTACCTAGCTTAACCATGGTGGCACTGGGTACCTAGGTAGGAAGTAATTTCCTACGTAGATGTGTCCTAGGTCCGTACAAATGTAATATAATATACACGTAGAAAGACTCGATCAAGCGACATGAGCACATGAATTAGGCTAGCTTGGTAAAGCAATCATACACTACCTACATACACTACAGTCTACACTGCACTACTAGACTAGACTAGACACACCTAGCGCATCTTCTCGTACCGTTCCCTCGCCTTATCTTTAGCCTTGGATACAAAGTCCGAGTAATCGTTCTTGGTAGCACGGGCCGCTTCCTGCGCAGCATCACCTATCTTTCCGCCTTCGGCTCCTAGACCGACGCCGGGGGCGTATGCCGTGGTCTCGATGATGGCCGTGCGTCCTCCGCCCTCGGCGCCTAGGCCTTCGCCGGTACTCCATCCCATCTTGGCCAGTAAGCCTGCGCCTTTAGAGGTGGTGGGTTTTGGAGCCGGGGGATCTATTGTTGTTGTTGTTGGGTTGGCGGCGGTGGTGGTGGTGGTGGTTGATTTCTTGGGAAGATGTGGTTTTGGTTTGCTGGGTTGGTTGTGGGCTATTCGTCGTTCTTTGGCACGGTCTCGGTAGTTGGTCACTGGTTCCTTTCCGACAGCCTTGAGATCTTGGATTGCTTTGGTGATGAGCTGCTCGTCTTCGAGATTTGCCTTGTGCATGTCACTACTTTGTTCGTGACGACGGAGTGAGGCCTCGTTCTTGAATTTGCGTCGACATAGCATGCAGCACATTTGGTCAAGATCGGCGTACGAGACCGAATGTTGCACCGGGGCGGGTGCCGTAGCAGCAGCAGCAAGACTAGCGCCGCCGAGAGCATTGGCCCCCGTAGCGGGGACCATCTCCTCGGAAGGTGGGGTTCCACTATCCGGACCCTTCGAACCATGAAGTTCCGCGTGCTTGCTAGCCCACATTTGCAACTGAGGCGCCATGGCGATGCCGCCTTTCTTGCTATTCGGTGCGGCCAAGTCCTTATCGGCCTTCCGCTTCTTGGAATCCTTGCTGGCCGACGTCTCAGGACCCTGTCGGGAATCTCCTGTCTTCTGTTCTTTATCTTCGTACAGGCCCTCATCAAAGGTTAAGAGCTCGCTAGTGTAGACGGAAGGATTCCAATAACTGAGCCTCAGCGTTGGGTTGTGTGTTGCTGCAAAGGTAAACTTGCGGTCTTCTTCCTGTACTGGGTACATATAGGGGATAAATACACCCGAGTGGATGAAGGCTAGCGTGACCGGTCTGGATGAGATGGTGAACTGGGGATGCGCGTTGTATTTTGCTACTGCAGCGCGGGCATCGTCGAGGGTAGAGAATTCAGCAAAGCCATAGTTACAGCTAATCTCCGACCCTTTCTCACGAACGACGAAAACGCGGACTAAGGAGCCTGGCTTTGCACCTAAATTATGTGTATTCCCGGTGGGTGCCGTGCTCCTGAGCTTGGGTGGCGCACCTGAGGGCTGCTTCGGTTCGTCTTCTTTTGACATGTAGAGTTTCTTCATCCCAGCGGCTAGGACAGCCTCATTGGAAGATGATGCCAAACCGCGAATCACAATAAACTGGGATGGAGTTTGCTGAGGACACTCATCACTCTGTCCGTCTAGACGCATATCGGCTGCCAATTCGGCTGAATTACTATGGTCAGCGGGAATGAAGACATAGGCCGAGGGGGAAAAGCCGATGGGTAGCTTCCTGTAGTTGAAGTCTACACACAAGCCCAGTAGGTAACACTTACAAGATCTCGGTGCCTTGCACTGTTTACATGTTGCTCGGCGAGAGAAGTTGTCAAAGTGGCACTATTGTTTGGTTAGTCGTACTCTCTTTTCGCCTAACTAAACGAAGATGGTTTGTTTGGGGACTCACCAATGTGCATTTCCAATCCTCTTGGCTCGCTGGTTGACGACGATCGTGGCCGTATTCTATAGGTATTCGGATGGGGCCACCACTGCTGTTGGGAACTTCCAGGACGGGAAAATTGCGCTCAAGAAAATGGACAGCATCGCTCTCATATTTAAACTCGGCAAATGCGTAGTACCGTCGCGCCCCTATATTTGAGTATGGCAGTCAGTTAACTGTGAAGGCAGATTGACGGCCACCATCACGTACCTGCCCTGTCATCAGACTTGATGCGGACTTCAAGCAAGCCCCTTGCTCCCATATCATACATTATATCATCAATCTAAGCGTATCTGTGTTAGCTGTGCATCTGGATTTGTCGATACTGGGCATTCGTAGCAAAAGCACCGAATCCCACAACGACCTCTCGGGTACTCGCTCACCTCTTGAGGCCCAAGCCAGTCCGGGATGTCGTCTAACTTGAGGATATGGTAAGGTCGCCCTGGGGAATTGTGGTGGCCGGGATCTCGATGGTAACGGCTTCCGTCAGGGGAACGTCGGGGTGAGGAGCCAGCCGATGCAGCATGCCGTGGACTGCGTTCACCCCGTCTGCCCCGTCCTCCTCGTTCCCCTCCATTGTAGTAGTCATTGTCGTCGTCCGGGTAGTCCCTCCGACCTGGGCGACGGTCGCGTGGTTCTCTAGAGTGATAGGATGCATCTTCCGAGGGATAATCAGTGGGGAAGGCACGGCGGTCGCCATCGAGACGGTTTCGACTACGATGGCCGTCGCGGTACTGGTGATTTTGGTTCCGATACGAGTGAGGTTCTTGTCTGGCATCTTGGTTCTGTGCTCGAAACAAATCATCACCACGTGGTCCCCCGAGCGGCGGGGGGCTTCTTGTTCCCCTGGGAGATCTAGAAGAGTCTTCCCTCGAAGGGAACGTTAGCGCAGGCTCAACGATGAACGAGGAGAAATATGCTTCTCCAGGCTTATCATATTTTACCGTGCCGCGTGCGATATTGGGGTCCCCGGGAAGTGGGAGATCTTAGCCGCTTGTAATCATTGTCGCGATTGCTGCTGTAGTTGCGACCGCCACCATTGTCGCGATTGCGACTGGGGCTGCGGCTTGGATTGTGGTCACGATCTTCACGAGGGTGGTCCGAATCGTCGTACATGGCGGCAGAACGCGATTTCCAAGGTCGTCGGTATATGGTCCGCCCTGTGGAATGACTGGGCAAAGCACAGACTATGGCCCAAAAATATTAAAGTTAGATGAGACAATGCGTAGAGGTTGAGAATAAAGTACGTATGCGTAAGGAAGTGCGTGCGTCGTGTACTCGTAGGTGCCGCTATTACCTGTTACGTCCATAGTACTGCGGATAGGCAATAATATACACATACCCAGGATCTTACCACATAACTGAAGCTATGTACAAGGTGGGTATACTTGTAAAATCTTACGGAGCACTTTATGCTACAGGACCTACATATTATATGAGATATAACAAATATGAAGTAAAGATTTTTATATATGTATTTATTCAAAATATCTACTGTTCTTTTAACTAGTGTGAACAGTTGCGTATATCAATGTGTTTTTGCATGTTTCGGTGTAATTCAACCACTCTCCGACTCTCCCCACACTTGCATTACATTAACCTGGTAGTGACCTTAGGAGGTATCGACGTTGACACATACTGAAGATACGTAATCCCAGAAACAATCTACCGTACTAAAAAGAGGAGATAAAACTCTATATACCGGTCCTTACACTGTAATAGCAAGAGTGGTTCGCTCCGTACCTTACGCCTGGACGTCAAGCACAGGAGACTGCAAGGGGTAAGAGGCTCAGGCAAGAGAAGTAGAGTTTCCGAAACTCGAGGTTGCCTGAGGTACTTGCTTGCATTACCTACTTTATATACCCATATCGACGACAGCAACATTTTTCGATAGATTCAGAGATCAAATCATCGGTGGGGATTTACAAGTTCATAATAGGCCAACAAACATGGACTCTGACCCAGCAGAACTCAGCGAGGACAACTGCCATGTTGCCCTCACTCACGGGAATCTACAAGTCCAAGGAATCATGGACCGCGTCCGCAGCCCCCAGGCAGGCGCGATAGTCTTGTTTGCCGGTATGCTTGCTTTACCTTTTTTTCATGCCAGTTTTTGTCTCTTGTTATGCGCCTATTCTAACCTCATCCCTAGGCACCACAAGGGACAATTTCGCCGGCAAGCCCGTCAAGGAGCTTCATTACTCGGCGTACGCTCCCATGGCTTTGAAGACTATGCTTTCCATCGCCAAGGACATCCTTACGCGGCACAATCTCACATCTATAGCCATGGTCCATCGGCTAGGGACGGTCCCGATTGGCGAAGAGAGTATTCTTATTGCCGTCTCGTCGCCGCATCGTCAGGCTGCTTGGAGAGCTGGGGAGGAGGCTCTCGAGGACTGTAAGAAACATGTCGAGGTGTGGAAAAGAGAAGAGTTTGAAGGGGAAGACGGGGTATGGAGAGCTAATCGGGATGGTATACCGGGCGATAAAATCGCCGAGGAAGACGAAACGAAGACTTCTGGTTCTTAACTCGACGGTGCTGGCCGGCTGTCTTCCTGGCTTTCTGCTTTATGGTCCGTTTTTCGGGAGAGTAGAGATGGTGCCTGACTTCGGATGGGATAGGCGTAAAGACAGACCAGAGCCCCTTGTTATAAATGGGTTATGCAGGACCCGTGCGCTTGGGGACAAAATTCGAAATCCAGCAGTCGTCGATCTATATATCTTACTTCTGCGACGTGATGGGTCATATAGACAAATGTCGTCATATGATACACCCTATACCCGGCCAAATAGATGCATGTCGCAACAATCTATCCTGTACCACTGACTATTTACCTAGTCTAGGTAACACCTACCTATTAACTTGGATGACTTGGGGGGAGAGCCAAATAGTTAAATAAGTAGCTGGTCGGCAAGAACGACGTGCTCTCCCTCGGTTGCCCAGAGCTTGTTCGGTCAGGCCTCGCCGGGTACGGTACCAAGCATTCATAACGCTATAATACATCTTCAAGGACCATCGATGCGTGGCGGATAAGTCGATATAGACGGTTTCATGCTACGGGCGCTGGTTTCGTGAGTAACAGATACCTACGCCCAACACGCTTGCGAGAGTTGACTGACTTGACTTTCGATAATCATAGATCTGGTATTTCTTTCCTGGTTGGAGTATGTAGCACCTAGCGCCATTCTCCCAGCTGTTAACAAAACACAACAAAGGGGTCGTATACGAACCACCCCCTTTTCTTTTGCTAACTATCGATCTATCTAGTTTTCCAAGGCTTGACATACTTCAACTTCATCTGCTGGGCCATGCCCAACAACATCACAGTCAACAAACTCTTTGGCGTATTACACGGCTACGGAATCCTACCCACAACCATGGACTGGACGGTGGTTTCTAATTATGCCTTATCCCCATTAATACCGCCCTTCCACGCCATAGCTAACACGGTATCGGGAGTCATCATTTTCTTCCTCGTCGTCTCGGCCGGTCTCCACTTCTCCGGGACTTGGTACGCCGATTACTTTGTCGTTCAATCACCTGATGTATTTGATAATACGGGAGCCATATATAACGTCTCTAGGGTTCTTAATGATCAGCTTCTAAAGCTAGATGAGGAAGCGTATCATGCTTACTCGCCGCTTTTCCTTAGTACGCAGTTTGCGATGTGCTATGGTACGGCATTTGCTGCTGTTGCTGCTGTTATTGTCCAGCCGGGGGGGTACCTCCTAAATCATCTTTTACGGACCTAACTATGTACCCCTTTCTCGTCACCTTGCCAACCCCCTATTGTCTGGCCTCCGGCAAACTTATGTGTTCCCATACCAAACTAACAATGTACCAACACAGGCGATGTTCATATGCGCCTGATGGGGAAATATGCGGATTCCCCGGACTGGTGGTACCTTTTGCTCTTGGCTGTCATGGTCGTGCTGTCCTTTATCGTCTGTACCGCCTGGCCTACCGGGTTTCCTGCTTGGGCTTATGTGGTGTGCATCGCAATCCCCATAATCTGGGTATGTGGCTCGCCCTGCTCATCTTATGTAAACCCGCATACACATAACACATATGCCTTTTCGGTCATACTCCTTTCCAGTTCCACTATAGACACCCCGGATAAAACCATACTGATTGATTGATTGATCCTAAAAATAAAAGACGGTTCCTGTAGGAATAATACAGGCCACTACGAATATCCAGATAGGACTTGACGTTCTCACCGAGTTCGTCGTCGGCTATCTACTATCCATATCAGCAATCGACTACGGGATTCATCAACCGATGTCGACGACGGGAGAAGCACGAAAGACTTCCGGTGGGGGGTCTTTTCGTTATTTCCCCGATGAAACGTTTCTTGTCCTCAATCGCCAAAAAAAACTTTGGGCGATATCGCAGCAATCATCGTGAACATCCGATTCCCCGGCCGGGGGGCGGATGCGGTTCGGTTAGTGTGTGGGGATGATTTCTAGTCCAGAGACAGAAACGCCGAGTAGGGTCCGTACTTGTATGTTGTTATTGGAATAACTTAATAAGCAAGTTGTGGTGACAGGCGCGCACCGTGTAAAGAAGAAAAAGGCGTATTCTATTACGGATAAATGTAATTACCAACAAAATCCACCACCTCAAAACGTCGACGCAGAAAGCGATTCTGCTTTTTGTCCAATAGTGTGGTTTTAGATGGCGGATGCTACAAAATATTAGCGGGATGCTTGGCATCTTTTTTCGGTATCGGATGACTCCGATAGGAACTCATTTCTGTCGGATGAAAGGTGTACTTTACGGGGTCTACCTAACACTGACTAGTCGACGTTCTGCAGACCGCTACAGAGCCCGAAATCCTAGACCAGACTACGAGAAGGTAGGTGGGTTAGATGTTAATACGCTACGTACGTAGACAGGACTTCTACCTCTTTCCTTTGAATGTACTTGAAATTAAACCGGACAAGCAGACAATGGTAACTGAACATCCAAGTCAACAAAATACACACACCATCTTGGAGTGTTTACTACAATCAGTGACAGCATTCATCACACACTCACACTCACCGAAACCGCCTATGATGAGCGCTAATTACAAGTAAGATATCTACCTACTCTTTGGTATCTGGAACCCTTGCGAAGCCGAGGATGTTCTTCCCCTCATTTCCCCAACCCCGGCCGAACATGATTTGACAGCCAAACTTCCAGTATCCACAAAAGTTTGTAAGGATTCAGATACGTTGCTAACGGCTTCCGAGGGATAGACTCGGTACAGCTCGGCTCAGCATCGTCCAACAAGGTACTCGTAAAGCGATAGCACCCCACTTGACCCAGGAAGAGCAAGATCAGCTATACTAGACGCCCGTTTTTAGCATATCCCGCGATCCTTTGAGCGTCTCCGTACTCTTTTTTCCTTCTACGAGTACATCTATGGGTTACTCCATTCTCTGTAGTATGCGGTAGTGTGGATATTTGAGGTTGGCCACGGTTTGTTTTTGAGTGAGGTTTTTATTTCTGTCTCTTGGATGAACCTGGAAATATTTTTCACATGTGTTTCGGGCCATGTAGGCGGAGATATTTTTTAGGTTACCTGTATGAGAACCTTGTTGAATATCTCAACCTCCACGCACGTACAAGTAGAGCTGGGTGTACGAGTACATGGAAGTAGTCTAAATAGAATTGGAATTAGAGTAGGAATATAACACGTTAAAATGGCAACTAAACTAACCTAGCAGCCCTAGATCTTGTGCGACCTAGTTAAAGTAAAGCGTTCGGCTTTTCCATGTTGATGATCTAATAGTAAACGGAGCTCCCCCGACCAATTGATCTACTCAATTGGCTCTTTCCCGGTCTTTTGTCACGGCTGCTCTTAATTATTACTTTCCTCTCATCCCTCCTAACTTTTTTGACTGCAGTTGCACTTTCCTGGGCCAACCTTGACTCTCTCACGTTTTATCCATATATTATAATTCGGTTTGCGTCTGGGCCGTGTTCTTTTAGTGTGTTGAAGGATTTCGGATTGTATTTTCATCCTGTACTTTGTTTCTTGGTAGACGGGGAACAGGACAAGAGGATTTTCAAAAGTTGCCCAGTCTCTTGCTATTCAAGCCAGCTTTTTTTTCTCAGAAACCCACGGGTACACATACATACGCACAACGCGTACACAGAAAACCCACCACACACCTAAACATGTCTGCCGTCAATCGGAGCCTCCGAACCGCTTCGAGATCACTCCGCCTAAGGTCAACGCCTGCGACCCTTGCATCAACACGCAAAGTTGGCCCCTCATCGATATTAGTGTCTGCCCGCGCTGCCACTGCTTCTTCTCTTCAACACCACAGCTTTTCCACAACCACCGCCAGGATGTCTGCCCCTCCTATGCCATCTGAGCATCGGGGTTACGACCCCGAAATTAAGGACATCGCCAGTTATGTCGCCAAACCTATCGACTCTGAACTAGCTGTAAGTCCTGGAAACGGATTCTCGTTGACAAACCCCGCGCCTCCCCTCCCCTCCCCGCCTCCCTTTGCACCTTTGGGACCATGACTAACCGACGGCGCAATTTTTGCCGATATAGTTCGACACGGCGAGATGGGTATTTCTCGATACCCTGGGCTGTGGCCTCGAGGGTCTGCGCTTCAAGGAGTGCACCAAGCTTCTGGGACCCATCGTCCCGGGAACCGTCGTCCCCAACGGTACCAAGATTCCCGGTACCGATTTTGTCCTCGATCCGGTCAACGGTGCCTTCAACATTGGCGCCATGATCAGGTGGCTTGATTACAACGACTGCTGGCTGGCTGCTGAATGGGGCCATCCCTCGGACAACCTCGGCGCCATCTTGGCCGTCGCCGACTGGGTCAACCGGACCAACAAGGCGGGCGGGAACCTTGCCGGCGGCAAGATCTTCACTATTCGTGATGTACTCGAGAGCATGATCAAGGCCCACGAGATCCAGGGCTGCCTGGCTCTTCTCAACTCGTACAACAAGGTCGGTCTTGACCACGTTGTGCTCGTCAAGGTTGCTAGCACCGCCGTTGTCTCCCACATGCTCGGCCTCAGCGACGCACAGATCGCCGACGCCGTCAGCCAGGCCTGGGTTGACGGACAGAGCTTGCGTACTTACCGCCACTCGCCCAACACCATGTCTCGTAAGTCGTGGGCTGCTGGTGACGCCTGCCAGCGTGCTGTCAACCTAGCCCTCAAGGTTATGAAGGGTGAACCTGGTGTCCCCACCGTCCTGTCGGCGCCTGTCTGGGGCTTCTACGATGTCCTGTTCAAGGGCAACAAGTTCGAGTTCCAACGCCCCTACGGTAGCTACGTTATGGAGAACGTTCTATTCAAGGTGTCCTACCCTGGTAAGTGTTTTTATATCTGTCTTATATATGCGGTAACTATTATATGTATATTTGGATGATGCTAATATATGTGCTAAACAGCCGAATTCCACTCGCAAACTGCGGTCGAAGCGTCATCCAAGATATTCCATAAGCTCAAGGAGATGGGCAAGTCGGCGGCCGATATCAAGGCAGTCACTTGCCGAACACACGAGGCCTGCATCCGAATCATCGACAAGCAGTTCAAGCCCATGGACAACTTTGCCGACCGTGACCACTGCATCCAGTACATGTGCTCGGTGATGCTCGTCTTTGGCCGGCTCGAGGCCACCGACTACACTGATGGCGGCGAGGCGGCGACATCGCCCCTGGTCGAGTCTCTACGGAAGAAGATCAAGTGTGTCGAGGATCCCCAGTTCACCCAGGACTACCATGACCCGGCACTACGGACCATTTCCAACGCGTTGACGGTCGAGCTCAACGACGGAACGGTTCTTGACGAGGTTGTCGTCGAGGCGCCTCTGGGCCACCGTCTGCGGAGAGAGGAGGCCAAGCCGCACATTCTGGCCAAGTACAAGCGTCATCTGGAGCCGCATTTCGCCGAGTCCCAGGTGAAGGAGCTTGTAGACCTTGGCATGGATGCTAAGCGGCTCGAGGCTATGTCGGTGGATGAATATGTCGACAAGTATGCCGTCAAGAACAGCAAATTTGTTTAGAGCGTTAGTACATTATTGTTGAATAGATTTCCCGGCGAATTGGATTTGGCATTGGTATCGTGCATTGGGTTCTATATCCACGAATCTCCCCAACAAGCCCGTAGAACACGTGGTAGGGAACATGTGAATTCGAAAGAAAGAAAAAGGAAGGTTAAGTACGGATGATCCGTATTATCAACTTAACTGTAACAACAGCTATTCCTTTGAGTACCTAGGGAGTGAGGTGGTGACTACACACAGGAGATATGATCTGGAATCTCGAGTGTCCGACTTGTTGAAAAGTAACATTCTGAGAGGTACCTACAAAAGGCGATGGTAAGGCACGTACTATATTCGGACAGTGTGTATATAAGTTCACACCTTGTATTAGGTATGTCTATATTTTCATGACCTTACCCAGACGCACTGTATGGGGAAAGATGGCAAGACTCCGCCACCCCACGATCGTCAGCTCGGATAGGAGTGCCGCTCAATACCTACACGTACCTACTTTAGCGGGACTACATCGAAATTCAATCTACGTAGATTGCCTTGAATATTTCCTATCAGAATCCTTCAAAGTCTCAACTTGTAATACGAACTCAATTCTGACATCTACCTATTGACAATCACTTTCTCGGGCAAGAATCCTACACGTTTATTCTCGAAGTTGTTCCTAAAACCGTCAATAGCGCTTGGTTTTCTAGGCGAATCATTCATTACACGAGCCGTGTAGTAAAGATAGACCTTGCCCAAAATGGTCACATTAGAGCGCCAGGAGATTATCGCGACGAACAAGTCTCTCCGTCTTATCAAAAACGTAAGTTCTGCTTAACCAACCGGGTCAGTCTTCGCTTTAACTAATCAATCCCCTTGTGTCGTCGTTTAGGAACTCGAGACTCTACTCGACAAAGGCGTGATAACCGACGATGTCTTCGAGTCCATCCACAACATGCTTCCGGCCGAATCGTCGCTCTCGGGCGCCCCGACTCCAGCGGCGCGCAATCCCACCTCTGCACCCCCTCAGCCGCCCCGGTCCCAACCTCAGCAACCTCCCGTAAATTACATGGCCAATCTCGCGCTTCGTCAGACCGCGTCGCCGAGTCCGGCACCACCAGCCTACAATGCGACGGGCCCGCCCGCTCTCCCTACTCGTCGGACGGCCCCGCCCCCGCCACCTCCCACAAAGCCAGTCATCGCCCGTGCAAAGGCTTTATATAAATACCAGGCAGCCGACGACCGGGACTTGTCCTTTGAGCGCGATGACCAGATTGCCGTCCACGAGTACATGAATGATGACTGGTGGATGGGCCGCAACGAACGGACCGGTGCCGAAGGCATATTCCCGAAAAGCTATGTCCAGATGGATAACGAGAAGGGAGGAATGGGGGGCGGTGGTTACTACGCTCCCCCACACGCACAGCCGGTCGGTGGTAATGGTGCTTACCCACCTCCCCCGCAACATGAGAACCCTTACAACTCGCATGTGCCGCCGATGGCTGTTGCTCAGGGGGGCGGCGAGCCGGCTGGTGAATCGGACGGCAAGAGTAAGGTGAGTGAGCATGGAAAGAAATTCGGCAAGAAGTTAGGAAATGCCGCTATCTTTGGTGCGGGTGCTACTATCGGTGGAAACATTGTGAATAGCATATTTTAATTGCTTCCGTGACGATGGGGGGATGCTTCTTCTCAGTTTACCCAGTCACAGAATCAGTGAGGGGTCATGATGTCTCCCCCATTGTTGGGTATACATAACCACACCATACCGTCGTGATGGCATTGGGGATCAGTCCGTCACGGATGTGTCGTATTCTACACGTTTGTCAGTGGCAGCCCACGCATGGCAAACAAACGAAAACCATGGTGCGGAGGTCTGTCGACACATTTGAGACCGGATGGTTCTTGGGGTGAAAAGATATCGAAGGGAGAGGTAAACCAGGCCTTTCATAGGCAAAGCATATGATTGCTTTAATACGCGGCCGGTGTCGTGCCCCGGTGGCCACAAGTCAGAAAATGTCGGATACGCTGGGAAGACGGCATACAACTAATGATGCGAGATCGCGCCGGACGCAAGGGGGAATGCACTCACTGCCTTGGATTGGGATGTTTTTATCCATACATGTTTTACATAAATAGAAGCCATGAACTTTGGGACGAACCCGAAATCCTTTAGGTACCTACCTAGTCTATATAACACTTTAAGAGCCAAAGTACATGCCTACATAAGGTATGTACCCAGGTGGGTAAGATAAAAGACGTCTTATTCATGTGGTCGGGAAGCGGCGGGACGGACGCCTTCAGACATTCATCAAGACGACTCGTAATTGTCCCGATGTCTGCTCTGTAGTCTGTACTGCTTTGTTCCTAACCTACGTCTTACCAACGCCGCTTTCCGCAAGCGAATTCTTTGTGCTATACACAATCCTATTGATGGATGAATTTTCACAGACCCCATCGTCTTTGTTTCGGTCACGACTTTTAGATTAGCTTAGTCCGTGTATGTTTATGTTTTCTGGTGAGGGAAAATAAAAAAGAAAAAAGAAAAGAAAAAACCGTCGAGGAGAGCTTATTCCGTCTCCCCACTCCCTCCCTCCCTCATTTCAAAAGAAATTGTCGTCAACAACAACGACAATGGCAGAAGAAGATCCAAATAAGAGCTACACAGAGAAATCTCGACAAGATCGCCGAGTCGAACTGGCCAGGTTGGCCCGGGACCGCCATGTAAACTTTGCTGTAACGCTTGGACTATCATTCAGGATCAATGACGGCCAGGCCCATTTCGATTATACTGGTGGGATCGATACAGCAAAGATTCGGCGGAATCTCGCTTCGTTGTTATTATCATCATCATCATGGCCCAAGACGGCACAATCATATCCCTTCTTCTCTTCACCTGATAAGGGACCAGGAAGAAGAATAAAAGGCACTATCGATCATTCATCAGGTCAAGGTCAAGGTCAAGGTCATATCGCAAAAATAACAGCTCCTCCTCGAGCAGCAGTAGTAGTAGCACTACATCCATCATCGTCATCATCATCATCCGAACACGAGCTTCGGATCCAACAAATCCTAAACCAAGTGAATGTACGAGAAATAGCCAATCTAAGCCGAGATCTACTCCAGTCCCGAATGAAATCAACAACAACAACAACAACATCTCTCCCATTACCCATCATAAGCGAACCATTTTTCGGATCCAGACATATATTCTACATAATCCATCATTATCATTATCATCATCATCTGCACCAGAACAAAAACAAAAACAAAAACCAGAACCAGAACCAGAAAGCAATTAAATGGATAATGAAAATCCCCACAGACATCTGGGACGATAAATGCAGAGAATCTCTCCGAACCGAGACATTCCTACTACACACTCTCCGGACGGAGACCGAGATCCCCGTACCGGAAGTCATTGATGCGGATTGCAATGATGATAACAAAAACAAAATCGGCGCACCATGGCTCCTAATGGAATTCATCCAAGGCAAACCCCTAAAAGACATCTGGTCCAACCCCAAAAACAACCCCAAACCCAAACTCAAAAACAACCACCACAAAAGAAAACAAATCCTTCACAACCTAGCTAAATCCATGCTCCAACTATCCAAATACGCATTCCCCCGCGGCGGATCCCCCTTCTTCGACGCCCAACACGGCCGACTCGTAGACGTCCAAGCCGCCCTCGCCCTCCTTGCACCAATTAATAATCCCCCCCCAGAACAGAAACAAAGATTGGGACCGTGGGAAACCCCCCTATCAGCATATACATCCCATCTATCCATCCAACCACCCCCGAGAAACATCACTGAGCGAGGTATCGACGAATTACTCCATCTCCTAATATCCATGATTCGCGAACCCTCATCCTCATCCTCATCCACATGCTCAAAAAACGCGGCCGCATTCGTTCTCGCCCATCCTACTCTCAGTCTTCGCGATATCATCCTTGATGAAAAAGACGGGGTGACGATAAAGGCCATTCTAGGCTGGGACAATGCTTGCATTATGCCGAGAAGTCTAGGTAACGAGATTTTTCCGCCATGGTTGGTTTTTTCATCATCGGATCCCGCTTGGGTTTTGCCGGAATTACGAGAATATTACGTTACGGTTATAAAAGAGTTGGGAGGCGATGTAAATGTCACGAGACAATCTCTTCTTACGCTGACGCTTGATGCGGCGATTCGTCATCCGGGCTGTAGGTTGGGAGTTCTTAGGGGATTTATGGATAAGTGTTCGAGGGCCTTTGAGGAGTTGGATTTTGAGTGGTTTGTTGATACCCTTGGGGAAGGCTATGATGTTGATGGATTCAAGACGAGGTTGTTGACGAGGAATGTTAGGGAGTTGGTTGATAAGGGGTTTGTTAAGGGGGCGGTTGCGTGGTGATTAAGAGAAGGGCCTGAGATGATACAAACACGTCACACTCTGAGTCGAGTCGGGTCTATCACGGTAGAGTAGGTATTTAGACACTGCACGCTGTTGCGCCTTCTCTACCCTTCTATCTTCCTGAAGGCGTGAGAGACGAAGATTATGATACAATTGTAGCCCTGTATATTAGTCCTGCAAAAGAAAAGACGCGCTGGCCGAATCTATACTACTCGCTCTCCCATCTACATGTAGCCAGAACTGACCCCTACCATAAAGGACCCGAAAACGCCAGAGTATGAGTTAGGTAATATGTAGTGACGACATAGTCCAAATCGATGGGTGTCGGGACAAATATAATAAAAGAAAGACAATGCTTCATCGCTCGTGGGATATGCCCTACTTGGCAGGACCAAAGGTTGAAAATTGAGCCATCATGAAACGTCCCCAACGGTCTAAAGTGTCAAAAGACCGAAATTTACTTGGACCTGAGCCACCAAGTACCGAGGCCAACTAATAAAACTGTCGTGAAGAATGCGATACCCCACCTCGATTCCGAAAATAGCATGGACCAACCGATGACGGATTCCCAGCCCTTAACGAATTTACGGTGTTCCCAGGCCTGGGGGTCAACCGGATAGGGGAGTCTGACCCGGGGGTCTGTGCTATCCGACTTAATAATCGAATCAGGAGGTGCCAACACCGAGGGTCCGACGAGAGGAACACCAATACGGAGGAAAACAGGTCTGTGATCGCTAGTTCGCACCGGTGGTAGAGAGTTGTACGCCATGACTTTCATCTCGATCTTTTCCTTATCCGTTGCCTGGTCGACCCAAGGAGGTATGTCAAGATAAAGCACCCGGTCACACCAACCAGGCCACCTGTGCTTGGCCCAGCTCCAATCGACGACATCGGCATCGTTCTGTTGTCTACCTGACGCGGGACCTTCCTCCAATTCAAGCTTGTACGTAGGAGGAAATTTAATGGCGGCTTCGCTTAAGCCATGCAATGTGCGACCTGCTTTTATCTCTGTTGCAAGCTGGTCCTGGGCGAGAAAGCGCGCGAAGTAGTTTGGGCTGTTTGGGTCCAGATCCGGGAATTGAGAGTCCGGAGCTGGTGATGTCTTTGAAATCCGATAGTTCAGATCGCCGGCGACAAACAGATGAGAACCCGGTTTGTAAATACTGATTTCCTGCAACGCAGCCTCACGCTCATCATCTTCCAGAAGAGCATCAGTCTCGCTGTCGTGGCTGGGCGTCCGAGGTGTGGCCCTCACGGTTGGGGTATCCAGGAGACGTCTCGGGTCTTCAAATACTACAAGGGCAGTTTAAGATGAGTAAATAGTTCTTGTGTTTTTGTGATGCATATATATCACGCAACCTGCTTTCGCAGTTGGTGTATAAGGTTTGTACTTACGTAATCCGGATACAATGCTTCTCCAGTTTTGGTTCCTCTTTTCTAGATTCCATTCCATGGCGGCCAGGTGTGCGCTCACAAAAGTGAGCTCCGTATCTTGCATACGGCCCCGTGGTTGTCCCTCTTTACTAACGTGGACGCGGATACCGGCGGCTCCCTTGTTGGCCATGTCTCCGGCGCCAAAGCCGACAACCGAAGACTGAAGCTTAAGCACCGAGACACGGTCATGGCAGAAGAGCATAATGCCAGTCATACCAACATTATGCCAGTGTACCAGTGTGTACGGCGGCTTTCCAGACTGGCTGCTCATGGACTCGCTGGTAGCCAAGTTCAACGCCGAGGTATAGCTCTGGAAATAAGGTTTGATCATGGAGCCACCAATGAAGGCGTTTGCAAGCGGTGCCATCTCTTGGAGGGAACTATAAGACGGACAGGTTAACAAAACAGGCCATGAGTCTGAGAAACGCAGGCGAACTGCCTCGGCAATAGTCCCCAAAGCATTAACATCGAAGAACTTACAATACGACCACATCTGGCAACGTAGTGGCATTCTGGGAAAACGCATCGCGAAGATGCCGGGCAAAGACTCTGGGGTTAATATGTTCCTTGCCAGCGTTGAAGGTCAAAACGAAGACATCCAACTCGGACGTCGGCATAGTTAGGGTAGTCATCTCTTTGGGCTTTTCTCCGTGCTACTTCGTGCCTTGTTGAACTAAACTAAGTACTCGTAGACTCGACGTCTTGGAGTTGGGAGGGACACAGTGGGGCTGTGTACTTGTCAGATTCGTTAGCAAGTACAAAGAAACAAGATAAGAAACAACTAAACGTAAGAAGAAGAATGAGACGAAGTAATAAGAAAGGATACACAATCCAAAATAAGACAAACCGCGCAGAGCTGACTCCTGTACCTATTCTGGTTGGTTTGTTGGCTGTGAAGCAGAAAAGGAAAGGCAGTGCACATTAAGAAAAGCTAATTTTATAGACCTCCAAAAAAGATATTCGTAGATGGCAAGTCAGATAAGGTCCTTCCCAACCGATTCCCCTCAAGATTGCGCCTTCCTTGAATCACCCAAAAACTAGTTATACTGTAACCGGAGACGCCATCACGATGTAGAAAAAGAGCAACGACGCTGTCTCGTAGTAGGAGGTATGGTAACCTACAACTTGACAAGCCTTTTAGGTAAGATGTAGATTAGGTTATGTAATCTATGTAGGTAGTTAGCTCCTTTTCCATACCAAGATATCGGCCAGATGTCGGCTCAGCTGCACAGTGTCCCCTAATCCTTCAATACCCCTCGGCCCTTGCCGCACCAGCTAGCTCACACAAATTGGCGGGATGCAGCTGCGATGCTTAAGTATAACCTAATTCTACGAGTAGGTGCCTATACGTACAAGATCACAAAATTACATGTATACACAGAGGATGCCTAAATACGTAGGAAGTAGGTAGGTAAATGGAATCCAAGCCCCCCTAGGCGAGTAAGTACCTACTACCTAAGTAAGTTGCATCCGTATGCTGATGAAGACGAGCCATATACTTAAGCTTATCTCCCAACATGTCTTGGTTACGGTCCGGCACGTGTTACCTACCAAATTACATATGAAGGCTTATCGACACCGCAATGGTAGGTAGTGACACATTAGGTGAGTACCCCGACATAGAATTGATTTTATTTAGTGGTAGACTGGTAGTCGAGCTTGCACTCCAGGCGGGCCGGAAGTCAGTCTACCATCCAAGTTAGATCCAGCGTTGGCACTGGCCTATTCGTACATGTAAGTAGCATGGGAGATGTATTATGGCCCGCTGCAACAATGAGCAGTCAAATGTGCCTACGAATATACGCTGTTGCTGCTCACATGACCGCATAGCTACCCATATGCACACGGCTTTACCCCACGGGCCTGTGTCACAGGGCTGTGTAGAATCGGAGGCTATCAACTTAACCCAGTATACCATGTAGCGACCAAGGGATCACATCATATTTTCGCATTTTTACAATTACAATCGGCCGTTTACAGTCACGTAGAACGAGCTCTCGACTCATAGCAGTGGTATGAAAACAAAAGAGAATACTATAATACTACCTAGCGTGTACTGTCTACCTCGCATGCCATCATTAGAAGATCCTGTTCTCGGCCGCACAAACCCTCACTGAGCCCGTCTTCTCAAGCGCGAATTGTTGCAAGCACGTTTTCGTTCGTTATACGCGTCCCCCCCGCCTTCGCATAAGTCTGTCTGGTTTTCAAATATCAAGGTAGCCGGCCGATTCCTCATGCAAAGCTAGAAGGATCTATGCGACATCCAGAGAACATCCGACCCAGGGCTTCCCAGCACGAGCACTCAACGAGCCTCGAGGTTGCCGACCACCTATGGCCCTTTAGAAAGAGCCATAGTGCGTAGAGCAAGCCACGATGCCAAGAGTCCAACCCCTGACGCCATCACATCAACCTAGTTATATACCCATGTTGACGTAAGACGACGGTAAATCCTCGGCCGTACTCCTCGCCACTGTCGCCATACCGGAATCACGCCTTTCCGTGGCTAGATTGTGCTATTGATGTCCTTGATAGAAACCGGGGCTGCCCAGGACGGAGCGCGTATTTGACGGAGGTGAACTCGTTTGCCGATAAGTAGAACGACTCAACTGGAACTGGGTAAAGAAAAGAGCAATGAAGTAAAAGAAAACAAGGAAAAGGAAAGGTAAGAACCATCAGGTTAGACCTATAAGATATCGATATATCCCATCGATGGAGTATGACCAGGATGGACTTGGTGGCTTGCGTTTCAAGAACCGCATACTCAATCTCAGGTTGATCGAATACTGATCACGGGCAGCTTGATCGGCTACCACGGGAACCAGAATTCTACTCGTCAGATCTTGACCATAGGAAACGGCACCCCCGCGAAATTCCGAGTGCCGGAAGTGCCGTTCGAACAAGAATAGAGTGACCAGCAGGGAGCGTAGAATACAGTCGGCGAACCGACAATAATTCGCTTCTTGTGGTCCTCCACACCTGCTCGAGCCATGGAATGAAGTCGTAAACCGAGAATCATCGAATAACTGAAAACCAAAGCAACCCAAACACTACGAAACGGGATATAGTGCGCGACTTCCCGGTGCCCAACTTGCAACCAGTCTACAAGTAGCTTGGATGGTGCCAATCGTACGGGCAGCAGCGAGATAGCCACGGGGGCAAGGGTGTTTTGGGTGGAGGTGGTCATGGGTAGGTAGTCCAAATTGCCACCACAAAGCGAGTCAAACATCGAGTCGACGGTGCTATGATCATTTGGGTCGGTAAGAACCAGACGCATAACCAGAACCGGTGCCTTGAACTTTAGAAGCTGATCGCAGCCTATTACCGGAGACTGAAGTGTCAGCAATCGTGTCAGCAATTCCTCCGGCCAGCGTTATAAACTACACCAAACTCGAAGGAAATATGATTCCTTACTAGGAATGCTTGGAACTGGGTTGGGCTGGCGAGACACTCACATCCTGTCGCTTCCACCGACGGCTCGGTTGGTTTCGGGAGTGTCAACACCAGTCGCACCGCGGTCAAGCACTTTACGACGAGAGCCCGGAATGGCGTTGGGCTTGACAGCGGCCGCTTGAGCGGTTTGACCGCCAGTGACAGGGTTAGCACGGCCTCCACGCTTCTCATCTTCTTCGGCGTTCTGGCCAGCAGCCTGGGCAATAGCCTGTGCATTCTTCTGGTATTTATAAACGGTCCAGTCGAATACATAGTCGTATTGAAACCCTTCTCGGACAAAGAGATCCCGGAAGATCTTACGGAGGTAACTATAATCCGGCTTGTCGTCGAAGCGGAGCGACCGGGTGTAGTTGAGATAGATGGCGAATTCGTTAGGAAAGCCTCGGCAGAGAACTTCGGTGGGTGTCGTCATCTTCTTTTCCATGATACGATCGTACTTCTGTTTCTTGGTGGCAGCTTTCAATCCCTGCCATGGTAGGGAACCACGGCAAAAATACAACATGACATAGCCCAAAGACTCCATGTCGTCACGACGAGATTGCTCTAGAGACAAAGTTAGTAATGCCAACGAGAAGGAACTCTGATCTTCGTGACTTACCGACACCCAAGTGAGTGTTGATCGAAGCATAGCGAGCAGTTCCGGTCAAGTTCTTGTTCTCGCGGTAAGGGATATGGAAATGCGTCTTGGGGTCTCTGTACTTCTTGGCCAAGCCGAAATCGATAACGTTGACCTGATTGCCACGCTTGCCGATACCCATGAGGAAGTTATCTGGCTTGATATCACGGTGGATAAACGACTTTGCGTGAATGTACTCGATACGCGAGATGAGCTGGTCTGCGAGGAGTAGTACAGTCTTGAGCGAAAACTTGCGATTGCAGAAGTTGAACAGATCCTCCAAGCTAGGTCCAAGTAGGTCCAATACCATCGCATTATAGTCGCACTCAGTACCAAACCAGCGAACGAAGGGAATACCAACGCCACCAGCGAGCGACTTATACACGCGGGCTTCATACTCGAGTTGGGGATGCTTGGCTTTGACAGACTCAAGTTTGATAGCAATTTCTTCTCCCGAGATGATGTTGGTTCCGAGATAGATGTCTCCAAAGGAACCAGAACCGATCTTTCGGCCAATGCGGTATTTGTTACCGACACGCAGATCCTAGCACAGTTGTTAGCACCATGCCACGTAATACCAAAAAGTCAAGATAGCCGATCGCAAATGCATATTTAAATATAACACCATGCATAAGAACAGCCCATGATGCTGAACTCCACATTCTAACATCCAAGTTGATTGCTCGAGGTGATGACCGGGGTTCGCCTACCATGGTAGTCATCTTGATGAGAGATGCGAGGGCCTAACCCGTCGCGAGATCAAGTAGTTAAGTTATTGTAATTGCCCACTGACGAGGCGGTCTTTTCTTCGGGTATCGGAAACGGCGGCCAGGCGAGTCGAAAAGAGATGCCAACGAAACAAATGATCTGTACAGTTTGTGTTAATACCTGGAAGATGTTCCTGATGGAATGGGGGAGAAGATAGGACCTCAACACAGTGTAGGGAAGGGCTTGCAGATGAGTTGAGGTAACGACAGTAGAAAGGTACCAAGGGATAGACGCACATGCGAGCCTGAATGGAATGTGCGTAAGCAAGGGATGTGAGGGGGAGAATAAGCAAGCACCAACAAACGGGCAGCCTGATGTAGGAAGACGCGAATGGTTGTTTGGTAATTCAAGGGATGTAGGGGGGTTGGGTTTTAGTGAACAAAGCAACATGCACTCAGCAGGTAGCAGGTAACAGGTAGCATGGGCTATGGCAGATAGGTCAAGTGCAAGGGACGCAAGTAGAGATTTTGTTATGGGCAGCAAACTCAGATGTAGGTCGAGAACAATATCAGAGGGAGGACCAACAACCGTAGTGTCGACAAGCAGAATGTAACGCTTGCAGGAAGGTAGACAGTCGAAGGATAAGACCAGTATGAGAGGGGTGACGAGATGCCTCCTTCTTACCTCTTGACAAAATCGAATCAACACTCTCCAGAAGCTGCACCAGACAAGATTGCCGAACAACAGAGGGGCGAAGGAGTCTGCTGGGGAAAAGGCGTAGGCACGTGGCACAAAGCGAAATGCGAAATGGAAGAGTAGAAAAGATGTGACTCTCGTGGACTCACACTTTGACAACTCTAGAGCGGTGAGGCCGGATGGAGTTGGCCGGGTGGACGGAGTGTTGGACGTGGTTTGGTTCGACCGTCTGGAAAAGAAGGGGAAGAGGGAGAAGGGAGAATTGGACAGTACCTGTGCACGTTTGGAAGGGTGGCTATGGCCCGTCAGGTCCTAGCCGCCCGGGTCCACAACGTGACAGCACTGAGTAACCTGTACACGTACAAGTTTGAAGACTTTGAAGTACCTAACCTAGTAGGCAACTCGGTAGGTAGGAGGTACCTACATCTTGCTAGGGCGAATACCAGGTACTGACAAGTACAGCGCCTTGGTAGGTAAGACTTGTCAGCTGGGCATCATACCTAAAATCAGGTATCTCTCTCTTCCAGGTGCCTAACCTAGAGACCATGCCCGGCTCTATGGATACATCCTTACACTTTAGATCTTATATTTTCATCCACAACTATCTTGTACCTTGAGCTACCCAATGCAATAAACCTTCTACACGTAATGTTTGGTGGTTGGGCAGCTACCAACAGGTAACCTCACCTCAGGAGCAAGGAAGTACCTACATACTTATACTTATGTAGGTTCTAGCATGCCTCTGTAGGTAGGTGGACACCAAAACCTGGCAGACCCCTCGATGCCTATTTACAGATTAGCTATCAAGCTGTCAGTCCGCCAGCCAATAAAACATGCAGATAGTCAGCCGCCACCTCCCTGATTGAAAGCAAACCAGACCAGATGGCGGAAAAAGCGAACACAGCTTTACGATTGTTGATTGACTGTTGCTCCCAAATAGATGTTTGGCCCTTGGTTTGTTCGGGTCCCGACAATGAATAAAAGGACAGTTACATGATGCTCATCTAACATCTACATGTAATGAAGAAGCAGGTAACGTCAACCCGAGATTTCATACCTACAAACTTACAACCTACTCATAAACATAGCTTTAAGTAGGTACCTACTAACAAGCCGAATAGTAATATACTACACGTAGGTTAGAGGAAATAGATATCGGTTTACATGCTCAAGTCTTAATGCGTGAGATGTAGGTACGATATTTCCACGATTAACCTGGCCGCCCTTGTCCTGTATATTGATCACGTGTTCAGAGTCCCACACAGATAAACGATGGCTCCCAGTGACTACTCGTATAATAAGCGCAGCACTGCAGGTGCAGGTGCAGGGGCAGTCTTCTCTTCTATGCTATGAGAACCCCTGGTTCCAACAAGTAGCGACCGCGGCGTTTCGCCTCGCCGAATGAAACTGTCACGGAGGGATTGGCTAGGACGCTATGACCAGGTATATCCAACGCTCTCTGGCTTTACTTATCAGCCTAGCAAGTGATCATTATGTACGTGTATACCAACGTATAAGGGGATCTCACACCCCAATACTTGTACAGTTACTTTTTCCTACTATATGGCTATATATCAAATACATGACATCTACCTCACTGCATCTCAATTGATCGCTACTGCAAGGAAGCGTTGGTTCCACCTTCCAAGATCTACTCTCACCTCGGCGAGAGAAACCCTTCCTCCGGATCCTCCAAAAGTGCAAGATTGCATCTATCGGCTGCCATCAGCAAATCCAAAAATGCAAAGCTGATGAAATGGGTGCGAATTGCTCTATCCAGTGTGGATATGGTTCCGGTACCACTAGGGAGGGATGTGGAGATGTGCCTGCTAATGGCGACGTCTCTGGCCCGGGGGTCTGTTTCTCATCCACCATTGGCATCCTCTGTTCCCCGAATTGCTGACAATCGTCGTATGCAGGTCACGGCTGGTTTTGTCGTCACCGGGTGGCTTTCCGTCGTCATCGTCTTGTGTTCTTATGTCGCTGGCTTCAGTCTTCCGCAAGGTGACCCTCGGCCATCTGGCGATAACGAGACAGATCCGCCTGAGAACAGAACAGACAGGCTGGCCAACCAGTTCGATCAGACCATTGTAGTCAGAACCCGTAGCCTTGTCCACCACGGCTTAGCTGGGCTGGCTCGCTTAACGCCCTCTCTGGTCGATCTTTGGCTGGAAGTTTTGTTTGCAGATTCCCGCTTACACCAAGCTCTGAGCAAGGTAAGTGCCCATCAACTATTTTGCACCTTTCGCAGGTTTTAGACTGACTTTTACCATTCTAGTCCGTACTCGCCATGTGTGATATCCAGATAGCAACAGGACTAGGGATTCTAATCAGCGGTTACTTGTCTCTCTGTCCGCAGGGCGGTACACAAGGTGCGCTCTCCTCTTACCATTGGCACGCCATTGTCTCCTTGGCTTGGTTCTCCAGTTTGACTCACCAGGGTGGCCTCATATTTCTTCGTCTTTACTTCAGAAAACACCGCTGGCAAAGGAACTGCCGCCTTTTCCTTATGGCGACGCTTTTGATTCTCCTGCTGGTCGCCATGACACCGATTGCTTATTTCAACTGGTACCACAAGAGATTCGTCACCACGATAAGGGGCCCTGACGGTGAATTTCTCCTCGGTGTGACGGTTTTCGGACAGTCAGCAGCTCAGCCCAGTATGCCCGCCGTCTGCTTCTTCAACCTCAGTCGAGCCACCTCGCTGTTCAAAGAAGCCGACCCTTGCCCTATCAGCGATCTCGTTACTAGTGTAAATGTGAGAGATAATGTCTACATACCTGACGCAGTGCCAGACGAAGTCTACAAAGCGAAGATGCGGGAGTTATTATGTAACCACGATGCAACTTTGCTGGGCACTGCTGCATTACAGTCCACTCTTGTGGGCGCCGTGGCTACTGGCATCAATTTCTTAGCTCGAGTTGCTTCATTAATGGATGGCCCATCGGATCTGTTCAGATGCTATGTTCGGCAACCCCTCAGTCGCAAATGCCGTTGTATGATTACTCGAATATCCGCAGGAGAAAACCGTCTTTTAGGACGTGTGTTAGGGAAGGAAACCTGGGGGCTTGTCGTAGTGAATCCATTAGTGGCTCTATACTTGTACGGCCAGTTGACCTTGGACTTTGTCACTTCGGAAGCCTGCAGTGTAAGTATAGGGTGTCCAGCTAAACTTGCTTGTTTTAATCCAGTATGCAGATTTGCCTCCTTTTGTTTTATGCCACACTCGGAACCATCAGGGTATTCGCTACTTACACGCCTCAATGCCAAATTATCCACGACGACGGTTGGACATTTGGCCAGATCCTAGCTGTCATTCTTTTGTTGAGCCCACTCATGATTGTCGTGCTGGAGCTCTTCCACGGCGGAAGCGAAACTTGGGCCCAGGTGCACGATCGATCTGAGCCATCGACTCAAGAACTACTGAACGCTGGTCAAACGGGAATAGAACTAGGGTCTACGAGTATAAGCACAACTTCTGCAGAGCCTCAACCTCAGCAAGCCGATACTCTAGAGATCGTGGCTCCTGGTCAACCTACCCTGAGAGCATCATCTTCAGGAAGACAAGAGACCAATCTGTTCGACGACGAGAGTCATACTAGACCTGAGAACTGGAGAGAACCAGTATCCTGGGCCTTCCTGAGTCTTGTTATACTTTTCATGTCCGAGGCTTCACAGTATATGCTCATCAGCTTCAATACTCCCGGGACTCTCAGCCAATTCTTCGCCCTTACCGCCTTGACCTTTCCCGTCCACTGTTACTTGATCATCCTCCTTGGGCTGTCGACAGCCAAGGTTAAGAAACGCTATGCCAGGCTCCTGATAAAGCTGTGCGCGGCTGTGTTTGCTGCCAGCTCATTGATACCAAGCTTGGCGCTGAAGTCATATGTGACAGGTATAAATCAACGGTTGAGGTTCCCGAGGTGGGCTGCCTTATTTCTGAGCATGACTTATGGGCTATTCATACCTTATATTTTGTTTTCTGTTGGTGTACGTTTATGGAATTGGCGTCGATAATATCATTAATACCAATAAGTTCTTTCAAAAATACAAGTGCCATTCGAGAGGCCGTGTCAGGGCTGGCGGGATCTCAGGTATGATCTTATCTACAAGATTGGTCATCTCCGTTAAGATTGTACTGCATCTTATTGAAATAGAATACCGGACAGCGGGGCGTTTGATGATGACATAAATTAGGGCTGGTTAAGACTATGCTGGCGCCAGCTATCCTATCTCCATTTGTATGGCTACTTACGTACTACACGAGGTTTACTCCAATCCAGGTATGATATGTTAATCGGAGGGCGCATTGCGCCCTCTATCGACCACACCGACTGGTCTAGGTACAACCGTGCATATACCTATGTCTAGTCGAATACTAGAAACCGCGTACAGACTAATAGGTATCTATCTACAGACCTAACCTAGATGCACAAGGTAGATTATCTGGTGTATTATGTATATATATATATAGGCATCTACAAGTAACACCCCGCGTCCATCTACACGTAGGGCGTGGGCCACCATCACAAAATCACAAGCATGGACACGGCTATGTCCTTTGCCAGCGGGAAAACCCTTGTTCGGAACTTTGGGTGAACCCTATTTCTCCATTTTGCCTTGGCAGTGATCTTGTAAGCCAAGGTTGCACCGGGCCTTCTGTCAAAAGTCCAGCTGAAGTACCTACGAGTACCTAACCTAACCTAGGTACTCGTATTAGGTTATGTTTACGCCGAACGTACCAGACTTAATGCTAAGCATCCAAGTACACAGTAGATCACCTCGACAAATTTCTTTGGTGGCAACAATTATGTGGCATCAGAGATAATTCTAGACCCAAGTTACTCGCAAGCTCGAAAAAATCATGTCAAGGCGTCAGTTTTCTCAGGTGCAGTAGGATATTTGCCCTTACCTCGATGTTCAGCCACTTTGTAGTATGTACATTACATGCGTTATGGCATAGCTCGGCCGTAGCAAGGGAAGGGGGTTTCCCGAGCACCCGAGTTCCCGTCTTTACTCGTACATACTCGTAGTAACCTTAGACATATAATTACTAATTATCTCAAGCGTATGGTAATTCCATCCCAGATCGTGCACACACTAAAGGAGGAAGCGACTATGTCTGGTAAACTACATGGAGTTATCAATACCTCCTACCCTGTCAACTTTTAATTCCTGTTCGTTTGCAGACGCTGGTGGTGTATCGTACGAGGTAGAAGCAGGTTTGCAACAGTTGGAGGCGGCACTTGTGTAACCTAGACGATAATTACCTAGTTTAGACTAAAACAGACGGTAAAATTATGTGTAAAGCTTGATTATTAGCTTGAAAACCGGGAATGGTAGTAGAAAAAGCCACTCGGCAAATCTACCTGTTCGGTGGATATCGCATCTGGACCCCTCCCCCCCTTTTACCGCAACTGGGTGCCGGGTTCATTATTATCAACGCCCCTGCGTTTCGACATTTTGGCCCCCAACACGTATGTATCAGCTGATCAGATCCGGTCTTGATATCGCACAGGTATTCGTTGTATAGAAATAATAATAGAATAGTATGAACCCAACCCTGTGCGGGAATGAGCGCGTACGCTTACTCATCAAATCTAACCGGCGTGTATTTTATTGAGGGTGAACCGGCTTTTCCTATGGGCGTATAGGAACTTTTGAAGGTGCGCCTTCTCAATCTTGCATACCATTTTCATACTAAAACTAAACGTAGGCAAGTTCAGTAGAACTAAAGTATTGCTGACTGGTTAAGTATAGATTGTACGCGTCAGAATATGATTCCAACGTTGGGATTCTTTCAACTGTTAATTGGTCGTTGCTTCTTTGGCTGAAAGTAGTTTCGCTATTGGGAAAGCGCTTCCTGTTACTCAACGGTTTACTAAACCTAGGTACCTTAAGCAGGCCCCGTCGTGGATAATTGACGCTGTCTGTTGGGTCTATCCGTCCCTACCTTGATATTCCTACCCAAATGCCAACTAGAAAAAGCCGGAAAGTGTATACGAGAGGTGGTAGCCTGTAGCCTGTGTCATTCTAAAGTCTTGGAACAAAAGTACACCTCGGAAGTTGTCTCTTGACTCTGGTTATCGGTAGAAACTGCGCCCGACTGCTTCTCTCCAGTCTAAAAGAGGTATCAATGACCTATTCTGAGCAAGAACGTGCCTCGACATAAGTAGGATGCAGGTGTTAGGTATGGCGTCGTATGGGTGATATAAACCATAAACCAGATGCTACCTGGTCATCTCCAGTCTCTAGAACAGGTAGCAATAACCTATTCTGAGCAGGAACGGGCCTAGACTAGACATACATGGTGGTATGTATGTGTGGTGTGGTACAAACAAGATGATGCATCAGGTCGGGCTTGGGCTGAATGTGCTGAACGGCCTGGACCCTCATGTTGGCCCTTGTACTTTCCCTGATCAAGACCGAAACTCGAAGCAAACCACCCACACCCACCCCCGTCCCCTCATCTCTGAAGGATGCAACCTTTTACACAAGCTGCGGCACTAAAACCGTCGCGACCAATGAGAGACGAAAAAGAAACTCCGTACCACTATCGGCCCCCTTTTGGCCACTCACGAATTAGGTAAGTGCCTTTTTCAACGATCTCGCTAAGGATAATAAGAAGCCACCGGCTCATATGAATACCACGCAGCCCCGCCAGGAGATAGGCATCATAGGATGGGGTCAGCAAGGGTGTGTGTGTGTGAGAGGGAAAGGGGAAAGGTCGAAATGAACATGTGCCTGGCCTGGGCGGCGCAATTGCGCCAGAAGTGAGAACGCCAGATGGCCCGCGCGGACAAATAGGCCTAATAAGGCCCCTAGTCCAACGCCGTCCCACGGTCCCAGCCCCGTCGATCAACTCTAATCCAAATCGCTCCCCTCCCAATCCTACGGTTTACATGCCTAAGAGGTTCGGAATAATCATGTGTTGAAGATACCGATTTTATAACATTGTGTTGTTGGACTGTGGTTACAACTAACTAGACTGCCAGGTCTCTTGCCTGACGGTTTACATAAAGTGTGTGTGACATGCATCCCTGGTGCATCTGGCGCGCTTTGCTGTTGTCTTGTGTAGGCACGGGTGCCATGGCAAGGCCGAACTTAAACGAAGCAAGTCTGGCGCCGCCCGTGGAACTAGACCAGTCGGGCCTGGAAGCACGGCCGCGCTTGGCCGACATAGGTACGCGACAAATCAGGGACCAGACTCAAGAAGTGTCGACGAGGACGAGTAACAGCCGCAAAACCACGGCGACAACTCCCTACGCCGTCCCGCTCACAACGACCTTTGTGCCGCCTGATTCGTGCAATGGGGGGCACCTCACCATGGTGGCACCGCCGGCGTACTTCATATGGCTCAACGAGCCTGTGCCGGTTCCGGGCACCACGGTATCCGATTGCTATCCGTCCGAGTTTTTGGAGTATTACACGACGTACCACTCAAATCCGACGACGACGGGGTCTCGAGTACCTATGATGAGCCCCCTTGTCTGTCCGCTCGGCTGGCAAGTTGTCACCAAGACGGGGGATTACCAAGCATGTTGCCCGAGGTGAGTCCCGATGTGCCTTTCTTTAGTCTACCATGCCATGCCATCGAGCAAACGCAGCTATCGTTCCGCAGCAGACAAGCTAACCTGCTTAACCAAAGTGGCTATGAACTGACGCCGCCCATGACGACTCTGGACCCCAAACGGCCGGCGTACGGTGGGACGTGTTACAGCGAGTGGAAAGTTAGCAGCTCCGCTTGGGTAGATGCATATGGATATTCCTCGTTGACCGGGTCGAAATTGGTCCTGGCCTCGACGCCAGGGTTTGCAAATTACGCCCATGTTATCGACGGCATAGCTATGACTACCACTTCATCCAACACGTCATCTTCTACTTCCCACTCCTCCTCTTCACATCCGACCCCGACCCCGACTCCGACTCTGCTACCAGTAAGTGAAAAAATAACCCCCCGAAAGCTTCGAAAGTTAGCCGACATCCTACTGACCCAACCGACGTTTCATAGGTCGATTCGTCGGGCTCCAAATCCCACTCTCTCACAGGAGGTGCCATAGCCGGCATCGTCATCGGCGCAGTAGCAGGCCTCGCACTATTAGCAATAGCGGGATTCTTATTATCTCGCCGTCGTCGAAGAATAAGGAGAGGAACAGCCAACGATGCGCCGCCGGTTCCGCCTCCGAAAGATCACAAGGGGGAAATAGATCCGAGTGGTACTATAAGATCACCGGCCGTTACCGAACTTTCGTGGGAATCGAGATCCCCTGGTGCGTTTGGTGAATCCCACAACAAACCATCGCCCCAGGGTGGCGGTGCTTGGGAAATGGCTGCGGGGGAATCACATATCCATGAACTTCATGCCGATGAAAGGCCGGTTGAGAAACCTTAAAATAAGACTGATCGGGTTGGTGGAGCGGTGGCACGGCAGGTTTTATACTAAATCAAGGGCGCAAAAGGCGTCAAATTGGGAGGAATTGGTTAATGAATGGGTTTGCAAAGATATATGTAGATATATATATATATATATATATAACCTCGATATATGGATGGAATATGATCAAGGACAGACAAGGCAAAGACAAGACACCAAGCTAACTAACCTAGGAGATTTGTGTTGCTCTTTTTCACCAGTTATCGTGCCGTACATATTTTCTAGTTGACGCGGACTAATCACACTTGTTCATCCATCTGATTCAAAAGATAGCAGATCACAACAACGCTGGAAGTATGGTATGCGCAACTGGAGACGGAGAGCCAGATGTTTCGAATGTACTATCTTTTTCCCTTTGCCATATGCCAGCTTCAGCTGGTTGCTTGCGTGCGTGTTCCGAAGCGAGACTAATACACGTACGTACACATGACCTATATATACACACTCGTAAATGTCACGGAGATTCCTGTAGCCCCCTATGCTTTAAAACGACATGGCTACTTTCTTTATCTAAAAGTACACGAACACACACTTCTCCCACGTACACACCTTGTATAAAACAACAAACCTAACCTAACCTATTACCCATGACGGCTTACTCTTTCTTACAAATGCAGTTCCTCTAGATCCTCATCACCCCCCTTTTTGCTGGGACGAGGGGCCAACCTGCCATTTTTCGTTCTCCTAGGATATTGCCGTAACTTGCCCTTTTCCCCATCATTCTTCTTCTTGGGCTTGGTGCCTGGCTGTTGTTGTTGTTGTTGTTGTTGTTTCTTCCCGTCTTTATTGGCATCTTTCACAATCCCTTCACCACCGTCGTCTTCATCTCCAGGAGCGAGCCGTGACTTGCCGAGACGAACCGGTCTAGTGACTCGAGTTTTCGCGCCCAGGGCCCAGAGATCACCCCATTGGGCTTTGCGAGCGTCTCGATATGCCTGCTTACTGAAGCTTTTGGGAACGGTCCATCGTTCCAATCTGCCGGCTGGCGTGCACAAGTCCATGGTTACGTGCCCTTGTCGCTTGAGCGGGGGCATGATGTTCCTGGGTAGTGATAAGGGGTCGGGGGCTTCTGACGAGTTTTCATACCCTTCGAACGCCGCTTCGGTAGGGTCGACTCCTTGGGCGGGCGGGGTACGTCCCGCCACGCCCGGTAATGTCCCGCGCTGCACGGCGATGAAGCTGAAACCGACGTCGTCGTGGTTGCTGTGGGCGGCTCCGTGGACCTTTTGTAGGAACGGTGGCCGGATGAAACGCTGGCTAAAGTGGCAGAAGTCTTTCCGGCCAGAGGTAAGGCCGGGCGTGAGGTACATAGGACAGCTCTTGTGATTGGTGCAAGGGGCTACGATCATGCCCGGCTCGCGCACTCTTCTCGAGTCCGTTTCGATGGACTCGCTTTGCGGATCGGAGGTGGGAGAGACGATAAACTCGTCGAGAAGGCGAGCACGGACATCGGCAACTGCTTCAAATCCCCGGGGATGGCCTTTCTCCAAGACAATAAGGATGCCGCCTTCCGGCGATAACATCTCCCACAGGTTATTCAGCATGGCAGTGCGTCTGAAATCCTCCTTGATCCCCATCATTTGATGCGAGGCGATGATGATGTCGAATTGTTTCCTTGGCAAAGAAGCTTCGCCGCCCTCTAGCTTGTCGGGGTGGTCGCCCGAATGCAGGTAGTCGGGCAACCGGGGCAGGAATGATGTGTTGTGGATGAAGCGGGAAACTCGTTGCCGTAGCGGCTCCGATCCAATCACCGCTGTCTTTTTCCCGGGAGGCTCCAGAGCAGTTACCAAGCCCTTATCGCGTGCCAAGCTCCATTCTGCCTGCAGAACCTGTTCCCATGCGACTAGTCCAGCACCGCCAGCACCAACGTCCAACACACGCGGCCCTTCGCCGTTGCCCCTGGCCATGAGCTTAGCTATCCATTCGGGCCCTAGTCGTTTCCGAATTTCGGCGAGAACACTCATACTGGTCGAATACATAGCGGGGAACAGTGTGGCGAGGAACGTATCGGCATCAATCTCGGACATCCGATGGTGGCCAGCCGCTAAAGGTATCGCTTTTTGTTCGGTATTACGTCTAGGGGTGGTGGCAGATAAAGGAAGTCCAGGGCCGCCAAAGGCTTTTTCTGCGGCTTCGAGGATATGCTTGGAGCTTGTTCGAGTAAGCAATTCTGTAATCGGTAGCACGAGATCGGCTTTTGGTAACTGAAGGGTGCTAGGCTTGGTCCTCCAGTGTCCCATTCTGGAGTACTCATGAGTACGATCACTTGGATGCTCAACGAAAGTATCCAGTAGCGCCAGGTTCTCCTCTTCTTCCTCTTCGATCTCCTCTTCAACTTCTTCCTCTTCTACGGGGTCTTCTATCTCTTCTTCGTCGGGACGTAGCGAAGCAGCTTCGAAATCTTTCTGCAGTCTCATAAAAACATCAAGCTCTCGCTGATTCTTCGCGACAGCGTGGATATAAGTCAAACCAGCCCCTGACGGCAGGTCCTGTGAGCGGCCCGATGTTTGCAACTGCGTAATGGCTTCTTGGGCCGGATCCAAGGGCACCTCGCTATTCGCGCCAGGAGGCGACGACGAGCCTATCTCCTCTGTCTCATGAACAATCTTCTCGATCCGGCCATCCTCCGTCTCGCGCAACCATACTTTGTCAGATGATTCGTAGGCGAGTAGTGCTTCCTCCTCCGCAATGGCTTCCAGATCTACGGGCATGCCAACATCTTCCGGCTGCGTCTCTCGGAGAGGTGGGCCGTATAATCTTAAATAAAGTTGATACTCTTCGGCATTTAGATAGTCCTTTGGTAATGTATCGCCAAATGCGTGTCTCGCTTGACGAACAATTGTTTCGATGTCGTCGTTGCTCGAAGGCAGGGAGTCGGGATCGGCGACATCGGGCTTAGACGGCGTAGTTGAATAACACCTTGGGCTAACGCGACTAGTCCTGGACGTTGTTATCGAATGCGCCGTGGTCCGATACTGGCGAAGGGCGGGAGCGAAGGCAAGAGAGACACCATCCGATCGCGCACCCGCGAAGGTATTTTCCACTAGACTGAGAAGTTGGCGTCTACATTGGGGACATGCCTTCTTGGCTCTTGCAGCTGAAAGCATCGCGTTATAACTTCTTGCGTCTAATATAACAACAGACCGGGCAACTCGAAAGAAAAGCCAAAAAAATTTATGCGTTTTGACGTTGAGATCGCTAAGTATGCCGCCCTTCATTTTTTCATGGGCAAATGGCAAATGCATCCACGATAATACCACTTATAGTAGATAGGTGCATGTTATCTCCATACTAGTTTAGCGCAATTCTTTAGTCTGAAACTACATGTTTGGACCCACCGCGGCAAGCCTTTGACAAATCATAACTTTCCGATTTCTAAATCAAGGGACCTGCGCTAGGTACTGTACGAGTAGTGACTTTTAACATCAAGCCTCCTTTGCCACGACTTCTATGTGTACTTGTAAATTGACTGATCTGTACATTATTATACTTCGTGCTTCGGGTGTCTGATGTTGCAATATCAACTTATACATTACTATCTGCTTTACTCAGTACAATTCGGATCATTACGTTTGAATGCATGGGAATGACAAGATCAGGCCGGGGGCAGGTTGGCCTTTGCAGGACCCTGAACGCACAACCCCTTTTCTCCGAAGCGGCTGCCGTGGACCGGACAATCCCATGATTTCTCAACCGGATTCCAACAGACGACTCCCTGCATATGCGGGCAAAGCGCGCTCATCTTTGTAACCTGGCCGTTCTCGTCCTTGTAGACGGCTATCGGCTTCGAGGTCTTGGGGTTCAATACGCCGCCACTCCCGGGAACAAGGTCCTCAATGTCTTGAATATCACTCTGTAGGAAGCGCTTGTACTGGAGATTCGACTTTATGTCGTGCGTTAGCATCTCCGGGGCCGACTTGGCGACGCTGAGGACACGACTTGGTGAGTACAGATCCGCCCAAGCGTTCGCCTTTTGGTCGATCAGGTCCGCGATCAGCTTGCCAGCCAATACACCGTGCGTGAGACCATTGCCTGAATCGCCCGTGACGATGTAGATGCGCTCATTGCCCTGGTTTTTGCCAATATATGCCATATAATCGACGGGCTCGAAAATCTGGCCGCTCCACTGGTAGTCTGCAGTGGTCGCTTGTGGGAATCGCTCACGTGTCCATTTCTCCAGCTCTTCAAATCGGCCGCGCACGTCATCCTGGCCTACCTTGTGGTCACAGCCACCGACCACCATGTAGTCGTCTTTCTCGTCACAATATGTGAGCCTCACATACTTATAAGAGTCTGCTGTATCATAGAGGAGGCAATCCTCGACGGAACCCTTGGGAACGCGAATTGCGATGGCATAAGTACGGTACCACGCCTCTTGCACGATGACGCTAAGCTTCTGCAGCGGCACGTTGGTTGTCTCGACGGCGTGCTCACACTTCACCGCCTTGCCCGACTCGGTCTGTACGCGGCAGTACTTGTGGCCGAGTTTGAAAATTTCGATGCCCTTCTCTTCAACCGACATAACTCGTGTGTGCGTGTGGCAACGGAAGTTTGGCTGTTTTTGCAGCCAACCCAAGACGCCCTTGAGATACTTTGTGGGATGGAATGTTGCTTGCTTGCCAAAGATACCGCCACCCCGCTGGTCAAGCTTCCCGTCCCACCCTTTCACTGTCAACTCGGGGTCGAAGCTAGACTGTATTCCATACTGGCTGGCGAGCTTGACGTCTTCCTGTATCATTTTCATATCCTCCTCATGTTTGTCTGTGCCATGCTCGTGCTGCGACACCATGTAAGCAGGCAATTGCCGATACTCACAATCGATGCCTAGTTCCTTTGAAATTTCGCCAACTCGATCAATGGCCCAACCATGGCTCTCCGCAGCAAGCTTGGCTCCGTCGGTGCCGTGCTTCTTGGAAATGTTCTGGTATAGGTCGTCTAGCGCGTTGGAGAGATGACCCGAGGTTCGGCCTGTCTCTCCAGATAGAACCTCGCGCGCCTCGAGGAGAACCACTTCCCTGCCTCTCTTGACAAGTTCATATGCAAGTTGAATACCGGAAATGCCGGCTCCGACGATGCAGACGTCGGTTTCAATATCCTCGGATAAGGGTTGGAAGTTCAACCTTCCTGAGTACGGATCCGTATCTAAAAGCAGCGACGTTAACGAGCTGTGGTGAACCGGAGCGGAATGACTGGCGCTTTTCTCGCCAGGGTTACATGGTATATCTTGGTCAAAGACGTTGGAATAAACATCGACTTACGAATCCAAACCGAGTCAGTGATACCCGAGGTGCGGTCAAACTTCTCGTTGTCGGCCATTGTGAGCTGTCTTGCAGTGCTGGAGAAATGTGCTATTGCCAAACGCGGGCGGGCTTGAACAACACGAGGAGAGAAAGAACTAAAGGAAGCAGTTGGACGCCTTGCGGTAACGAAAAGTCGGGTTGCAGCAGATGTAGATGTCAAAGACGAAGCTAGGAATCTACGGGAGAAACGATAATATGAAGGAGGGGCTACTATCATTGTGGCCGGTAGACTAGCAGATGAAGTGGTAGGTAGGTAGCAATCGCGCAATGCCTGGAAGGTTATGGGCGAACCAGATTTACGTATCAGGTAGAGTTCGTCACAGTCGTAGGCTCTTTCACGACCCCGCGACCTTACGTGGGGATTCCGAACAGGCAACCTTATTGGGCTTCTTAAGATCCGGGGAATGGCATTATGGTAGGTACCTTACCTTAGGTGCAACATGTACCTGTTTGCATCCAATGCTGGACACGATGGGCACATGCGTGTTGTTGCTCTCACGAACAAGGTCCACCTGTGAGTCAATGACGTCAGAATGATGATATGACTACACATAAAACCACCTTGGGTCTAGGCTAGTACCTACTTCGTAGTATTGTATGTATCAACATACAGACCGCATAAATTTACGTGTGAATCTAACACGTAGACGTAAATTAGCTTACATTATACTATCCTTAATAGTAGGTAGCCTGGGAGGCTTGGGTACACGAGTTGAGCCTAGGATCTAGAGCGGGCATCGACGCTCAGAGCTTCCGCCGATTTGATAGGAAATTCGTTGACTTGACCACATACCTCGTCTAACGCATTAAAAAACAAAACATTTTTAAAAAAGGTAAAAAAACGCCGTTACCATGCTAGAAAGCAGTAAAAGTATAAATCATCCTAGTATGTTCACTTGCCGGTAAACCACCCTACCAATTTAACTTCCCCCTATGTCAGCCAGTGTTCTGACACCACCTCGACCCGGAGCATTTGGACCCCCTGACGGTCTACCGCCGCCTGGGTTGGTTGCTGCATGTGATGATCGTGGCTTGTGCACGTTGTAATCGGAGCGCTCCGCGGCTTTATAAGGGTCAAACTGCGGGTCAAGAAAGTTAGAAGTTAGACACTTGGTACGGGCCATTCGCAGCTCGCCATGTCCGGTGCAGAGGGGATCGAGTGATACCAAGACATACCGAAAACAATGAAACCAAGTAGAGACCGAAGAACGTCAAGAGTGCATTCAAGATGTTGACGCGACCGAATCCCCTGCTGCCGCTACTCCCATCACTCCCCAACGTGCGACCGGGCACGGAAAAGGACGCGCCCGGCGTACTTGTGCCTGCTAGCTTGACGGCCTTCTCGACTGCATTGGTGAGGGCCGGCGGGTTGGCGCCCTTGATAGTTTCGATGACGGAACCGGACTTGAAGACGAGGAAGGTAGGCATGGCGCTGACCCCATGGGACTGCGCGATGGATTGCTGGTTGTCGACATTGACTTTGCAGAAAGTGATCTTGCGCGGCTTCGAATATTTGGTAGATAGGGACTCGAAAGTGGGCGCGATCACTTTACAAGGACCGCACCAATCGGCGTAAACTAGAAAGGTGAGCCACCATACCGAAAACTGGCGGAGTGGTAGAATCAGGAATGCGCCGGATACGGCGGACCCGGGAGATTCCTTCGTCCTGTTGTTATATGCGCGAGTAGCACTTACAGTCAGCGACGACGATAGTGGAAGACGATAGTATGCGCTGCCACTCAGCGGGCGAGCCGATGTTCACCGTCGCACTCATCGTATCTAGGCAAGCCTGAGGTGCTAATGTGATGTAGGAGAAGCCGTGGCGCAGGCGAATTGATAGCTACCTATTCGACAACTGATCGATGCGCAGAAACCTGAGAAAGAGCTATGTACGCTGGCCTAGTATAGGGTCGATGAAGGCGACAATCTTGGTATCGGTGAATAATAGGTCGGCGGCAATATCTCCGGACGAGGGGTGATGAATGCTTAGGTGTCCAAACTGGTTAACCTACTTTCAATCATGGTAAGGCTGGCTACAACAACTAGATACGTGTACGTACTTTAGGTAATGAGAAGTACTGTACTCTACAAATAGGTGAGGGTTGGTGATGGGAACAACCTTGTGCTTCGGTTGATTAGACTTGACTCTTTTCGGTGCATGGGTGGATATTTGGTGGATCTGTGGCCTTAATGGGTTCCTTGATATGAACAAGTTTGGCAAGTGGTGAGCAACTGGTAACAATTCTGCCGGCACAATTTCTAGATACAATACCTGCTTCTTGAAGCTCACGACTATCATATTAATCTGGGTAGCGTTGAGGCAGGAGAAATTATTTATATATTGAGTACTGTAAGTGCATGTTATATTTCTTGACGGTCCTTAAAACATTGATTGACAATATAGCAGACTTTGTACATGCGACGGTAATAGGCAGTGGCTAATACGTAAAAACTCCCGCCTTTTTCTCCCACTCATAGGACACATTTTGTTCAGGAAGTCGAGTACTTTTCTCTCTCTTGCGCCCTACTTCGTACACTGTCTTATATCATGTCTCATTACGACAATGACAGACAAAAGGTACTTGATCAATCCATCTTGATATTACATCAACATACATTACACCTGCTTTTCCCTGTCTGCTTCCCGAGTTGCTTAGCCAATGCTAACATGGTCTTATAGAAACGCCGGACCACTAGTGAGGGAGACTATGTAGATACGTCCAAGCCAACAGCCTTCTTTAGGCCTTTATCTGGCAGGAATTGGACACTGTCTGTCGCCATTCCCGGCAGTGTAATCTCTACGTATGTTTTGCTCATCATTCCCTATTTTTACATTATTATATGGTTTCTCCCTATACCCATCAACAGGATACTTACTAGCATCACAGCTGTCGTCGCGATGATCAACGGACTAACATCGTTTCTCACATCGCCCGCGCGCTGGCCGTCTTCGGAATAGACGAGGTAGTCATATTCGACGACTCGCCTTTCGAGTCGCGCCCTCGCCATGTAGATCCTGCCAGCTACACCGGCGACGTCGACCCGTGCGGCTACGTGGACCATCTTCTGCAATACCTGGAGATGCCGCCCTTTATGCGACGCACTCTACTTCCCATACACCCCAATCTCAAAGCTGCCGGTCTCATGGCGAGTCTAGACATCCCGTCTCATCCTCACCATACCGACTGGCTTCCCTACTGCGAGGGAGTCACCACCGCCGGCCTCCCGCCCGGTGGTTCCGGCACTCTGGTCGATGTTGGTCGTAAAACGGCGATTGTTATAGATGATAACGTCCCACCCAAGACTCGCATCACCGTTCGGGTTGATATGAATGACCCGTCCAGAGGCGAGCCCGTGGATCCGGCCATCCCGCGGACAGAAGGCGGCTACTACTGGGGCTACTCGGTCAGACGGTGCAACAGCTTGGCCGCCGTGTTCGAAGAGTGCAGCTTAGATGGAGGGTATGATCTCAGCATAGGCACGTCGGAGCGCGGTCTATCGATACCGGATGCCTTCCCGGAAAAAAAGAAGAAGGATCTCTCTGGCTTCAAGCATCTTCTGGTAGTCTTTGGAGGGCCGCGCGGGCTCGAATATGCGGCCGAAAACGACCCGGCTTTGTATGAGATGGGTATTGGGAGGGGCCGGACGAAGGAATTATTCGATCACTGGGTAAATGTACTACCTGGTCAGGGTAGCAGGACCATCAGAACAGATGAGGCGGTATTCATCGGGTTAGCTGGATTGCGGCGGCTGTGGGAATCGCGGTAACATGGCGTTCACTTCTCTACATACCAGGTAGGGTCGACACCTCACCCGAATACCGAATCTTTAAGCATCGTCTGTTCGATCACTACCCAGGTTCTTTCGTACATGCAGGTCTACGTAAGCGGCGGTGAAAATCGGGTGAGGATCCTTGCCTGGCGTCTCATATATCATAAGCCGTGAGCTAGGTAGATTGAGGCCGTGGAACCAAACACCCCTATGCTAGCAAAAGCAGGTTTCATGATTCATCTACGCCGACATAAAATGAGTAAAATACTGCTATTACATGTAACTGTCCACGTACCGTTTTTGTATACTAGGTATGTAGGCAAGGCGTGAAAGGCCAATGTTCGTCAAGTCAAGCCGCTTGCTTTATTGGGCTAACAAGACGTTGTTGGCCTAGACAGTAAACCCGGACAGTATCAGACACTGTGGCTAGCGTCATGATCGAGGGGCACCTGCTTCACCTACTCGTCCCTCCATCCATCCCACATCGTAATATATTTCCACCACACCTCGCGAGAGCAGTTCCACTTGCGCTTCAAAATAAATCACACGAGCATTGTTTTATTTTCATCACAATGCCAGGAATAGCAAAAGTCATCTCCACAGAGCTCCTTGTAAGCATACTCAACCTACTCATATCTCACAACAGACCAACTCATGTCCATGAAATACCCAAAACTCTAACAGAGATTTGTCTAGGAAAACAAGGATGCGAGATGGATCAACCTAGTAAAGTGAGGAATATCTCTCTCCCCTCCCTTCCTCCCTCCATCCATGGTCTTCACCTTCACTTTCATAACCCTACCCCAGTTCTACTAAACAAAAAAAATCCACATGTAGATACACATACACCGACGAAACCGGACAAATCCGCACATGGGAAGGGACGCGCAGACCAACGCGTCCCAAGACCAGCGCCGTGGACGCCGTGCAAATAATCGCCATACGCCGCGGCGGCGGCGGCGGGGGGACAGAAGTTTTGCTGGAGAAGCAATTCCGGGCCCCGGCCGGGAAGATGGTCGTCGAGTTCCCCGCCGGGTTGGTGGACGAGGACGAGACGATAGAGGAGGCGGCTTTGCGCGAGCTGAGGGAGGAGACGGGGTATGTGGGGGAGATTGTGCAGGCTGTTGGTAGTGGGCAGAGGCCTTTGTTTTTTAGTTGTGAGTTTTTTTTTTTTTTTTTTTTTTTTTTTCTCCCCGTCGTCCCTTTTTTTCCTTTTTTAACTTTCTATCTGGGGAGGGAGCTGGATAAGGTAACTAACGATATGTCATTATTCTATTCTAGCACCCGCTTCTTCAAGGTAAACAAATAATAAACTTCTTCCCCCTCCCCCCCGCCCCCCTTTTCCCGGGCTCACTAACCTCATATAATATTAATAGTTCGGTATCTGCCGTTGTTCAAGTCAAAGTCGACCCAGACAGGGAAGAGAACAAGAACCCGAAACCGCAGTTGGAGGATGGTGAGTTCATCGAGTGTTTCTGGCTACCGATGAAGGATTTGTATGAAGAGTGTAGGAAGTGGCAGACGCAAGGTTACGCGATTGATGCCAAGCTCGGTGGGTTTATAGAAGGTCTTGAGGCTGCTAGAATATGGAATGTTTAGTCTAGACTAGACTAGACATACGTGAAGCCACAGTTTAGGTAGGTAGTTTCATAAGGTAAGTGTAAAAGATAAAAAAGAAAGTATTGACGAAGGTCTGGTCTAGTCTAGTCTAACCCATGATGAAGAAGTACTTTGCGTTGCAGATAGACTCTGTGTTGTGGTGATATATATGTTTTGCGATGCTGAGGTCCTGTGCCCCGTTTCCATCTCTTAGATGTCTATATTCATTTCTTCACTATCATATCGGCCCTACCACCGGACATGTATGAAATTCACGATGTAGGACAAATATTGATATAAAACGCATCTACTTCAGATGGAATGTTACGTATACGCCACTGGGGAGCACGAGACCACGTTGCACTTCTTACTTCTGATACTAAGACTCCTCAAACGGTTGGCATTTGGACGGATTAACGGCCCCGAAACAGTTTAAAGTTCATGTCTATAAAACTCCTTCCTGGACCCTCCCACCGATCTCGAAGTATAACCGCATCCTAAGACCTCCTCGTCCATCAAGAATCCGGCGTGAGACAAGGAGCAGCTCGTTACTGTCTAGCCTAGCTTAGTCGAACAGCGGCAGCTATACATATTGCCCGATCTGCCCTGCGCCTTTAATGATGGTATAACGGTGAAAATAACACCCAGCCAAGCAAAGGGGGGCAGTTCCTATCGTAGTATCTTGGTTGAAAAGAGACCCTCTATACTAACCCTGTAAATGTCATCCAAGTAACTGCGCTTATCCAAAACAACCACATTGGCCCCCGTTCGGAAACACAATGAGGAGAGACGAATGTAGACCAAAAATATATACATGTTGAAGATCTCCTAGAAGAGGGACCGAGGAGAGGGAGAAGAAAAACGTTTCGTCTACATGAGAAAAGACCTAGGTCCCATTACAATATTTTCTTTCATTACGAAGTCTTCATGAGCTCGGGAATACTAGGACTCTCCAATTTTCCGTCTAGTCCATTCGGCGCCCTCTCTCCGGCGCGCTTCTTCAAGACGTTTTCGATAAAAGCTTCGCCGGCCTTGTAGCTACTCCTGACAAGGGGACCGCTGGCCACGTAAAGGAAGCCCATTTCATTGGCACGGTCGCGCCACATGTCGAACTCGGCCGGCGTGACGTATTTCTCAACCTTGAGGTGACGCTTGGTCGGGCGCATGTACTGACCAAAGGTGACGACGTCGACACCCACCTTGCGCAGTTCTCTCAACGCATCCATGACTTCCTCTTCTTGTTCTCCCAGACCTAGCATAATACTGGTCTTCGTGATGATGCCGTCCGGGCCTTTTACCTTCTTGACATGCTCCAAGACCTCGAGACTCCGTCTGAACGTAGCTCTGCGGTCCCGAACATAAGGGGTCAAGGCCTCAACAGTCTCAATATTGTGGGCGTAGACGTCCAGTCCGCTCTCGGCGACAATCTTGACCATGTCCATGTCACCCATGAAATCTCCCGTCAGGGCCTCGACGAGGATACTCGGCTTCTTTGACTTGATGCGACGGATCGTCTCGGCAAAATGATTGGCGCCGCCATCCGCCAAGTCGTCCCGGTCGACGCTGGTCAATACGACGTAACCCAGACCCCAGCGCGCCAGGGCTTCGGCCGTATGTTCGGGTTCGTGGGGGTCGAGCGGCGCGGGGTTACGGTTTGTCTTGACGCTGCAGAAGCGACAGCCTCGCGTGCATGTGTCGCCCATCAGCATGATTGTAGCCGTAGCGGCATTCTTGTTGCTGCCGCCCCAACATTCGGATATGTTCGGACATCTGGCTTCCTCACAGACCGTATGCAAGTTGAGGCCCCGCAGATCTTTCTTGATCTGCTTGTAGGCATCATTGCCAGCCGGTATGGGCGTCTTCAACCATTCTGGTAAGCGTGTGATGGTCCGGCGGTTCGAGGCGGGCCCGACTTCGGCCGTACGCAGGGTGTAGGCATCGCTGGGCGGTAAGGGCGAAGAGGCAGAGGCCGTCGGTAGGAAATCCTCAAAAGCCCCTACGGATGTGTCTTTAAAGTATGTTGGTCGACGGGCCGTGGCAGATGACGACGAGGGTTGTGTTGGCGGCTCTGGTGTGCCTGTGGGGATGGTAGCATAAGAACGAACAGCGGCGCCTCTTGTAGCCTTGGAAATGGCTCGCTGCATCGGCGCGCGCATCGTCTGTACCGTCGCTAACGGCGAGGCCATCGTAATAGGAACCTGGCTGGCTCTGGAATAATTGGCAACGATGCTGAACAAACAATGCCCGCAATAGAACCCGTCGATTTCCGGCGTTGGCAAAAGGTTTCGTATCTGCTTGATGATAAATTAACATGCCTCAACGGTTGCCACAGGCTCACCAGATTACCTACAATAGGTTAAACAAGTGGAATCAGGTTAGTTTTGTGGAGAAGACCCTTTAAGATAAGAAGAAAGATCGGTTGAAATCGGCGTGGTATGCGTGTAACTAGGTGGGTCTTCTTGGTTAGTCAGAGAATGATTAGCTAATACAATAGACTCTCTACAAGATCTGAATAATGTCTCAAGGCGTCTCCTATCTAATACCTTGATGGCAGACGACTGTTCTATCACGTCATATAAATGAATATAGACAAAGCGCTATTAGCCTGTCCTTGCAGAAGACAGGCAATTGGCTTAGTCAGAATGTGTACATATCAACTGCGTCTCGGCTTAAAATGAAAGGAGGCATCATTTGCCTACCTACACTCAGCGCGGCAGATACAGGCCTCAAGGTAACAACTGACACACTCAAGGTGTCTGGCAAAGGATACATCGTGGACAAGCTCTGTAGCGTAGCTAAGGCAGCAGGTTTTATCTGATGATAGCACACACATATATATATATATATATATAAGTTGGCTTACTATCGTCACAAGACATATATGGTCATACACTCATCGTCTTCGTTAGATGCGGGTTGATCAAGTTGTTATAGTATTTTGAACCACTTTACATATTGTAACCCTGCATCGTGCTGGGATGCAATTAGGACACACTATGACATCCAGACTCATAAACGTACAGAAAGGGCACGGCGTAAGCCAACAAGTGTTTGATACAAGAATAGAATATGGTCAGAAACCAACATGAGACTCCCTTTAACTCTTGCACAATACGCACCACTCCATCTTTCTCTCCTAGGACAACAGTTCACGTCTCCCTCAAGGATTTGCCTGCCCCTTTCTATTCCACTCGCAAGGTGACCTCTCGACCATCCTCGGCCGGCAAGTATTTCAACAACGGGGTATCTCAACAAACACAAAGGCACACCGAAAGACGGAGCATAAAAAAGCGCTTAAATAAGAGTGCCTCCGCCAGCCCTTGTCAGACTGTCCAGTGCTGAACATCGCGACAAGGACTGATAAATAATAGGATTGAAGGGAATAAAATAAAGGCAAAAGCCAGCCAGCAACATGATCGCCTGCATCAATAGGTAACGGAAACCGGAAATCCAATACTACTCTGGCCAGCGGCGGTAGACGGAACCTGTTGGTGCAGCCTCGGCTTCTCGACCACAGCAGAGTACCGGAATAAAATTTGATAGCGACGAGCTGTGGCAAGGGGCCGAGACCAGACACCTATATAATTTGTCCTGCCGGGGCCGTTGCCTAGAGGCGAAAACATGCGATGTGCTGGGTTATTGAAACATTAACGTGAAATTAGAATAAAAACACCAAACGCTCGACACCATCGAAAGGGGAAAAGAAGGTTGTTGAATTCCGACAAGGGCTGATTACATGGACCGTGGGCACATGCCACACAGCCAGAGAAATGGCAGAGGTTCCTCCGAATGATTAGACAAGGGACGTTATGGTTGCATTGTTGTTCGTTGTCATTATTCGGGCATGTCGTGGGACGTTTCGTCTCGCCGTCTGTGGTTGCAGCCTAGCCACGCAAAGGCGGCAAGGGTTGGTTTCCGACAAAAGAAATGAATAGTATGATGTTCGCATCGACGAGTTCGGATCGGCAGCGTTCATCAACTTCTCCTCAGGCTGTCCTCAAGACTGGCCTCATTCCACGCCACCTTCTTTACATAAAGGCAGCGGCAACCATACCAGCCACGCCAGCAAAGGCGAAGGCACTCAAAGAACCAGCGCCGTTTCCATTGTCAATGGTAGGGCTGACAGTGGGTGACGTGACAGTGGGCGAACCCGATGCGCTGCCGGAGGTTGTGGTAGGGTAGGCGAAAGTAGCAGTATGATAAGCTGAGCCAGTAGGTAAATAGTAGGCCGTGGTGGTGTTCATGGCCCAGACGCTCGACGTAGAGACCTTGGAGATGGTCACATATTTCGTCATTGTCATAGTCGAAGTCAAAGTAGAGGCTTCATCGGCCACTGCCAACAGTGGCAGAAGCGCTGTCGCAACAATGGTAGAGAGATGCATCGTGCCAAGTGCTTTATCCTGTTTCTTCCTTTTATAATATGTTGAGGTGACTGGTTGCGATTGGTTTGCGTCTTTCTGAAAACCTGCGCGCGCAGAAGGTGTTTGTCGTTTCGATGTTATGAAATGATGCGCAGATATGGCGACTTGACCGTAGTATTTCGTCGCGGTTGTAGCGTGCAGTTGGTATATTTCAAAGAACGTGGTTGATTGAATACTCGATATTCTGAATCAAAAGTTGATCCGTGTCGTGAGCGTATTGTTGTTCGTAGATATCATAAATGGGACTTTGCCAACGAAGTCCGTCTGGATTTTCTGTGTAAACGAATGTGTGTGGGTGGGAAGGATGAGAAGGCGAAGGCGAAGTAAGTGAGGGAAAGCAGCTGGAGTATATGGGCGCATTGTCAACTGCCAATTTCAAGTACTAGGTTATGTGGTTACGGGTCGCGACATGTTTGGATGTACCTATGGCTAAGACCCTCGGTACATCCCAAGTACCTGCCCATCTATGCAGTGCACTTATTGTATATTAACCCGTTGCACTTGCCCTATATGGGTACATGGCAGATACCCCAACTTAAGACATAACACGCCGGCTTTTAGTCACATGGACAAAAGACGTCGATTGAGCAAGAGCAGGCGGGTAAAAAGGTGGGCACCCAGACAGGAAATTGGGGGAATGTAAGCACGGGTACCTGACAGCCACTAAGACGGTATATAGATTAGGTTTGGACTAGCCCACTTATGTTTATGGGTGGGCATTTGCTATAGCCACATTAGTGCACCCTGCCTAGACTGCTTTTCCGCACGATCGTCTGGGGGAAGGACTACTTTGGATGCATTGCGAAATTAAGTGTCCGATCCCCACTAAAGAGAGAGTACAAAGATTTTGATAGGTCATTACAACCAACCTTTGTCCTGCAACTAAATCCTCTCTTAGTTCCCATCAGGACAAGGCAGGCACAGGAATCAGTTTTGTTTGCCTATCCTCATCTTGACTGCTTCTTTCTCTCGCCCCCCTCTCTTTGAGATCGAAATAGCAACCAAATTCTTTATGCTCGCTGGCAAACTCTTCACTTCAGCTTGACGGACATAGACTAGTAAGAAGTTGAAATTTTATTTGTTTGTTTGTCTGTTGGTTGATATGTTGATCCATCTCATATTGTACTGCGCTACTACACAAAAGGTGTAAAGCGCGCCTTAGTCAACTAACCTATAAGCCTTGCACATTTTGCTGTACTCATACACCGCTGGCAGCGCAACCGACAAACTCTTTTGATAGAAGGCTGTGTGTGCTCAATGTGGAGCATGGCAGACATCGTGGCCAAGATATACAGGAATAGTTATATAACATGTTACAACACATGATTATATAGGTACTCGTACTATCTTGACGACAACCTTGCCATAACACGTCTCTGCTCAGCCTTTTGTACAAGTATACCTATGATAGGAATTTCTGCGGCAGAGGCGGTAGGTAATGTCTATATAGCACCTACCTATGTAGGTTAGGTAGCTTCAACGTTGGCACGAGCAACAGGGGCAAGTATACACGTACACGTACTTGTAACTGTACTCGCAGGTATTTGTTGCAAACAAACATCAACGAGACCAAAGCTGAAATGATATAGCAGCGTCATGGTATACCTTTTAAAAGATGACCTAATAACACCTTATAATATTAATTTGGTATCACAAGAGTTGAGTTGGTAAATTGCAGGCAAGACAAACACATGGCTCTTGATGGTAAAAATTTCCACTTCTCCTGGAGTTTGCCTGGTACATGTGATAGGTTGGCTGCGTTGCCCAAGGTAACAACAGCAGGTGGAGGTTTGCTTTTAATGTGTTACACGTATATAAAAGATAAAACACCTCATTGGCTACCGCAAGCCGGACCAGACAAAAGATACCCGACACAGCATTTTGTTCCTGACTAAAACTATTTGGGGAGGTATGATAGGCGCCGCTATACGATATTCTTTTTTTTTTTTTTTTTTTTTTTTAGAGTCGTATTTGTCCCTTTATTACAATCTGCCCTTTTCATGATCCGTTCCGCCTTGAGCTTGACAAATGACGGCGCTGACTTTAACAGATTCTCCACTGTCTGTTTTCTCCATCTATCTACTCTTTTTTATCAGCCTTTGAAAAGCAGCTAGACTAAGTACCTACTATAACAGCAAAAGGTATATAGGTACACCTAGCCTACATTAGTAGGTTAGATACTACACCTTGCTTGGTATTTCTTGTGTCATAGTATACCTGGTCCAAAAGTCCTACCTACGATAAACTCGGTGCGGCGTGCCTTGCCTGCTGGATATTGTACGTGTAGCGCCTATTTGTAGGTTACACGTAAAACATTTATGTACTTGCACATGTGGCCTTCCTCGTGGGTTTAAGCAAGGACCAGGTATCAGCTATGTTTTAGAATAAACACGATGTGGAAATGAGAGCTCGACTTTGTAACAACTACACGTACTTGTATATTAATTAGCCGCTCACGCTGCCCCAATGCCCAGCGGGTAGCCTGACATAAACCTAATATAGGTCTAAGGTATACAAGTAAAAACTCGTCATGATTTGCACCACGGTTAGCTGAACAATTGAATTCAGGTCGGACGGCTGGGGACAGACAGTCGAGTCGGTCCAACAATATAACCACCACATTGCTAGGGTTGGTTGGGAGTTATTTGCAGGTTGGAGGGAAAATAACCTTCTAGAAAGTTAAACTCCATGTGTGCTCTTAATATGGCACAAATTTCCCGACTCCGGGGAGCACGACATGTACAGTACGGCTACTGTCGGCGAATAGATGACCAGGCTACACCAGTACCTATCATCAGACACCCAACGTTTCACAGTCAGAGGAGACATACGAGTAGTGGACCGGTAGAAAAACTTCCCTAGAACGAAAGTAGGTCATGTGCCCAGCTGCATGCGCACGCATGTTGTCTCTATTTAGAGGTGTAAATGCAATGTTATCTACCTAGATAACAAACAACTCCCAAGTTCCTTTTCCATGTGGCCCTCTTCTTATCTATCCCAAGTGTTGAAACAACGCCGCACCCAAATTGGAGCCTCCATGGGGGTACCAAACTCCCCCATTCCATGTCTCGTCGCTCAGTTAAGGGAGCGGAAAACCACGTAGTTGAATGCCGCAGGAAGGGGTTCTCATGTCATGTTGAAGCCTAATCGGACGCCGAAACAGCCAACGCCGGCAGATGATAAAATATATAAAGGGTTAGAAGAAAAAAAGCGAGAAAATCGCGCTTCTGTGCTTTGTCCCATACGCCGTTATCTCCGTAATGTTGAATAGGTATTTTAAACGCTGTTGATGCCATCGCTAGCTCTGCAATAAACCGAAAGCAGGCATGCCCACAGTGCTGGTCGAGAGAAGTTTACTGGTCTCCGGTTGTGTCTTCGACCGGGGGACAAGTACAGAACAAGTTGAGGTCACCGTACTCTACGAAACTGTTAGTTAGATCAATAGAGCAGTTCAGAAGTGATAGATGGGACTCACTGTCGTCGATCCGAGCAACACTAGGCCAGAATTTCTTCTCGCGGAGCCAAGGGAGCGGGTACGCAGCCTTCTCTCGCGTATAGTTCCGTTCCCACTTGCCGTCTCCGTCGCCCATGATAAAGTCTTGCATCGGATGGGGCGCGTTCTTAAGTACGTTCCCAACCCGAGGCACCTTGCCCTCCTCTATCTCACGAATCTCTCCGCGGATGCTAATGAGTGCATCGATAAATCGATCAAGTTCTTCCTTACTCTCGCTCTCCGTCGGCTCGATCATCAACGTATTGGGAACCGGCCAACTCATGGTGGGCGCGTGGAACCCGTAGTCTTGGAGGCGCTTGGCAATATCGATGGCCTCGACACCTGCAGATTTGCTGAATGGCCGAGCGTCGAGGATGAACTCGTGCGCACACCGGCCGTTCTCATTAACGTACAGGATAGGATAGTGGGGCTTGAGCCGGGAAAGGATATAGTTGGCATTAAGCAACGTCATTTTGGTTGCATGCGTGAGTCCATCGGCGCCTGGTTGGTACAGTCAGTTGATCGGTCGTGTTCACACATCATCAAGGTCGAAAAGAAGAAACTTACCCATCATGGTGTTGTAAGCCCAGCTGATGAGATTGATGCTGGCGCTACCAAAGTTGGCGCTGCTCACCGCGGTGGCTGATACCATCTCCTCCTGAGACCCGCTGAAAGGCGCTGCGGGATCTCGTGGTAAGAATGGCTGAAGATGGCTCTTCACGCAGATCGGTCCGACACCTGGCCCACCTCCACCGTGAGGGATGCAGAATGTCTTGTGTAGGTTGAGGTGGCATACGTCAGCCCCTATTTCCCCCGGCGAGCACAGCCCAATCTGTGCGTTCATATTGGCTCCGTCCATATATACCTGGCCGCCGTACTGGTGAACAAGCCGGCAAGCTTCCTTTACACCCGGTTCGTAGACGCCAAACGTACTGGGATAGGTAATCATGATAGCCGCAAGTTTGTCTTGATACTGACGGCACTTGGCCTCGAGGTCGGCCAGGTCGAGATTGCCCGTCGCGGTATCGCACTTAATCGGCACTACTCTCATGCCCGCCATGGCAGCAGACGCCGGGTTTGTGCCGTGGGCCGAAACCGGGATCAAACAGATGTCCCGGTCACCGCCTTCGGGGCCCTGCGACTTATGGAATGACCTGATGGCACGTAGTCCGGCAAACTCGCCCTGGGCTCCAGAGTTGGGCTGGATGGACACAGCGTCCATGCCCGTGATTGCTGCTAGCTGGTCTGAGAAATCTGCCAGGAGCTTCGTATAACCGGGTGTCCAGCTCTGGGGGACGTATGGATGCACGTTGGAGAAGTGAGGTTTCGTGATGAGAGACATCTCGGTTGTGCCGTTCAGCTTCATCGTGCATGAGCCAAGAGGAATCATGGAATGCACCAGGGATAGGTCTTTCGACTGGAGATGATGAATGTACCGCAACATTTCCGTTTCTGAATGGTGCGTGTTGAAAACGGGGTGTGTCAGGTAAGCCGAGGACCGTCTGAAGGACTCGGGGATATCCAACGGTCCTTTTATCTTGGACAGAAGCTGTCCGACGACTTCATCGCCCGCCGCTTTACCAGTCTCCTGGCTCTGGGCCTTTGAAAAGGCTGTAACCACGTGGGCGAGGTCGCTAGGCCGAGTCGCTTCATCAACGGACACTGCGATTTTATAGCCGTCCAAGACGCGGACTACGATGCCCTGGCTTTCGGTCCAGTGGAGGAAATTCTTCAAAGAGGTCTCGTTTCCAAGATCGACAACTACAGTGTCAAACAGCACTCGGCCATCCTTGTCCCACTTGTTCTTGGAAACGGTGAAGCCGTAGGATTCGGCAGCAGCCTGGAGAACTCTGGCCCCACGGACACACCTCTCGGCGATAGCCTTAAGGCCTTCGGGCCCATGGTATATAGCATAGAGGGCGCTCATATTGGCTAGCAAGGCCTGCGAGGTGCAGACGTTGCTAGTAGCTTTTTCTCGGCGGATATGTTGCTCTCGTGTTTGCAGAGCCAGTCTGTATGCGTTGCGACCTAGCCGGTCCTTAGACAAACCTACAAGTCTGCCGGGAATTTTGCGCTTATACTTATCCGTCACGGAAAAGAAGGCAGCGTGAGGCCCACCGAAACCGAGCGGGATTCCGAATCTTTGAGCGCTGCCAAACGCTATATCAGCGCCCCATTCGCCAGGCGGCTGCAGCACCGTCAAAGCCAGTAAATCGGTCGCTACGCTGAGGAGGGCTCCTTGTTCATGAACAACGCCTGCTAAAGCCCTGTGGTCATCCACGCCGCCAAAGGTATCGGGGTACTGGACCATGACACCGACGAGATCGTCACCATACCCCTTTATCTGATCTAGGCTACCCTCTTCAGCGAGATCGAGCTGAACGATCGTGATGCCAAAGCCATCCGCACGACCGCGCAAGACAGATACAGTCTGAGGATGCATATTCGTAGAAACGACGAATTTCTTACCCGGCCTCTTTGATCTCGAGGTTGGCAGGGCGTTCATCGAAAGTGTCATCGCTTCAGCAGCCGCAGTTCCCTCGTCAAGCAAGCTGGCATTGGCAATGGGAAGTGCAGTAAGGTCGGTTACCATAGTCTGGAAATTGACCAGGGATTCCAGTCGACCTTGGCTTATCTCAGGTTGGTAAGGGGTGTAACTCGTATACCACGCCGGGTTTTCCAACACATTCCGTTGAATTACGCCGGGAGTAAGGGACTCGTAGTAACCCTGGCCAATAAGACTCTTGGAGAGTTTTATATCATGCATGTACTTTTCCAAGTGGCTAGATAGCCCAGACTCGGTACAAACAGGGCCTTTTAGGCTGAGCCTTTCCTTGGCTCGGATATCAGGGGGTAGAACTTGAGATACGAAGGTATCCAGGTCAGGAGCGGGCGGTGATAGGACCTTGAGCATCTCGGCAGCTTCGGAATTGTCCGGGCCAATATGGCGGCGGGGAAACGTGTCTAAAAGGTCAAAATGGGCCGGCCCGGCGGAGGACGGGACGGAGTTGACATCTTCACTCGTGGAGGCCACGGGGATGTCGGAGAAAGCCCTGTGACCTATAGCGACGGCCTTGCCCTTGTACGTATGTCGAGACCCCGATCTAGCAGTAGAAAGACCGACTCGAGCGTAAGTCGTCATGGAGACTCGTGAGTGAGCCGAAAGTTGGCCCAAAGACCGGGAGGCGGCACGTGTCAGAGAAGCCATCTTGTGAAAGAAAAAAACCGAAGTCGATTTAGCGAGTTCAGTGTATAACGGATGCTAACGGCCCAAAGACGGTCACTGCCGGTAAGGTCCTTCCGAACCGCTCTTTCCTCTCCCGAGGTCCTCCCTCTCTCTTCCGTTCGGGTTCCTAAAAGAAACAAAGCTACCCACTCGAGTGTCGTCTGGCCAATGGCGGTTCCTGAGTGTATGAAGGTAATAAGAGAGGCCGTAATATCAAACAGTCATGCTGGCGGGCCCAGAGACAAGTGACTGATATAACCCAAAAACTGCTCGGTCAAGTATTCCGTCTTCACCTCGAGTACCTGGTAAGAGCTAAGAACCACGCCAAGGCGGAATCAAAACGGCCTTTTGCCAATTCCTCGGTGGGCGATAATGCAGGGCAGAACAATGAATGCAATGGCAAAGATACACTTACTCGCTGAATGATCAACCCAGCTTTGGTTCTTGCCAGTAATACAGAAAAATTACAGTGAGTGAAGGATTGGATGGGGAAATAGTTCTCAAGATAAGCTCGGTACCTATTCTACCATGATATTAGTGGTATACCGTTCTGCCGTCATCGGATGATAGATAGCGCAGATAAGGTCAGGGACCTCGTCCCATATCTATCTCTATACCGCTTACATTGTAACGTGCCCTGCATAACCTAGGTAAAATTCCCACATATCTCCTGTACAGAGGCGCTACCTGCAGATGCTTGTGGATACCACTTGCCGGTAGCGGGTAGACTCGGATCGGTCTTTAGCGGCTTCGTGCTCCCTCAGAGCTTCTTCTCCATCCTTCACGACCGGCCGGCATGTGTAGATTTTACCTATTTTCATTCTCTTTTCGCCTTTGCTTGATACTTTTCATTTTTCTCTTATGTAATACCTACCTGTAGTTTGCCCCTTGGGCCGGAAAACATTGTATTTTTACGTTTCCATTACTCCTTGGTCCTGCTGATGTAATCATGATATACTCGAGGTAAATATCGATAGCGATAAGGTTAGGAAGAAAATCCTAGGATAATGCAACCTTGCCGCAGACTGCAAATACTTGTACACCGACCGGTACGTACCAGGTTAATAACCCTACTAACAAGATCCTACACGTACTGATTACATTAATCCAGGGCATCCTGTACTGTGGTTGTAGCTTCTAGCCAACATCAAAATATACATGATTCCGCATACCTTTGCTGTTAACATACAGCCATGTCAAACAGTTGGCGGCGGGCAAGAAGTACCGGCACCTACGCAACCTTGTCCGAGCAAAAATTTACGCGTAGTAATGGTAAAAGTGGATAAAGGACCGGGCTTCTTCACATGCAAGGGTACAGCTGCTGATACAAAGGTACATTGTAATATATGTCACGACGCTGCAAACAGGAGGTATCTGATAGCAACTAAAATGTACCCTCAAATGGCGTACCTTAGGTATCCCGTAATTTTTCTTGGCTCCTACCCTGTAAGAAGCGGCCAGGCATGTACAGACTCCAGCACGCCTTGCCAAGAGCTACATTACGCATCCAAAAAATTTACAGTAGTAAGCCAGCCGATAACAACAAACGACAAGGCAATCCCTATCACATCAACCTTACGTACACACGCATATTTCAACAACGGCATCAAACATGTTCGGATGTGAGTCCTTGGACCAGACCAAAAACCTCCTCGCTTTAACTGCCTGCTAACTTTCCACTTTATAAAGACCAGCCTCCCCAGCTCTCCGCCGAGGAGATTCGAGAACTCGAAGGTGAAGCTGCCTTTACTCTCAAGCAGTTCTTCGCCACCGCTGCCGTCCTATATATCTGTGAGTTTAGAGCAACAGAGGCCTATTCCGACCTTACCTAACCTAACCAATTTCCTTTTCCAGCTCCCTTTGTCGTCGAGGCCGTCTCCAGCGTTTTCTAGATGGGCGATTCCGACCAGGCAACTCGAATACCAAATAAATTTAGCGAGAGAGAAAATCCAGGTCTCGCAAAACTGCAGAACAGAAGAAATATCCGTGCTACTGTCTGACAGCACGCACTGGGATGGTTGGCCTATTATGGTGACAGGCGATGTAACAAATATACTGTTTGACTAGGTGGCCATCGGTTAGGCGATCATTAGATATCGTCAAACCATGTACATGTAATAATTCCCAAACCCATTTGATACCCCACGGGTTTTCCGTGAAACATATGACTATCGCGTGTTTGCAGGTACATGAACGGAATCAACTTGTCGATTTTGCCAGCCCCCTGATAATAGGGGCTTGTATTTGTTGTAACCATCGCCATCGTCTTTGCCTGATACTGTGATGCCTGTGAAAACCTAAACGCCGATGCTTATGCATTTCCTTTTTCACCATTCTAAATTACACGGGTAGAAAACATTTCCTCGCAATGGGCATTCTTGTCCTAGCCCAGGACCACGGTCGCTCTAAACTGGGCCGACAATAAGGCTACATGCTGCATTCTTCGGACAAATTTAAGTCTTGAATGACGGGTTCTCGGACTGCCATTCGTCAAAATCCTTCTTGATGCTTTCGACCTGCGCCTTCAAAGTCTGTAGTTGCTTGTCATAGTCCTCCAGGATCTGGTAGTTTACGGGTTAGATTATCCTTTACGCGTTTGCGGCAATGGGAAAACCAGCTTACCTTCTTCGCTTTTTGCTCGGCTTCCTCCCCTAGACCTTCTTGAGCTTCAGCACCCCGCCGCTCGATCTCATCCCGCAGAGTATCCGCATAGCCCCTGAGGAGTAACAGCCGGCTCCATAGCTCTTCGGTGCGCGCACTCAAAGCAGGATCTGTCATGGCCTGATCTAGGGTATCCAATTTGGTCTTCAACTCGTCCTCTTCCTTGTCCAAAGAATATCCCCTGTTGCGTAAAACTTGGACTTTGGTTGCCAGAGCCAGGCACCGCTGTCTCAGGATCGCGTGCTTCCTCCGCGCATTTAGGGCACGCACACTTGTCTGCAAGTCCTGCTGAGACAAGATGGCTTCCAGGGAACAATTGATCGAATGCAGTGCTTGTCGGTAGTTTGTGAGTACGTTCTTTTGCATCTTGAGCCTCTCGCTTACTGCAGCAAACCCGGCGGCGAGTGCAGGCACGTAGCCGGGCCCCGGTTTATCGTGTACGGCCTGTTCCCATTCGCGAGGATCTTCGCCGGGAGTGGGCTGATAGAAGGGGACGCGTGCTTGGCCGACATTATTGTAGAAGTAGTATTTGAAAACGGTATTTGGGTTATTCGGCGCCCATTTTGTTATGATGGTTTCCATCTGTTCGGTGACAGGTTTATGGCCTTGGGTAAGAATTAGTTAGCGGGTACAGATCTGAACCCGAAGGTTTAAGAGAAGTTTGAACTAGAATGCGCATACTGAGTGATTCGCGACCCGGTTCCCATATTGAACCCTTGTTCTGTAATGCTTGGCTTGCATTAAGAAAAGGTGTGGGTTGTTGCTGTTGTTGCTGTTGTTGCTGTTGCTGCTGCTGCTGCTGCTGCTGCTGCTGCTGCTGCTGTTGAGCTGCGGGCTGTGCTATACTTTGCGCAAAGGGTTGAGCTTGGTTCGTGGTTTGACCGAAGAGACTGTTGCCGGACGGTTGAGCTGTAGTGCCTACATTCGTTCCCCACGGCGTTGCCGACTGTCCGAATATAGACATATCGTATGAAGAGACTTGCGACCCTGTATCTAGCAACCGGTAAGGCTGCTCAACGGGTGGTCAATCGTTCGCGAAAAACTAATTTGCGAGTAGACGCAAGAGAGTGCGTCCCTAAACCGAATCAGCTTAGAAATATGCAGCCAAATCTCCGTAGCAACAATTAGGTTTCCTCAGTAAATAACCTAATCGACACTGCAGGCTGCAAACCTATCGTCGTGGGTATTGTGTGTTTGGGTTGTATGTGATGATCAGTGTTACCAAAACAAGGCCTTGTCAAGGAATGCAAAGCTTCAGTAAAGCACATACACGTACAGGTACCTCCTAGCTGTGTGGTACGCGACAAGCTGTTGTAGCTGGTTGTTGGAAGGATCAGTTGAGGTACTGTTTACCTGGGCAGGCTAGCTACTATACTAGGCTACTGTGTACCCTTCTGTAGGCTGTACCTCTGCCCAGAGCGTTGCCCTCCAATATGCGTGGAATCATAAAGTAATGAATTTTATCAGAATACAGACGGCACAGTGTGTAAATTTCCAAGTAGGTGCTTCACGAAGTACTGGGTACCTTGCTCCGGAACGCTCACAATGCAAGGTTGGAACTGGGAGGTCGTATGTGGCTGGTGTGTAGAGCGCCTTGTATGGCTGAAGCCAATCAGCTTCTTCAATTCACGAATGTCACGCAACTTGCTCTACTCGCCGGCCTTGTTGGATAGGTAGCTTCCTTACAGAACGACATCACATCTTCGCCTTTGGACAACGCAACCATGGCGGCCCGGAAGCCTGTGTAAGTGCCGTCTGCGAACCTGATGCTGTGAGGAAATGGCTTAGGTTGCCTCATTCGAATCATTGCTTCGCTTGGTAATGCATACTGACTACTGTTGTTAGCTTCAACCAGCAGGTGCTCTACGACACCACTCCTCTTCCGGACTCGATTCCTGCCGTCAAGGAAATCGGCGCTACCTCTGCACCTCTTCTGTCCGCCTCCTACTTTATCGGTGCGAGATGCCGCCCTTACAATGACGATTATATGCAATGCAAGACGGAAAATCCGGGCAAGGGCGAATTTGAGTGCCTGAAGGAAGGCCGCCGTGTTACGAGATGTGCTGCCAGTGTGTATGTCGGCGCCTCATCCGTATCTCAAAGTGGTGCCAGCAGAGACTGACAGAGCGGCCGTTTCAACTTAGTATCGACGATATCAACAAGCACTGCTTAGAGGAGTTCCGCAAGCACTGGCAATGCCTTGATAACAATAACCATCAGCTATGGCAGTGTCGCAAGGCGGAATGGAAGCTCAACAAATGCGTCTACAATAACTTGGTCCGTTGCTTATTAGTCCCCCACTTGGGCGAGCCTTGTGCTAATCTTGTCATTACTACAGAAACTCGAGAAGACGATCCCTGATGCCCCCAAGGACCAAATACCCGTCCATCTCCGAACGAGACAGATTTATGCCCACTATCCCATCCTGAGAGATCCCGGCGAGCCCCCTCTAGGGAAATCGGTTCCCCCTGCTTCCGCTCAGGACCAGGCAGAAAGCCCGGCCTCTTAAGCTTTGTACCGAACATTATCTATGCAGCGTGCTGCAATGGCTTCGTCTTACAGGGTGTATCAATCGCATGTACATAAGCACCTAGGGACACAGGGAAGCTGGATGAAGAAACTGAAATAATTATTTTTTGTACTTGTATGGTTTTCCTCGTGCGGGTATTGGTGCTTCGTTCTGGAAGTGTCAAAAACTCATTGATATGTTGACTGTTGAGGGGAACTATAAAGTAGTTATCCCACGGACTTTTCCCATCTGACTTGTTAGCGCCACCGTCGACCATCTAAGACTTGGGGATAAGAACTTCCGCGGTAACCTTGGCAGGACCAAGTAAAACGGCACATAGTAGTACAACCCTTCTGGTGAGATATAAGATTGATAAATTTTCAGACAGTCTTTGACGTCTGGGAGCCAGCTACTAAAGCTATCTCAACCTCACCAGGGGCATGGGACTACTCAGATATAAGAGGACGGCAAAAGGCTCCATTACTAATATCTAATTAATGGGCACGGGCCATGCCTTCTATTGCCAGAAAAGGTGGCAGTGTGGAGTTGAAGCGACAAAACCGTACACAAGGCGACTAATAAATCTAGCATACTCGTAGTCTGGCATAGGCAATAGGTCGAGGGCGGCATATAGTGCTGTAAGTTGTACCAAGCCCAGACATATTATATTCTGTCTAACAACGGACAAGTGGCAGCATCGATGTTATGCGCAAGATTTGGGCATATTGGGCTTCTCTCGTCTGTTAGGTATCACTCCGGACATCTATGGCCTGCGGGGTTATCATTGTTTCGTGTTACGTCCGTGGCGATGTCCCACGGGAAAAGGCATTGATGTATGTATGCAGCTGCAAGGCACATGCGAGGAATATATATATCTGCCACATACAATGTATAGTCTAGACTAGAAGCCCCGGGCATAGGCATGGGCACATATCGTGATACCCGATGCTTAAGTAGGTAGGTAGCCAACCGTGTCATATGACATGTAGGCTTGCTTCGGCCTAGGAGGGATGTCCCAGATAGTTAACCTAGATATATCATAAGGTATAATATCTTGGGATGTTTGAAAAAAGTAACATGGAATGGTGTAGGTATTCCACGCCACCCCATCGCCACCCCATCACCACCCGGTCAAATAGACGGGAGGAAGGTAAGGGGGGGGTAGGCTACCAAGTCCGTTTGGTGTAGGCACGTTAGATGTCCTGTCATAATGAATCCGGGCCTATTGATATTGCTACCAGGGGATCGTATGTAAGTGTGTTTGTATACAGGATAGCCATGGTTTTTGTGTAAATAACCGTACACATACATACGCACGTACGAGTATATGCGGAATACATAATGTCACCATAGGGGACTTGGGATCTTTCTCTCGGGTCTCTATATGATATATCTTTCATGTCTTGTGGGAGCAAAAGATGATGTACCTACGGTTATTCATGGCTTAAAGCAGTAAGGTTAGGTTGGACTCTTCTTCTGTATGTGTACGTATGTGGTATGCTACGTATTCAGGCCAAGGCCGTCGTTTGTGCCTTACTTACTTGATTTACCTGACAACCGAGTGCCTAGATACGGTCCAAAGTGGTCACAAGTCTCCAAGTACGCATAAGTTTTTGACAGGAGAATACCGATCATAACCCAATGTCCGGTGTGCCACTACGTTTAGGGGCTTGGACTGTTTTTGAACCGCCAACTCCCCAACGTAGAACAGACTTGGATCAGATTGGGTGTCAGTCGTCTTGCAAGAGGCGGCCTTTAATTAATCTCGCCTTCCGTGCTGTGGAAGCAGCCAATATAAAAACCCCACCTAGGCCCATCCAGCGGCCAGGCCGCAGCCTACCTGTGCCACTGATAGGTAGTGATCGACGGTGGCTTGTTGTGATGATTTATCTCTTTATATTTATAAGTTGGCGTAGTAGGTGTTAAACTGTAGTATATGAGGTATACTTTAAGGTACTAAGTCCCTTTGTATTAACTTGTAACATTATTAAAAGAGTAAGTACTATTATAGTGTAGGTTAAAGATTAATTTACTATAATATATAATAATCTTTTTTATAATACTTAACTTTACTTTATATTTTTATATTAAAACTAACAGTTTGTTTTATAATATAACACTTTGCTTTAAACGTAATTTTAATATACTTTAATTATAAAGTAACTTATTATTTTAACTATTTTTATATAAAAACTTTTATACTTTTTTTTTATTACTTTATTAAAAGAAATAAAAGGTATAAAGTAAAAAAGCAATAGTTTTTAACTTACTTTTTTTTTTTTATTAACTTTTTATTAAGTTTTTTAATACTTATTATATTTTTTTAATATTTAAAAGTTGCTTTTAGTAAGGCTTTAGTGCTAATGTTTGCTAAATTAAAGTCCTTTAATATTTATTTAATTATAATTAATCTTTTTTTTTTAGTTTTTATATTTTATAGTATTAAATTTAAATATATTTTATTTGTTTATAATATATTAAGTTGTTAGCTAATTGTTTTGCTTTATTATTATTAACATATATTTATATAAGGCGTTTTTTATTAAAAGTAATTTTAAGCTTGTTTAAAAGTTATTATAAGTAAACTTTTTTTAATGCTATACTAAAAAGTGCTATATATTTAAATTTGCAGCTAAATATAGCTACTAATAATTATTTTTATAATTTTTAGCTAATAACTACGCTTGCTATTATAAAAATATAGCATTTAGTTAATATGCTATTAGTTTTATTTTTTTTATATTTTATATTTATAAACTTTTTAAGTATTAAGTTATTTTTATTAAGTTTAAGTTTAAAGTTAGCGCTTTTAGTAAAATATTATAATATATTTTTTTTTGCTTTAAAGTATTGCTAAGTAAAGTTAACAAAAAAATAGCTAAGCTTTAATACTAAGTATACAATATTAAATTAAATATTAACTATAGCGTATATAAGTAAGCTAATTATTTTTTAGTATTTTTTTTTTATTATAATATTATAGTAATTGTTGCTTGCTAAGATTAAGGTTTTTTTAAAGTTTATTAATATAGTTTTAATATATGCATTAGTTAAAAAAAAGCGTTTAATAACTTATTAAATATATAATGTTTAAATAAGCTATATTTTTTATTTTTTTTAGTTTTAATATATTTTTATGCTTAAAAAATATTTGCATTAGCTTATATTAGTAATTTTAAATTTATTTGCTAGTTATTTTTTAACTTTTACTACTTTGCTTTTATTTTTTTAAAAAATTAGTATATTATTAACGTAAATAACTAATATAAGCTTTTTTTTAAAAAATAAAGCTTTGTTTAGCTTTAACTATGTTTATTTTAATTTTTATAAGTAGTTAAAAAGTAAGTTATATTAAATTTTTAGTAATTGTTTAAAGCTATAAAGCGCTTTTTATAGTTTGTATATTTTTTTAAGTTTTTAAAAACTAAGTAAAAAATATATATAAACGTTTATATTTATATTTTTATATAAAAAAGCAATTTTAACGTTTAATTAATTATATTTTTAGTTAAAAATAGCTATAAAAGTAAACAGTGCTTTATAAGTTTTTTATTAAATAATAAATATAAAAGTTACGCTATAGTTAATTTTATATTTTTGTTTAAAGCTTTTTGCTATTTAGCGTACTTTATAGCATAAAATAACGTTACTAGGCTTTAATTTTACTTTATATACTTATTTTTTTAATAAAATATATAAAAAGTTATTATAATTAATTAAGTTTTAAGTTTTATTATTTATAATAAAATTAACTTTATTTTTTATTACTTTTATTTAGTATTTTTGCTTAAGTAACTTTATAACTTTTATATAGCTTTTTAGTTTGTTTATTATAGCTGCTAAAAAGGCTTTGTTTTTTAAAATAGCATTATAATATATTGCAATATTAAGATTTTTAATATTTTTAAAGGTAATTTTTAACTAAATAAGTATTAAAGTGTTAGTATAGTTATTTAATTTGCTAATTTGCTAATTTATGTTTTTTAAAAAAGCTTATTTTTATAGTGCTGTTTTTAGCTTTAATAGTACTATAGTTTAGGTTATTATTATATTGCTTTTTAGTATTTTAAATAGCTTTATAAAGTAAGCTTAAACTGTTAAAGGTTTTTTAAATAGTTTTTTAATTAACTTATTTAAAAGGAGCTAGTTTTTAAATTATAGTGCTGCGTTTTTTGCTTTAATTTAAAAGGCTAGCTTTTTAAGTAATAATTATTTATTAATAAAAACTATTAAGTGCTTAGCTAGGTATATATAATATAGTACTATTTTAGCATATAGCAAAGCAAAAAACTTAGGATTTAATAATAAAAGTATAAAGTTTTTAAAACTTATTATTACGTTTTTATTAAACAATATTTTTTTAGCTTATTTTATTGCTTTAGTTGCTATGTTTTATAAATAATAAATGTTATTAGCGTTATATTTAACTAATATTATTATTTTAGCTTAGTTATTTAGCTTTTTTAAGTAAGTTTTTTTAAAAACTAACTTATAAGCTTAAGTGCTAAGTTATTTTTAGTAAGTAGTGTTTAGTTTTTTTTTAGTTTATACTTTAAATAGTAATATATTATTTAATATACTATTTAAAGTGCGCTGTTAAATTTATATAGTAGCTTTAAATATTTTGCTTTAAAGTTTAAAAAGTAGTTTTAAGTTTGTTATAATAGCTTATACTAAGCTTTAAAAAGTACAGTATAAATGTTTAACTAAACTAGCTTACTTATGCTAATAAAGTGCTATAAACTTTTATTATACTTTTTGTTTATTAAAAAAGCTTATAATTATTTTATTATTAAATTTGCTACTATTGTTTATTTTATAAAATTATACTTTTTAGCTAGTTTATACTTTTACTTACTTAATATTAGTTTTAATAAAATATTTAACGTTTAATTTATAATAAAGTAAATATAATTACAAAAAATATATTATATTATTAAGTACTAGTAAGTAGTATTGCTTGTTTATTAACATAAAAGGTATTATAAGGCTACTAAGGTTTATATATTGCCTTGTACTTTATTAAGTTAATTATAGCACTTTAATATAATTGTTTTTTATAGTACTTTTTGCTAGTTAATATGCTTTATAAGTAATGTTACTATAATTGTTTATAATTTAGATTTTTTATATTATAGCTACTTTTTAGCAATTTTTAAAATTAATATGTTTTAAGCATTAATATAGTAGTATAAGCAATACTATAAGTATAGTATTTAAAGTTATAAAGGCTATAAGTAAAAAACTAATAATAAGTAGCTTTTATAGCTTTAAGGTAATTATAATAAAGTAATTAAAAAAGTAAAATTTATTATAAAGGCAACTATATATAATTAAAGTTTTATATTTAAGCTTATTTAAAAAGTTAAAAAGTATTTAAGTTTTAAACCTATTTTATTAAAAAATAAAGTTGTTTTATATAATAAAAGTGCTAATAAAAATAAGATTTAATTTTATATAAAAAATAAAAAGTACGTTTTATAGTATAATAAGTTAAGTGTTGTTTTTTTATTAAACTACTAAGTTAACGCTTTTAGTACTTAGTACTATTACTTTTACTTTTACTTTTTTTATTTTAAAAAGATTTAAAAAAAATTATATTTATTAAATATTTAGTTTTTATAGCAAATATATATTAAAGCTTTTATATTAAATAGCTAGTTTAAGTATTTAGTAGTTAAAAGTTTTATAAAAACTTTAAGTATTATTGTTAAAATATTTATAAAAAAAGTAATAGCGTATGCTTTATTATTGCTTAGTAATAAGAAAGCATTTTATTAATTACTAGCTAAGTAGTTTATTACTTTGTTTTAGTTTATATAGTAGCTTTTTAAGTTAATATTATTAAGTAAGTTATTAAAAAAACTGTTTAAAATATTTAAATATAGTAGTTAGCTATTTTAATAATAAGCTATTTTAAGTAGCTATTATTATTTATTTTTGTTTTTTAAAGTGTAGTATTTATTATTGCTATAGTTTTTATACTTAGTGCTAATTTATTTATATAAAAAACAAACTTTTTAATATAAGCTAAAATACTTTATAAGCTTAGGTCTTTTAATAAATAGTTTAGTAAAAATATATAGTTACTAACTACTTTAGCTATACTTAAACTTTTATTGCTTAGTAAAGTAAACTTTATTATTTATATATATATTTTTAAAGTAGTATACAAACATTATTAAAGTATTTTATTTTATATTGCTAGCAAGTTTAATTTAATAGTTTTATACTTTAAATATAAGGTTTTTTAATATAATAAAAGTACTTATGCTAACTTTTGCAATAGTATAGCTTATTATTATTAAGGTTTTTTAGTTATTAAAAGCATTTTTTAAATTTATAAAGTACTATAGTTACTTTAGTTTATTTAAGATTTTTTAAGTTAACTATAAAAAGTTAAAAGCTTAATAGTTATTTACTTAATGCTTATTATATTTATTAATTTTTTTTATTTAAAGTAGTAATTTTTTTAATAAGGTATAAAAAATGTTTAAAAAGTAGTTTATACTTTGTTGTTAGCAATAAGTTGCTAAAAATTAGTATATTATAAAAGTATTTATTTTATTATTAATATTTTATTTTTATTAAATAATAGTATTAAGTTTGCTTTTAATTTTAGTAAGTAAATAATTATTTATAGTTTGCTAATATATATATTATTTAATATAGTTATTTTAAGTATTAATAAAGAAGTTGTTTTTAAAGTTTGCAAGTTTTTTAAAAGTACTATTAAAAATGTCTTTAATACTTTTTTTAAAAGCTATATTTTATAGTACAATATTAAAGTTATTTTAGTTAAAACTGCTGTTTTTTAGCTTAAAAACATTGCTAAAGCTGGCTTTTAATTTTATTAATTTTAATAATTATATTTTAATATTATAGTTATTTAAGTTAAGCTGCTTAAGCTTTTTTGCTTTACGTTATAATATAGCTTTAGTAAAGTTAAAAGTATTGTTTTTTTATATTAAAAATATAAAAAAAAGAATATAAGTTTTTTTTACTATATATATAAGTAAATCTTTATTATTGTTGTTTTTTAAAAAAAGTGTTTTAATATTTTTAGTAGTTTAATTTACTAGTTTTTTTAGTTTATTTTCTTATAAGTATTAAAAGCGCAAAGCAGTTAAAAAACGCTATTGTATTAAAAGGCTAGCAGCTATAAAATCTTTTAAAAAAAAGTTACTAAAACTTATAATTTTTTGCTTTTTTTTTTAGCGTTAGTTATTACTAATATTAGTAAAAAAAAAATTTGTATTTAATTTTTTTTGCTTTAATAAAGGTTTAATTTTAAATTTTATAAGTAAAAATAAATCTTATAAAAAATTTTAAATTTTTTATAAGTTTATAATAATAACTATTAAGCTATTATAAACTATTTTGCTATTAAGCATGCTATTAAATATATTATTAAAGTAGGCTTAAAAAAATTTGCTAATAAAAAGTATCTTTTTAGTTAACTTTTATTAAAAAAGTTTATTAACTTTAATAAAAGTTTATAACTTTATATTAAAAGTTTTAACTTTATTTTAAAGGTTTTATATAACTTTATAATGCAAAGGTTTTTTACGCATTAATAGTACTAGCAGCTATAATAAAAGTGCTAAGTGCTTAGGTCTTAGTTATATAGCTAAACCTAGGCTTATAACTTATTAAATTGTAATATATAAAGTATACTTTAAAGTACTAAGTTTTTTTATATTAACTTATAACATTACTAAAGGAGTAAGTACTATTATAGTATAGGTTAGAGATTAATCTACTATAATATATAATAATCTTTTTTATAATACTTAACTCTACTTTATATCTTTGTACTAGAACTAACGGTTTGTTTTATAATATAACAGTAGGGGATTATTGACCCGATATAAAGATCATTTAGTTAACCAAGTGCTTGCTAAAACAGTATACTTTGGTCTCACCTAGATTTTCCTGGAAAAGCGCTGGGTGGATTGGATAAGGACATAAATATACGTCAATGTGCCGCTTAAAAGGTGAAAGCATTAGTGTTATGATGGTATATCTGTAAATAGGGGCAGAAGGTCATACCTACGAATTGACTTGGGGCGGACAAGCGGATTATGCCGACTCACGAATGTGAGGAGGTTGTCTGAATCATCTTTATTGCCACCTGATCAATCACAGGTTGATGTGGTAGTTGTCACAGGTGACTTTATTTGCAGTTACTTTTTGCGTGAGGCGTGTGCCTCGTTCGCAAGTGAAGTCTAAATACCCAAAGCCCCATTCTCCGTACATAGATGGGGTGCCACTCAATGTGACTGACCATGATATTAATTGGACTCCCATCTATCTATCCGGTCGAGTTTGGTTGTGCAAATACACCGCACCAAAGAGCCGGGAATTACACACAGAATCGATCGATAAATTACGGCCATGTCGGAGGAGACAGCCAACAGCATTTGTCGGGGATTGCGGGCTAGACTGACTCAGTGGGACCGGAGTGTACCATGACAACATCTAGGCACAGGCTCGGGTCGGCGGAGGGGTTTGTGCCCCAGTTGTTAGGCCGCACTCTGGACGTATATTTGGTAATCAATACTCGTTTGTTTCACCCGAGGTACGAGTAAACAGAAACAAAATATGGTACTAAACAACGGCGCGGCACGGGTATCGCTTAATACAACACCCTGCTGGTCCCCTGCCAAGTGTCTTGGAGGATATCCTTAGCCTACAAACACCATTGGCATCCGAAGCCTCATTTGACCGGTATTAAGTATCAGGAGAAATGACGAGGATAATAAACAAGCCCTTTAGCCTCGGGTTGTGTGTGGATTTTCCAGAACGATTCATTTCTGGAAACTAAATAAGAAGACACCTCAATGTTTCAAGGTTATTATCAAGAAACCGTTTACCAGTAGGTAGGCGTAGTGGAACCGAACCAAGCATATGGATCCCGACTGGATCCAATCGATCTTTGTACGCGGATTCTGCAGTCAAGGCAGGTACGTTCCTGTATACAGGGAGTACACGTGTAAAGCTTTCTACCTAGTTCTTCACGCTTGAAACCGTAATCAAGTGATTAACCATATGACCAGGTTGGCTGGGATATTCAGGCACAGGAATATTATTTGATATCTTCTTCGAATCATATATACATACGTGTTTTACCTATCTAGAGTTACTTACACATACGTGTGCATACCTACCTTACCTAACCAACAAAAGCCCCTGTGTCTAGGTACCTAATAGGTTAGGTTACAGAGCTACACCGAAACAAAAGTTTTGGCGAGGTAAATTTACTTAATCAATTTAAGGGTCTTTACTTCAAGAGAAGAATAGACTCAAACAGGGCCTAACCCACCCGATGGCGGCATCTTGTTCTTTTAATTAGGCTTCTCTAGTTCCAGTCGCGAGTTCTAGCAAAAATATATGGTAATACCCGTCCCGCTTATAAGTCGTGATATGACAGGGCCGATGCATCTGTCGTGGTCCTGTAGAGTTTGAATTTTGATAATCAATCAACCCGAGGGTCCGGGCTCTCTTGCCAAGGGCCCGGACATACAAACATTAAAACAAGCGAGAAATGACCTACCCGTACCTACATAATACCCGTCTTACGTGATGTGTAGTCTAGGCAGTTTAAACGATGGTCAAGATTATGGTTGTTTCAAGTGCAAAAGCCACCCGTTACCATTTGTTTCGTCCTTGGCCAGGACCCCACTATAGGTACTTACCTACTTATGGGACAACACTAGAAAACTAAAAGGATGCGGGGCTCGAGCGCATAAGAGAACGGGGTGGTGTCTTTACTCGTAGATAAGGTACGTTTGTTGACGGTGTCGTTAAGAACCAAAGGTGTAGAGTTGGCAATATTTTCAATTTACCTAACCTAGAAATCTATGCTGTACACGTTTAATACTAACCACCAATACAATTAATATTCGAACTTTTCTGTAGCAGCGGGGAAAGGTCGTGTTGTGCCGCAGGGGTCAATTATTTATCTCGTATTTGATCGCTAGGAATAGAGGCTAGATATTGAACTACCCGAACGGCGGTAATGTAACTATGGGATTTAGTAATAACTCCCTACTCGTAGAAAAAGAGGGTTTGTTGTTTCGGGCTTGAAATCAACCTTGGCTTTGTTGGTGCAGGGTCTTGAAATGCCACATCAATGCCATTGCCATGTCAGCACTCAGCACTTCGCCGCCCGTGTGGCTTCCAGCTTCCTATTCGGGGACTTCTACTTTGCTCATGGGCGTCACGCAACGGGACCCCTGTCCCCGCATTTTAAGTGGTTGAGGGAGTGGGGAACCGGGAAACTGTTTCTGCAGGTACCAGATTGCTAGCAGGGGTTGGAAACACACTAATCCCCAGGAGTCAACTGGTACTACATTACCTGCCGACCTAATGTCGTTCATCTTTTAAACCGACAGTCGTGGAAACAAAAAAGGGGGGGGGTGTTTGCTCTGAATAAGGCTATCTTTTTTGGAAACGTCAGTGAGATAGACATTGCTGGCCCGACACGTATCTTTTGCTGCAAATCATAAAGATCGTCATATGTCATGAACCATCGCTCAAGGTCCTTTGCCTCGCCTTGTTTCACTGTCACGAAATAGTTTGTTGTCAACATTATCCAGATAGCCCTGCCCTAATGTGACTCCCTAGGTAGGCTTCGGTTTGTCAGGCCTGGTCATCATGTCTAAGAAAACATCTGATATATTGGAAACTCTCTCATATGCTGACTTTGCTTGTATGTAAAGATGTATCTACAAGAGCAAATCAAATATTGTTATCTATTAGATGTAAATTGGCTCGTGATTAATTATCTTGGTTGCTCAGTGGGGTGTGAAACAGAGATTTGACATTTTCTCGCTGACTGACGATCAGATCGTCATTGAGGCCTGCTGATTAGAGCTGGCGCTTGCGCTTTACGGGGCCTTGACCGTACTTTTTGGGCCTGCTATCTTGTAATTTGCACTCGGACACCAAAAGGCAGGTAGACCGTAGGGCATGTATTTTACCTTTCTACCAAACCAGACATTTTGTGTTGTCTTTTGTTGCCCATGTACGTGTACGTAGCGACCCCGGTGATTCGTTCCTTTGCCCTCTCGACCACCAAGCCTGTCGCTCTTTCGATTGTACCTTACGATTGTACCTTACAACGGGGACTGCCATATCCCCACAGTCCCACAGTGCCTGACTCTCGTTCATATAGGTACCCTCCCTTATCCATTTTACATTCTCGCTCTTTCTCTCCCTTCCGTTGCCTCAGCCTCCCCGATATTGATATATCAGCGCGCCTGTTCGTGAGACCGTCAGTGCTTTTCAGCCAACCACTCTCGCTCCCTTGTGTCAATCTCCGGCACACTTACACTCCTTTAAAAAGCCACGAGGCCCCTCGCACCTCCTCGAGGACATTGATCTAACAAACTCAAGCACAATTGATTGAATCAATTCCTCCACTCCTTTTTTACATTCATTTCCATCGGACGCCAGTCGTTCGTTCATTGACCCATCTACGGTCTCATCTGCCACACTCATAGTCAGTGTTTTACGTCAGTCATTCAACAGCCGCCGGAGGACCCCTCGAAAAAGTCACGAATCCCACATTACACTCACTCGACTCGACTCGATTCAGGTCCAGACACTGGTAAGTTTAATTAGAAACTCCTTTGTTTCTTTGTTCCCACGTGCCTTGAAGGTCACCAACACATCATTCGTTGCTTTGCCAATGAGATAAAAATAATACTGTCTTTGTCGGTAACGACGAGGTCCGAGGCTACTGGAACAAAACAGCTCCAGCGCAGCCTCTGGGTTTCTGATCCAGACATGTCCCTGCAATCTTCCCTCATTGACGCATAATACAATGAAACGCGGGAGTACTTGTCTGTGTTCTTCCCTTCGGCCTTTTCCGCAGACTAATATGCCTTTCTATCTTTGCTTGACCTGAGCATCATAGCATTCTCAACATGCAATGACCATACATTCACTCTTTTGCATTATCGTCTCTCATTTCGCTCTGCAGATTTATAACAACTGTTGTGCCTAACCAATTGTATCTACTTTCTAGTTCATTCCACAAAAACTCATCATACGAAAACAACATGAAGTCATCAATCTTCCTCGCAGCTACTAGCGCCATGCTGGCGATGGCCGGTCCTGTTGAGAAGCGGGCGATGGAGACGGAGGTTGTAGTAGAATACTACACAGTCACCGTTACAGGAGAACGTCCCGCGCCGACACCTTCTAACATCAAAGTGCGCCCTCATGGCCACACGCATAACCACTCGCCTGTGCATGAGACCAAGCCCACACCGGTTGTCACCGTGACTGCTACGCCCGAACAGGAGAAGCCAAAGCCTACTAAGCAAGCCCCTCCCCCTACCGAACACGCCCCTACCAAGGGTGGCAACAGCGGCAACAGCGGCCACAGCGACAAGGCCATCGACGACAAGAATTTCCAGGACCAGTCAGTCTTTCATCACAACATCCATCGGGCGAACCACTCTGCCCCGGAGGTAGGCTGGGACCACACCCTTGCCCAGTGGGCCGATAATACAGCCAATACGTGCACGTTCAAGCACGATATGTAAGTGACAATCGAACCTACCCCATGTATCCACACTAGCTAACATTCTTACAGGGACCAAGGTACTGGAGGCTATGGTCAGAACATTGCCTTGTGGGGTGGAACCAGCGGGGCCAAGAACCTCGGTTTTGCTGGTGCCATCAAGATGGCTGCCACCAACATGTGGTATAACGGCGAGTTCAACAGCTTCCTGCCTTCTTTCTACGGACAGCCCACCCCCGACATGAACAACTTCGAGGCATGGGGCCACATGAGCCAGATGGTCTGGGCCTCTTCGACTAAAATCGGCTGTGCGGCCGTTTTCTGCCCTCGTGGCACCGCCTATGACGACATGGATGCTTGGTTCTCTGTCTGCAACTACCACCCGCCAGGTACGTTCTGTTCATATCCGATCTTGATTATTATTATAACTGTTTTGCTAACGTTGGATCAAGGAAACATGGGAGGCTCCTACGGCCAGAACATCCACCCGCCCAAGGGTGACCGCACAGTGATGGCTTAAGCGACGCCGAAACACTGCCACATTCTTGTGAGCTAGCCCTTTTGCTAGACAGGTCCGGGACCATTTGCCATTTCTGGCATCTACATACGACGAGCATCCTCAGGGAGGGGTTTTATTGTGAGGAACATGTACACTTGTAGCGCCGTGCTATGCAGCTCGAAGGCGGTACGGGAAAAGTTGAACGATGATGATGCGATGCTTGCGACGTATCAAGAATATTGTATGGAATGGCCCTGCTGGATCAAGTCGATGTCCCGCTTCACTTTCACTTCATTGCCAGACTTAGGAGTGCCGCCTGTCCCACTCAGCTGGGCCTTGTTTCAGCGTCTTGAAGAACGTACGGCCTTGGTCCTGGTTCAAGATGGCGCGCTACTATGTCTGGCCCCTGCTTTGGGGTTAAGGAAAACTTCTTGGAGCTTTACTTCGTGTACTTAACTTTGTTCTTTTCTGACGGCAAGTTTGCTTCTGATCTCTACTGTCAGTGTATATCCTGCACACCTGTGCCGTGCAAATCCAGTTCCCCTTTTGATATGTTCACGAGACGACACAGACACGAATACTCTGAAGGGAATGTTACGAAGGTAAATGAAACTTCAAATCATTCCACTTTATCGTACCATGGGCCATGATGTCAAGTCTGCCGATGCTTCTCTTATATGTTTCCCGGGAATGGCAGTGACAAATAGTTGTCCGTCCCAACGTGAAGACTCCTTTCCGCTCGGAACAACTGGTGACTACGAGTATGAATAGTTGGCTATAGCCTATTAGCCATGTCTTTAACATGCAGGTAAAAATGAATCATAGAATCCAGCCCCCGGCCCCAGCAGCCAGCTATTATAACAGAAGGCAAAGTGCTATACCTAGGTATTATTTTCTATTCCTGCTAGTCATTCCATGTGTGTCCTTGACATTTGGTGGGATTTGTTAGTTGCGTCGCCTTGTATGTATAATGTATGATGTGTATAATGCTTCAAGGCACTGACTGTATCGGGCCAAGCGGGCCAAGCGGGCCATGGATGCCTACCGGTAGATGTTCAGATATATACTTGTATATATTACGTGAGTAACAATGCTGGTGCCGCTCATAAGCATACGGGGGATCATCGTGTCGAGAGGATATTATAAACATCCCGCTGTGTCTTGATGCGTGGTGTTGGATTACCTAATCTAGGTGTATGGTTTTGCGGCATAGAAATGCCTCGACTAAGTACTTACTTGACATTTCTCATTACTTATCTTAGTTAGGTTGGCGGCCTACGAATGATATTTGAGGGACTTCAACCAGATCTGGTACAGTTAGAATCGCGTTGAATGTAATACGAGTATGTGATGATGTCGGCTGACAACACTTTCTTTCCCTTTTCTTTCTACGAGTACGAGTGCCGAACCTATGGAATGGTAGGTACATACCAAGGTACTCTAGGCGCAGAAGTAATTAGGCGCTTCGGTTAGGAAAGGTAAATACTTTAGGGTTTATATATAGAAAACAACCAATCAGTCAAGATAAGGTAGGCGATGTTACGATGCTTGGGTCATAATAGGTGATTGATTCTATGTCCATGGCTACCTCGTATATCGCGTGTATAATGTTCCTAATCTAGTACTGGAGACTGGAGTTAGGGAAGATAAGAAAAGAGAACACGCTCTTTCCATTTAATAATTAAGTTAGGTTTGGCCAAGGCTTGTAGCCGTAAGGTAGGTAGAGGTTTTTACCACACGTTTTACCACGGGGGCTCGAGGACACGGCAGTCCGGCGATTCGAGTAGCGAGAGATGAGGATGATGGACGACGACATCTCCTCCCCAGACGAGGTACCTGGTACTTGTAGATAGATAATGTAGACAAGTATTAGATATATTTATAAGACTGTTTCGACCTATTCTTTGCGGCCTCGCAAGTAGGTGGAAATGACAATATAAATGTTCATCTACGTCTACATCTATCCGCTTCGGATGATCGTAGGTATATCCCAGATAAGTGAGTAGACAAAGGCGCAAATTACACGTGAATAGACGATGATCTACATATGTCCACAGGTAGGTATATCCTAGGGTGCTAGGTTACAGACTACATACATATGCATCGTTCGGTGATACCATACAGTACCTACGAGTAGGTAGGTTAGGGTCCTATCACCTAGGTTGGGTTGAACAGTTACACAACTCTTTCAGATGCACATGTAAGAAGTAAGAGGAGTGATAGGACTTATACGTGTACGTGTACGAGTATATACAAGTAGAAACTTATATAATGCTGCGATAGGAGAAGCCAAAATGCAATCAAGTAATTAGGTTAGGTTAGATATATCGACGCCAAGGCTGAGTAAGTAAGTTAAGGTACGGAACGAACGGAATTCGGCACCATCCCCACGAATCGACGATAATGATATTCATGTGCAAGTACACGGTACAAAAGACTAGGCACCGATTTTAATCCTTCAAGAAATACACGAGTTGGAGGGGGGGAGCCCGCCGTTGGCTCCTGGCGTATTTGCGTCACAATTTAGTGGATATGAGAGGCAGTGTCGCCAATTATAGCTTTCGTCTATCTACATACAGGTATTACCTTACAACTTAGTATGTATGTGTTTGCATGATCAGAAGCCTTATCCTGAATACATTGGAAGGATTGTCTTGATCGTGCTGAGTCTACGAGTACACCTGCGAGTACTGCCGGCATTTTTTGAGGGCATATGATTTGTGGTAAATTTACATTCAACCTACGTATAAATATAGGTACGTTATCAATTTATTCCCGTTTGTACATATGTCTTTATATATGCATAGCATTGCACAGGGGTTCTTATCTATGCCGGAAAGTTGAAACAGACCAACAGTGCACTTTTGACATTTGTTAAAAATAATGGGGGCAGGTAAGAGGGTGGCGTTGGTTACAATGTACCAGTACACAATCTTCGTCTCGTATGTTCTCTCTACGCGTAGCCCTGTCAGCTTTACATCTCCACATTTCTGTCAGACCTGCCCAACAACGCGCGGGCACTCCTTTGACAAGACATCATGTTCTTCGGATAATTTCACATTGTCAGCCGTTATCGATCTTGAAACTGGTATCGATTGTCTCTGGTTGTGCTTACCGTTCTCTCCATACGTTTCTCCGTCCACTGTCGAGCTGTCAGGCAAGAGTCGAGACTTGAATTTGAATGACCCGGTCGGTATCTTTTAAATTATAGCGTGCGTCGATCTGCTTCAGCGAATCCCACACGCCCCCCACAAAACTGTCAGGACACCCAATAGCTGCAACGACACACTCGCCTTCGGTATCTTGGCATTCCTTGGCTGCTTCGGCCTCATCCAGTTTTTCCCAGTCACGCCAGTCTGAGGGCTGCAGAAGGGAAAGGGGGATTCCCTGGCGTGCTTTTGGGGCGAGTCCGGCGGCCGTCGTACCCATCAAGGATCAACGCAGTTCTCTTGATTTCTTCTTTTAATGGAATCCTTTCCTTGAGCGTCGTCCGCTGCTGCCACTCGCTTGGGTGTTTTTTTGCCATCTTGACCTTTTGACGAGGTCAACTTCCGCTTTTCCTTTTATTTCACCATAGTCATTCATTTGAAACACAGACCATCCGTCCTATATCAGGGTGTCTACGTATCGTGTAGTCCCTGTTTCTCCCCATATCCAACCTTAATAATATAACCCGAGCCGAAGAAACGTGCGGCAGGATGGATAAGTTACCGGCTTTTCCCGCCTTCCCGAAGCACTTGCAAGCGACGACCACGAACTTTTTGTCCGTGGTCATGGCTCGGAAGCGGCTGCTCGTGTTTCTATTCGTACCTCTAGTGCTGATTGGTGAGTTCGCCTATTTATTTTTTCTGTCTTGCATACCTTCTGCGCGCCAGGATCGTTGTGCTGACCTACGGTAGCCTTGTTATTTTCGGGTACGGTAAACGTCGAGAGCGAGTGGTCGCAGTCGCTGGGCGACGGCATTAGGAACGGAGTCAGCTACGTTACTGGCGATGGAAATGCGCCTGGCAAATTCAGCGGTGGTGGCATCACGTACGTAGGGGGAAACAGCTCCCTTGGACACGGCACCACCAAGTACTGGAAGAGCAAGCCTTACAAGCGCCCCGGTTTCGAACTGCCTCTAGCTGATGGTATGCCCCTTCGTATCATGGCTCTAGGCGCCTCGACCACTCGTGGCGACAGCCCCGAGAAGGGCATCGACAACAATGGCTTCCGACGTCCTCTTCGTGAGAAACTGACGAAAATCGGCAACCCTGTCAACTTTGTGGGCACACAACGTCTCGGCAACATGACGGACAACGATATCGAGGCATACCCGGGCGTGCCGACCCACCGAATTCACTTCCATGCTCAAAAGGCGGTCCCGTCTAGAAGGCCCAACGTGTTCTTGATCAACGCCGGTTCCAATGACTGCTTCCAGCACATCGACATCGACAACTTCTTTAAGCGATACGATGCCCTCGTCCAGTACTGCTTGAAAGCCTCTCCTCGGTCCACTGTCATCATGTCTACCATTCTGCCTACGTGGGACAAGCGCTTCAATGGTCGTGAGGACGTCTGGCGTGTCAATCCTCAGATCCGCCGACTCGCTAAGATCTACCAAGAGGAGGGCTTGCCCGTCGTGCTGGCGGAGCTCCAGGGCCCCGACGGTGTGCAGGACGAGAATCTGGCCGAGGATGGCATGCACCCTGGCACTGCTGGATACGAGATGATGGCGACCAAGATGTTTGAAGCAATCGTCGAGGCGGATGCCAAGGGCTTCCTACAGTCGCCCGAGACTGTAATGGGAATCCTCGATGATGGCGATGACGAGCGAAAGGATGACGCGTACTACGCCTACCAGGAGCAACTGGAGGCGATGGAGAACGCCCATATGGCTGCCGAGCAGGCCGAGATGGACAGGATGAAGGAGGCGCTTACAGCTATGCGTGCTGAAGAGAAGGAGAAGGCCGCGAACAAAGAGTCGACTAAGCACACCCGGCATACCAGGAGGGAGCAGAGATTCCCCCAGATGCACGTCGTATAGAAAAAAAAAACCTTTATTCGACGGAGACATGGCTTGAGCACTAGCGGGTCATTTATAAAGCGCGAAGAAGAGGACGGCGAGCTGAGCCTTGTGTATATGTGACGGTACTTGGCAAAAACTTCAATGTGGTCTACGAGGCCATGGTTTTATCTGCTCTATGCACTGCGCACGATGTATCTTTGCAACCCGCATAAGACGTATTATACACTGGGCGATTAGGTACTTTGGCGAGCGTTTTGGATTTTGGGAAAGGTTCTATACATATATGTACACTGCGATAATATAAAATGAAACTAACGTTTAACAACACAACCTAATACATATGTTATTATTGCATTCGTACCCGTTCAGAGACTTCTATTCTTGCCTTGCTGTCCATGCTTGATACCTCGGGGACCTGTCGACGTGATTTTGCCTCTTGACGCTACCGGTCGGCATGAGTTTCTCCGTCTGGGTAAAATGCATCTTTGATACGATCCTTGATTGTAGGGTGGCGATTTGAACTCCCGGCTGCTAAAGAAACGATAGATGGCTTTTAAGCATGAAGTTACATCCTAAAATTTACGTCTCAATATTATATAGGTATATTAAGTTATGCAAGTCAGAAACGTCGCTTCTTATTCTTAAGCCGTTGGACGGTTGGCCAGATCTCGATCCACTCTGTCGACCGGTCATTATCCACCACACATTTCACCTGTAGTTGCTCCTTACCTAGCATTGCCTAGGGTGAGCTTACGTAAAGTACGAGGAGGTAGGTACCTACTCGTAACCAATTAACCCTACTCGTATATCGACCAACATATGTACGAGTAACTAGACTACCTTTGGGACACGCGCATGTGTATGAAGTTTTACCAGCATACGGTATAGCGAATAGCTATACATACTTCTTTACATGTGTTTTGGATTTAACTTGAGGCCCGGATGAACGACCCTGCAGGAGCGACAGCAAAACCGTGAACCCTTGTATGCAACCGATATACCGGTAGTATAAACCCTCCTCGACTACGACCAATCCGTAGGCGTAGATATATACATCCGTAGCCTGGTACCTATTACATGTCTTAGCTGTGTGGTCCGCAAAGTCTAGACTGCCTTGTTAACTGGCCATTCGTGTAGGTGTGCAACTGACGGGCGATAATGGCTTCGCAGGCCAGTGTCGCGAGCAGTCAGCCCGACCAGCGCCACTTGCGAATCATTGCTGCCTCTGCACAAGCCAACGAAGCCCGCGTTCGAGATATACTTGCCGAGGACCCCCCGTGGACGTCCACTTCCGATATCGATGCCCTTCGCCAAGCGTTGCAGAAAGTCGCAGCTCGCGGCAAGCTCCCCCTAGTCCGTCTCCTGATCCAACATGGTGCCGAGGTGAATGCCAAGCGCGAGCACGAGGTTCCCGCTCTCGTGAAGGCCGCCGAGGCTGGCAATGTCGCCGTCATCGAAGAATTGCTCGCCCAAAAGGCCGACCCGAACGCCCGTAATCGACTTGGCCAGACTGCCTTGTTCTGTGCTGCGATCAGGGGCTACGACAAGGCTGTCGAAGCACTGCTTCGCGGCGGCGCCGACCTGGAGGCCAAGGATAAAGACAATCGATCTGCCTTGCTATTTCTCGCCTCGGAGAAACAGGCCAAGGCGAAGTGGACTGTCGATACGCTGCAGCTTCTGCGTCAGCACGGGGCCGACCTCGAGGTGCGCGATCAGATAGGCCGGACGCCCTTATTATGGGCTGCCACTAACGGCAACATCGACCTAGCGACATTCCTCCTCGACAGCCACGCCAACGTGGCGGCCACGAACAACCGCGGGCGTACTGCTTTGCACCTAGCTTCTGAGAGTAATGACAAGACGCACCGCGAGGACATGGTACGGCTACTGCTCAAGCACGGCGCCGATCCCGGAGCCACGAGCGACGGTGGCTGGACTCCTCTTCATAATGCCGCACAGAGTGGGCATTTATCGGTTGCTGCCCTATTACTTGAGGCGAACGCCCACGTGAATGCAGAACTATCCAACGGGATGACACCTTTGCAGTACGTCCCATTCCTCCCAACCGATTTATGTCGGTAATCTTTCTTTCCGAGAGTGGCCAGGAGGCGAAAGGAAGACTTGATGGCTGATTCGATCTGCTCACTGTAGCTGGGCTGCGTTTAATGGTCTCGAAGACATGGTCCGGCTTCTACTTACGAGGCCCGACGTCAACCTTGCCAAGAAGGACGCCTTTGACCGAACGCCCATGCTCTGCGCCGCCGAGAAGCACCACGCCAATATCGTACAGCTTCTATCCCCTGCACGTACGGCACACAGACTGTCCGCTCTCGAGGAGAAGGCCTGCAAGGCGTTCGACGCTACGATTGTGGACTTTGGAGAGTTCGAGAAGAAGCAGCTCGTATCTAAGCATTCTGTTTACGACCTTCTATATGGTTGGGACGATGAACTCGACAAACCGCTGGTGCCGACATTGACCAAGAACATAAAATACAGACCTGACTTTAGATGGATCCATCTCCCTGCCAATAATGTAACGATAAACACTGTCTCCTTGCGCACGACTGGACATGGGCTAACTGGAAGGACAGATTACCTGGGTGGAGGTAATTTATTCCCACACGCGCATAACCGTGAGGATCTGACATGTCCACACATCGCTAACACACATTGCTAGACATTACTGGCCAAATCTTTTATAGAAGGTGGACATCGAGACATCGAGTCCTTCAAGGCGCTTGAGAAGTGCTTCGATCAGGAACATAGGGGTCATTATGCCCATGCGCACTTCATGCGAACTTTCTGCTATCTCGTACCATCACCGCGAGGCCCGGGGTCGGGGTCGGGGTCGGACAGAAAGGAGGAAAAGCCGCTGACCACCCTGTCCGAAGAACCGTCAAGTGTTAGCACGAGATCATCGCAGGGGAGCGACGCCCCGGCAGCTCGGAAGGCTGCAGAAGCTCAGGACAGCAGCACACCGAGGACCGAGCAGAAGAAGAAGAGCAAGTCGGAGCAGCTTGCTGAACGTCATCCGAAGAAGCACAAGCGAGCCAAAGGGCCACCCGGGAACCCCCCTTCGAGGCAAGACAGCTTCGCGAGTAGCGGGAGCGGGAAGCAATCTATCTCACTGCCTTGGGATACGCCACGGAACTCGGCTTCGAATGGGAAGTTCGTAGTATTCGTAAGACATGCCACATGGTTACCATCAGCCAGTGCCGACCCGATCGATTACTGACTGGTTCCAGATGCCTTTTCTACACTACGAGACGGATGAGAAACGCCGACAGATGAGCAAAGCAATCGAAAGGGCGCGTGACAAGAGGGAGCTCACTAGAAACCCCAGCAGAGACACTCTGCTCGTTCACGCATATTTGAATAATACTCCGCCGTTACATCCACGAAGGACACTCGACCAGTACTTCTACCATGGTATCGACACTTCAGATCGAGACACGGACCAGTACGTACACACTCCGGCCATGGAACCCCCCCCCCCCCTTATCCCTCTACCATGGTCTCGATAACCCCCGCCAAACCTTCTGGTGGACAATGACTGACTTTTTAACCAGGGTAGTGTATCGTTACTGTAAAAGGCACAAAATCGAAGCCAAGGTATTCATGGTTGACCAACTGTGGCTTTGGGTCATCGGAAAAGGTAAGACTGAACGAATACTATTACTGTAACCGCAGGCTCACACGGGGTGCATTGCAGGTCTCGTTATTACGTGTTTCCCACAGCGTTGGGATCAACCGAAGAACGACCCGCTCAATGTACTTGATGGCATCATCGAGGAAACCAACGCGAAGACCAGACCGCCTATTGGGTCAGTATATGACCTGGCCATGCTGATCATGAACCGCTGTTCGGGAGTTTTTGACCGCCATCGGATCGACGGCCAGGACTACCAGTTCCTGGATATGTTTGACCACTCTATAGGAGTAGTTACGGATGAAGAAAGCCGGCTGTTCAGGCGTTTCAACCGAGCATCGGCACTGTCAAAGCAGTGGCTACAGCGCAACCAACGCCACCAGCGCCGGCGTAAGCGGAACGCCGTCGAAGGGCTGTCTAGCCGAGGATACGACAATAGCAGCGGAGGCGAGCACGGCGCTGCCCAGTTTCCCGACGCACTGCTCGACATCGGCGGCGAGACATCTCTCCTGGCCGAAATCAAGGATATCCGTGACGAGCTCAACATCATCATGGGCATCTTTCACGCGCAGCACCAGACGGTCGTCTACCTCGAGGGCTACATGGCGGAAGAGTTGCGGGGCGAGGGCTCCCGTCGTGAGACGGACGCTGTAGTATCGGAAATCCGACGTCGGGCTGGCGAGCAGAGACGAAGCCTCGATGCTAGGCAAAGGGACCTCGAGCGTATGGACAGCCAGGCTGAATCGCTATACCACAGTCTTACGGACCTGCTCGATCTGAAGCAAAAGCATAGCAACGCTCTGGAGGCCAGGTTCGCCGGCGACCAAGCCGTCATTGCAGCAAAACAAGGCCAGACCATCATGGTTTTTACCATTGTCACCATTATCTTTCTGCCCCTGTCCTTTATCGCGTCCTTTTTCGCCATCAATTTTCAGGAATGGTCGGGGTCCAGGCCGCTTACGATCGGATACGTTAGTAGCTATCTGTTCGGAATCGGGCTGGCCATCAGTGTACCGCTGGTAGCCCTTGCATTCACCGTCCAGGACATTTCACGGTGGGTTGGAAACCTCATTTCTCGGCTCAAGCGCGCCATCGGGCACGGATCGGCCGACAACACACCCGCCACAGGGCGTGACCAGATGGAACAGATGGACCAGATGGATCAGATGGATATAGGGGACATGGGCCCACCGGAACTAAAAATGACTCTCTCTCGTGAGCGAGCCGACCTGGCCAAACCATCTCTGTCCTCGCCCCGCGAAGACTACTACCGGCCGCCCCGCAGCCGCACAGGGTACTACTGGGAGGGTGGTGCCAATATGCCTTACATGAACGGGATGAGACCCAGCCTTCATAGTCCTGGTCGTAGCGACGAGAACCTGGCCCGTAGACGGCTGTCTGTCGCATCGGGCACGGAGCGTGGTAGGGGGGCAAGCAGTCGCCACGGTAATACCATCACTTGGGCGGCCCGTCCGAGCTTTGAACCTCCTATGGACGAAATCGGAGTGGCCGGACCCGGCACGAGACCCAGGCGGTTAACTGAAGACCTGGAGAGTGGGCCGTTCGAAGGTAGAGCTGCCATATCTTCGAGGTACGCACCAGGGTTGAAATACTAGGTACCTTGGTCAACAGCTCAACACCTGATCATTTGGGTAGGCGGTGTTGGATGGGAGATGTCAGGATCGTGGTAGGTACACATTTACCCTTTGCCCTTTGCCCTTTGAAGTTGTTGAGCTGTCACAACTTGCGTCTCTCTCACGACCCTATTCACCCACGTAAGACATGGACTTTTCCCTGACTGTGGATAGTGAGTGAGGCACTGTGGGCACGGGTTCACTTACCAGTCTCTTCTCTGAGACTAACGATGTGACCATGGTCACTTTTACCTCGCCTGTAACCTCCTCATCGAGCGTACTTTTCACTCGATATAGAAGGAGATGTTGCATATGTCAGAATATGTCAGTCTGTAGTGTTGCCATCTTGCGTACAATCCTTTTTTGAATCGCCTTTTAAGACTACCTAGCGGGCAGGATTGGAGCGTTTGTATTCTGTAGATACCCGATGTTTAGCGAACTAGCGGGGCGAGATATTTTTACGAGTACGTCCTAGATTTAGTAGGTAGCACATGTCCAGACTACCGACGAGAAACATGTTTTATCAAGTCAGTCGGTCGGTCGGACGGTCATAAGATAGATAATTAAGGTTATTTATTCTTTTGTAATACCGTGCGTCGTAACGTCTGATGGCAGATCTAGAGTAGGTATGTCCCCCCCTTAATCTAAGACCTGCCCTGGCAGTTTGAGTTTACACAACCTTGTCGTCGTGTTACATGTGTTGCCTGCTTGTTATAAAGGGGGGTTTAGGAGGTTAGACATGAGAAGTCCAGAAATGGAAGGTGAAATATCTAGATAGACATGTTGTCTAAGCAGTGAAGAGGTGGAAAATAAAGCTATGTTTATGTGCCTAACCTAACCTAACGCTTCCCAGGCGTGTTTGTGTTTGTGTGTCGTGTAATAGTGATAGGCATTTACGGTATCTGTCTGACTCGGAAACGATGGTGCAAGCATGCGTCGATTAACGTCTCAAAAATCATATCAGATGAGTCCTGGGAGCCAGTCAAATAAATGCAAATACTTTTTTTAGTATTTGTATGTATGTGTCTATATCTGGCCTACCCGTACCTTGCTTACACATACATATATGTACCTATATACCTTTTGGGGATGGGTATGTATGTATGTATGTATGTATGATATTGCAGATGAAGTGAAAGGATTTACAATACTTACCTCGCCTACGTAACCGAGAGGGAAGGAAAAGGAAAAAAAGGAAAGGAAAGGAAAGGAAAGGAAAGGAAAGGAAAGAGGTAGAGGAAGAGGAAGAGGAAGAGATAAAGATGCGGGTGTTTTGGTAACCATTCTATCAAAACCTATCTACATCCTGAGTACTTGCTCGCTCACTCCCCCTTTCTCCCCCCAGTACCCTATTTAGTTATGTAAACGAGAAAAGGAGTTTTTTTCTTGATCTAAGTGACACACACACACACACACACACACACACACACACACAGTCAAGTCTCGTCTAACGATACGAGACGGGACGAGACGGGACGAGACAAAAGGTCTTCACACAATGGTTTTATTTTGTTTGAACCCAATATATCGAGTTTTAGGTCTCGGAATAGATGAATCTTGTCGGTGTGACGGATCAGACCACTCACTCTTTCATCCATCTTCACCTAGGTATCTAAAGGTATAAGTAGATGGACAGAGCATGAAATAACAGAAACGTCCGCCCTTACTTAGATCAGGTCAAGTCAAGTCATCTCATCTCATCTTATCTTCTTCTCAACCATGTCTCCTTCCCCTTTGCCTCCCTTCTTCTTATTCCTCTTCCTGCTGTTTGGGGGAAGAGGAGTTTATTCACAATGTGACAGGGCAACGAATAGGCAAGTATACCCCCTTTCCCCCCTCAAGAAGAAAGAGAGAAAGAAAGAAGAAAGGATGGGAAAAAGAAAAGAAAAGAAAAAGAAATATTGACAGAAATTTACCATAGCTGCTTCAACGCCCTACTCCCCTGCGACAACACAACCGCCCTATCGGAAGGAATAGCGTATTGCTCGACGGCGGGAGCATACGGAGCATATGATTATCCGGCTCAAGCTACTTCTGTCTGTGGGAATAAGTCTGCTTATTTGGAGGCTTGTCGTTGTGATGTTGATTGTACTTCTTCTTCTTCTTCTTCCTCCTTCTCCGGGTATCCGACTACGCCCGGGACTATTACCCTGCCTACTATTTTGCCGAATTCGACTGTTGTTGTTGTTGGGACTTCGACTTCGACTTCGACTTCGAATCCGGCGGTTCTACCTTCTACCGGTACTACTAGCAGCGCCGTCTCGGATTCCACAAGCGGGACGGACATCAATGGATTGTCGTCTACCGGTTCCGTTTCTGGACTTCCTGTTATATCGTCGACAGGGACGATCCCCCTCGACACTGTCCCGGTACCGACTTTGACATCTGGATCTACCGGTACTAGCACGGGTTCGGCTTCAACTTCGTCCCCAAGCGAGACCGATACCGGGTCTTCTGGTTCCGGTTCCGTTTCTGGACCTCCTATTGTTCCTATATCGTCGTCAAACCCTCTTAACACTGTCCCGGTACCGACTAACTCGACTTTGACAACCTCGACGCCTTCGGTATCTAGCGCGGTTTTAACAATATTCACACCTGGGACTGATGTAGGGCCATCGTCTACCGGCTCTGGTTCCAGTTCCGGTTCCGGTTCCGGTTCTATTTCTGGACCTCCTATTATTCCTATATCGTCGACAGTTCCTCTCAACAACAATTCGATGACTACTAGCTCGCCGTTCAGTCCCAGTCCCAGTCCCAGTGGCGCATCCTCAGGTCCCGAAGGATCATCCTCCTCGCAGTTTATCCCACTTTCATCATCTTCTCCAATGAACAGTAACAGTTCCATGCTATTATCCAGTTCCGGTATCGAAGTATCATCATCCATTGTTCCGGGCTCCGGTGGAGGAGGATCCTATTCGCAACCAACAACAACAACAATCCCCCCCCTTTCACCGCCATTATCAGCAAACAGTTCGATGGCTACTGGCTTGCCTTTGTCCAGTTACAGTTATAGTAGCCAAGTATCATCATCATCATCACCATCATCATCCATGATTCCTGGCTCCGGCGGAGGATTCTCTTCACAGCCAATTTTACCTTCATCATCTCCCCCAACGAATAATAGTCCCAGCAGCGAAACATCGTCATCATCATCATCCCCCTCCTCCTCCTCAATCATCCCAGGCTCCCTCCCATCAAGCACAGAGGCCTCTTCTTCTTCATCATCTTCTTCTTCCCAGCCAACTCCGCCTTTATCATCCTCTTCTGCAACCAACAGTTCCGTGCCGTCGTCCAGTTCTAGTTCCGGTTCCGGTTCCAGTTCTAGCAGCGAAATATCGTCATTCTCCTCATCATCAATTATCCCAGGCTCCCTTCCATCCAGCACAGGGACCTCTTCATCTTCATCATCTTCATCTTCTTCTTCTTCTTCTACTTCTACTTCTTCGCAACAAACCCCCCCTTCATCATCTCCCACCGATACCACACCCCCATCCCCATCCCCATCCCCATCCCCATCCTCATCCTCATCCCCACCACCACCCCAAAACACCCCCTCCCTCCCCAACAATCCCCCAAACACAAACAACTGCCCAACCCCGCCTTCCAACCCGGGGATCCTCGACAACGGGGACTTCGAAACGGGCCTCTCCCCCTGGAGCATCGACCTAGTCGACCTCTTCAGCACAACCTACGTCCTGACCGGGCCCGGCTCCAACTCGTCCTGTACCTCGTTCGCCGTGGCCATGACGCGCAACCCGCAGACCCTCGACCTGCGGGAGAACCTCCGGCTGCGATCCGATCTGGTCTTCAGTCTACCCGGAAATATTCTCCGGATATCTTTCTGGGTCAGGTTCGCCGAGGAGAGGAATGGGGCGAGGCTGGTGGTCAGTGCTAATGAGGGGGTTTTGCGTGTCTTGGAAAGTGGAAGTGGGGGAGGACAGGGACAAGGACAAGGACAAGGACAAGGACAAGGGGAAGGGGAAGGGCAGTGGTCACTTGTCGAATTTGATTATACGGCTAGGGATCGATTGCTACAGCTTTCTTTTAGTTATCAGTTGGGTGCGGCCGAGGGGAATACTATCTGGATTGATCAGGTGGTTATTTTGCCTTCTTCTTCTTCTTCTTCTCCTGCTGTTGTTGTTGCTCCTAGGATGTCGAGGACGAGGGGGATGGCTATGCGGAGATCTATTTCGAGGGGGTTTTGAAAACAGGAAAAAAAAAGGGGGGGGGGGGGGGGACGGACGGACGGGAAGATGATGGGTTTTGTTTTGAATGTCTTGTCTTGTCTTATTTTTGTCACACTTTGTATCAACAGCTTTCTCTTTCGCTCAGATATGTATGCTTGGTCGAATATCCGTCATTTCGATTCTTTGTTTCATAAAGCCTAATTAACATTTCTCTTCATCAAACTCTTTTTACAATTCTTTCTTGCTTTCTTTTTTTCTTTCTTTTTTTTTTTTTTTTTTTTTTTTTAACATTCCCTCCCCCCTGCTTTATTTTGGGTCTGCCCTCCTTTCACTTAGAGACAACCAAAGTCCGTGGCTAAAGTCACTAGGTGCCTGACTGGAACTTATTGTTAAACTACAAAAATGGACAACTGGGACGGAATGATGATGAGTATATTCTGGTGGCCTGTGGGAGTCCGCAACGCCATGTAACCAGAGGTAAACACTCCCTAAGCTAGGAGAGTTGAAATAGGGTTTCTAGCAACACACTAAACTAGCTGTCCACAACCACTTGTACACCACTTGCGTAACGTCGTTTCGGGGAAATTCCGAATTCAAAATATCAACATGAAAAATCCGTGATGCCCTCCTTCGTATGTAGTGACCTGAATTTCGGGGCTCATGTCGTATAGTATAGAGTAAATCGCCTAGTCAGTGAGCTATGCCACATATCTAGGGACCAGAGTAGTACCAAATATCTAGAACAGGGTCTGAATCCACGGCATGTCGCTAGCTTCGAGATTCCGGTAAACGTTGGAGCCCGTCTTTTCTTGCGTGTAAATACCTCCCCTCTCTAGGTTTAGAGTCGGATCCCGCTTCATGAGCCATGATCCAGGGTTTTGCACATCGTGATACCGAAGTGTCGATAAAGCAGCTCGGGGGGCTTTGTGGTAGAGAGAACTTGCCCTGGCATTTTCTTGCACCGCCGCCCAATGTCGACCCCCCAACTTCCACGGCACGATGCCGCAGAGCAGGCCAGGGAAGAGATTGGGGTATTCCAATATTTCGACGCCAAATGCGTTCACACTGGCCTTGGCCAGGTAGGTGTACTTCTTATCGTTGAGCAATGCGCCGAGCCTAAACAGGTTCGAGACAGAGACCGAGTTCACAGAAGGTTGCGAACCGTCTATGCCTTCCTTGACCCTAAAGATGGTATGGGTAGTGTCACGCGTGGTCGAGTAAAAGCCCCCGCATTTAGAATTTGCCGAACTGGATGGCGAATCATCGTAGAACAAGGCTATCTGAACCGACTGCAGTTCGTCGGCCCATTCCAGCCACGACTCGTCTGCCGATGCTTCGTACAGCTCTAGGAGTCCTTCCACCATGTACGCGTAATCTTCTGCAAAGCCTTTCGTGTCAAAACGCCCGCCGCAATATGCTCTAAAAAGCGTCTTCTGGGCGTCGTCCCATAGCTCCGTCTTGATGAACTGCGCCGCATTCGTGGCAGCTGCTAGATATCTCCCTGCTCGCTCCGGATCCTGATCCCCAAGAATGGCACCGGCGCGAGCGAGAGAACCAATCGCCATGCCGTTGTAAGCTGTCACGATCTTGTCGTCGACAGTTGGCCGGACCCGCTCTCTTTCGCGGTATGCCTGAAGCTTCGATCGAGCTGACGCGACACGCTGTCTGGCATCGTCTGGTGTAATGCCAAACTGTTTGCCAAGACTAGCGTACGTCTTTGCAATGCGCAAAACGTTCTGGTTGAGAAATTCGTCGTGCGGGTCGTGCATGGAATCGACATTTCCATGTGGTTGCACGTCCCAGTAAGCTGCCGCAACCTCTGCCTCGTTTTCATCGCCGACCGCCGTATCGAACTCCTTTCTCGTCCACAGATAAAACGCACCGTTATGCATAGCCGGATCGCCCCTTTTGCTGTGGGAATAGGCCGCTTCACTGGTGAAAAAGCCGCCTCGACTAGACATGACCGTCTCGCTTAAGATATAGTCGCCAATCTCTTTGGCTGTCTCCGCTGATTCGTCATCAGGATCGCCACCCGCGAGAAGCCATGCGTCGAGAAACAAGCCTAGGAGTAGTGCGTTGTCGATGAGCATCTTCTCGAACGAGGGTAGAGACCAATCCCTCGTTATCGAGTGACGGTGGAAGCCCCCGCCAATATGATCGTGCACAGCACCATTGGCAATGCGACGCAGCGTATGAAGAGCCGAATCGGCGATAAATGCGCATTCTCTGGGCCCGGCAACGTCCTGGACCTCGGCGGGAAAGGTCGTAGCCCTGAGCATCAAGGAAAGCTTGGAAGGGGTGAGGAACTTGTCCTGATTACCAAACCCACCGTAGGGATAGTCGAACGTGCGGGTGATGCGGGCAAAGGCCTCCTCGATCTGGTCTAGGTCGACTTCACCTTCAATGTCCTGGTCGTAGTCGAAAGCGCTCGATGCGTCATTCTGGTGGCCGTCTACAGTATCCGTCGGATGATCGACCATGCCCTCACTTACGACCTGCTGTAAGTCGATGGAGTTGTGACGAGCCTCCTCACGCACACGCGGCTCTTCGTCTTTCCACGCGGAATTCACCTTTTTGACGACTGTGAGCCAGTCGAGCGGTTTGTCAGCTGCCTCGCCCTCATCCGCGGCGGCATTGTTATGACTGAGGCCAGGCGGCGCCCAGTATGTTCCGCTGAAGACTGGTTCGAGATCGGGTGTGAGAAAGACATTTAATGGCCAGCCTCCGATGCTATTCAAGGATTCGTTGTAGTTCATATATATATAGTCATAGTTGGGGTGTTCCTCGCGATCGACGAGAACGGGGATAAACTCTGTATTGAGGAGTGCGGCGAGATTGGGGTCGGAAAATGATTCAAGGTGGGCTAAATGACAGTCTACGCAGAGAAAGTAAAGGTCCAAGAGTCAGCAGGGTTCAGATGGGTAACGAGTCGGTTGACGAAGAAGACAGGCTGTTCATGTATCAGGTATGGCTTACGGTGAGAGGCGAGAAAGCCTATACTTAAGAAGATGAGCTTGTTCTCGGATCGGGCGCGGCTCACTGCTTCATCATCCAAAAGCTGCCATGCTACCGGGCTGTTGATTCGAGCTCGAACATACGGACTCTTGCTTTGCCCAACCCGGTTAACCAATCGCGGGGAAGATGCGCCGTTCAGAGAACTATGTGAATCCAGTTGCTGGACATTCTGAGGCGAAGTTGCCGAAGTCGTCGGAGTCGTCGAGCCAGACGGCTGCTGTAGCTGTGCGGACATCATCTCGACTGGTTTCCCTTTGTTTTACCACTATGCAAAATGACGTGGGGTCATGACACTGAGAGCGGGATGTATTGGGGTGTGGAACTCATATCCAGCTAGACGGGAACGGTAGGCCGCAGGTGTACGTGTAGGTATCCCACACGGAACACTCAAAAGTTGGAGGGGCCCAAGGTGTATAGGATTCGTTGAAATGATCCGTGGAGAGTGGCCTATAGACTAGAGGTTGCACGTGTTCCAACTTGTAGATAAGGCGGAGAAAAAAAGTTGTCGGGCTAGCGAAGCCAAAGGCGTGCATGTGGTTCGCTCGAGGTTCTGTGGATGGAGATAATGGAGGGGTTTATCTGAACTAATACAACCCGAGCGCCAAGATAAGTACGTATAATAAGGGTCTTTCATATGCACCTAAACAAGGTATCCGTACAGGGAGGGCATTTCGTCCGACCAGTAATCATGTTGGATATGGGGGGTGGGGGCGGGGGCGGGGCGGGGCGGACCTCGATGTTTCTGGGGTTTCCGGGGAGTCGGGGACGATAACCACCTATTGATTGACATCGGGTATAAAACCAGATAGATATTGCTTCGTTTGTAGGCACAGTTCTTTAAGAGACCTTATGTAGAACCGCCGCCAGTTAATCGCCATCAGCCTCACTATTCGCGTTCATATGTGAAAATATCATGCACGAGTAGGCATAATCTAGCCAAGACGAGCCAACATTGAACGTTCAGGGCTGGCCAAATTGTACAAGATTTGAGGCCCACGCGAAGACCTCCAACTCGGCAGACTACCTGCCAGAAATATGTAAAACCCGACCTCGCGAGCCTTGATCATGAAAAGAGCTGGATGTACCCGGGAAGCAACCACTTTGTATCGGCCTAGGCTTAGAAGGTGATCGTTCAGGCTGGCCGTGACCACATCAACTGGAAGGATATGAGTAAACTGTAACAATGTGCGTGACGGCTTTTCTTCTGTTCCTTTTTTAGGGTTCGTCTTTTTGATTTTTTGGTTGTCATTACGGCAACTAATGGACGTACATTCCTCCATGACTTGACCATTGTCGGGTATCTGTTCTATAGCTTGAGCCCTAATACAAAGTTTTTCTAGACAACCGTATCTGAGACTTCGGTAGCTGAGCGCCTGTGCTCTGCTAACATCGTCGGCCCTGTCACTGTCCGTTTACCCCACATTACCCGTGACGGTTTGGTGTCCGGTTTTGACGTTACAATGAGACGTGGGTTGTTTTTGCGTCTCGGCCCTGCGTAAACCGGGTACCTTGAGAGGTTTGCCTTCTGGCTTCCGACATGGCTGTTTTAAAGTGCTCTGCATGAACGCAAAAGCACACCAGCCGTAGTTTGCCAAGAGCTGGGGAACTACCAATTATGCTGCTGTCTCGGAATCCATGTAAGATCACGTCTTGCCAGGTGCGGGTTGCTGCCCTCTTTTCATGAGATTGTCAAAGAACTTTGCCAGTGTATCGGTATCTACTTGTGGCGTTGGCTCAGCAGGTGCTTCATCGTCCAAAGCGGCTGGTTCGGGCGATTGTCCATATGCTTGCCGGTCCTGCTTGGGTATTAGATACGTGCATCTCGGACTGACTGATATTGTCGAATTTTCAAATGGGCACTTACCTTAAGCCGCTGCACCATGTCGTCGGCATCAACCTGAATGCCGCCCATATTGAACTGTACTGGCCCGATATGATCGCTGATTATGTCATCTGTTGCTACTTGAGCAAACGAATTCTCCTTGATAGCTTTCTCGTCGTCCTTCTTCTGCTGTTCCAGCCGCTCAAGCTGGTTGCCGAGAAAGGCCTGTGGGTCCACAGATGGGACTTCAAGTTTGTTAGTGTCTTGCTTTCCTTGTGCAAGCTGTAGTGCATCAAGGCTAGAATCCTGCACTTGTTGTTCGTACATAGCGACTGCAGATCCTTCGGGGTCGACGGAACCATTGGCTTCGTGGGCTCTAGCTGTAGAAGGTTGGTTCAGATCAATAGACCAGCCCTCGCTAACGCTTTCGACATCGAAGCCATCCCGCAACACTCGAATTTTACCCCATGAGTCCCAGTTGGGTGGCACTACTATCTTGTCTCGATCGATGACATTGTACTTCAAGGGAGCGCGCTTAAGTAATGAGCGTATGCCTAAGCTCGCATGGACGAGGGTTTGGAGGGGCGCCGTCATTGTCGGTGCTGTATATATGAGAGAAGCCCCGTCTGTGCCCGCGGGTTAGTTGTGGGAGTCTGGCTTGTGATGAAGACGGTATATGCTTACGCCGAAGAAGAGCAGTTCTCAAGTACTGAAGGACAAGATCGAATCTTTCTTCTTTCCAGCCCTGCGTCTTTTCAAGGTAGTCTATTCTCTCGGACTGCCATCCACCGTCAGTAAGTATTGGGATGCGATACGCGGCTAGGGTGCTCACATTCTGGCAGACCACACAAAGGGGTAGACCGAGGGCATCACTCCACTCTCCGGGCCCTAACGGTAATGCCACATCTCCATCAGCGGCGACTGCGCCAGTCCCATCCAGGTTGATTGATCCGCCCGTTCGTCCCCGTTCACTCCAACTAGCCATAACGTCCTTCATGGCATCCTCGCATTCGGTGCTGAGCGAGAGGAGCACGGCGCGTAGGAGCAAAAGCCACTCGCGCAGCTGGCGCATCCATGCCCACGGCTGTGCCCAGTCCAGGAGTATTACTATTAGGGTATTCGGTATCGATTCTGGCGTTAAAAGCGGTTTAATCAGGGACGCGAAAGATGGAGCCGGACTGCTGAGAAGGTAGAGAGACACACGGGCGAGAATGTCTTGAATATGGTCAGAGCGAGCTTATGGTGGGAATATTGCCATCGACTGACCTTCTTGATCGGCGTCCAACACATCGTAGTATGTATACCCCAAAGCGAATCGGTTAGCTATCGGAGGCAGTTTATTTGAGCGATCCAAGTTCCGCCCCTGGCCGTTGCTTAGGTCATTGTTGGACAGGGCCTCGAGGAATTCCCGTTGCGAATCGACCGACCCGCCTACCGCTATTTGTCAACGCCGCCCCGAAAAGACTGACGGGAAAGAACACCCACCTAGTACGAGCATGTTTTTCTCTGGTAACCTCTTGCCGCTGGCAACGGAATCGAGCATAGAGCTCCACATATCCGTCTTTTGTTCATCTTTCTTGTCTTCAGAGCTTGTGCCGACTGAAGCGTTTGTGTATGTGGAAATCCTGTTCGAGTTGGCGGTCATGATTGATGATGCTGGCTAATGGACAGCATTTGAAAATCGAAGGAACCGTAGGCGAACCGACCCGATGAGCGTAAGACTGTGAGCTCGAACGTATTTATCGAATACTAGATGTCGTAGCGACGCGATCCGGCAAACGATGGCTTGATACAAACGAGTATGGTTGGAGTTGGCTAAGGCCTGATAAAGGAGGTTAGATCCCTGTTCATAGATGTCAAGTCTGGGCTGCCTGGCACATGAGATATGATTCGAAGGCAAGGTCATTCATAGGGGTTTGTCTATTTGGTATAAATGCTGTAATAACCAGGGCATCAAATTATTCATCAAGTGTTGCTAAGTTGGTCCCTGATAAAAAGACCAACCAGTCCAAGTCTTGGATAGAGAGCTTCGTACATACGTGCATGTACTGTACGTACAGCTAGGTGTAACATGGATTACATTGATCGATGTCCTTATGTACTGGATACTAGATAGGTACGGTATCCAGCCGCAAAGTCAAACCAAATTTGTGGGTCGGCGCGTGCTGCGCGCAACTGTCAAGTAGGGGATTTGAGCTATGTACAAAGACATGTATAAGATACTTAACTCTGGGTAGATGTATAAGACATGTACATGTACGCATTTAGGTACCGCAAGTACTATATCGACCCTATCAACTGCCGAGTAGGCAGCTTCTACTTTAGCTTGCCAGGCCCTATCTAGGTACCTACTCGTAGAATACGCGTAAGAGCTACCTAGGAAACTTGTACAGTACTCGTAGGAATTATTTGTTATACATGACGCAGCAGGCCTGTCGCATCACGAAATAAACTTGAGAGCAACAAGCAAGGAAAGGGTCGAGTACAACGTACGGCAGAAAAACATGAACCAGATCCGCGCTATACAGGCGCTCAACAAACGCGAGATCGAGAATGGCGTGTAAGTAGATTATTGTGATCAAGAGTTTGCAGTCGTCGTACTGACGTTATTACCGAACTATAGGTCTCCCGAAGCGTCATGGCATACAGATTATCGCGATACCGCATTTATAAACTTTGGCGGCCTGCCCTACGAGCTCACAGAAGGCGACATCATCACTATATTCTCACAATTCGGCGAGCCTGTCTTCCTCAAGCTGGCAAGGGATAAGGAAACGGGGAAAAGCAAAGGCTTCGGGTGGTTAAAATACGAAGATCAGCGGAGCTGCGACCTCGCCGTGGATAATTTTACGGGCGCCGAGATAGCCGGACGGTTAATGCGCGTAGACCATGCCCGCTATAAACCCCGCGATGACGAGGATCCGGAAGAGTTTGCTGTGGGCTGGGCGGATATCATGCGGAAGGAGAAGATGAACAACGGAGGCGGCGCATCGGAAAACGACGAGACAGGGGAGGAAGAAGAGGAGGAGGAGGCGAGAAGACCTAGAATCAGGGAGGAGATAGAGTTGCAAAAACTGATCGAAGATCATGACGATGATGATCCCATGAAGGGGTTTCTGATCGAGGAGAAGAAAAAAGAAATCGAAGACATTCGCCGTAAGGAAAAAAGCCGAAACACCAAGGATAAACACCGCCACCGTCGGCACAGGAGCCACGAACGCTCAAGGCACTCCAGGAGGAGGGACGAACAACGCGAAGATACTCAGAGTAGGAGCCATAGGCGGAATGAAACACCAGCGATGGGTACCGAGGAATCTACCGGCCGTGGTCATTCGCCGCATAGGTCTAGAGACCGTTCTACCGAACGAAATCCAGAAGGCAGAAAACGAGACGACCACCACGAAAGACGCGATAGGGAGCACCGCCGGGTTCGCGATGACCGTGGCCGTGATCACAGGGGGGATCGTGATACTGCGGAGAAACGAATGAGCCGCTATGAAGATGAGGATCGGGACAGAGATAGACACAGGAGCGACCGTGCGCGCCGTCGGCGGAGCCGGACGAGATCTCCAAGACTACGGTGAAGATTGAGATGGGGAAAATTTTAAGCGCTAGATAATGCTGTCCTCCCGGGCTTGAGATAGATCGGGTGACATTTTCGAGTTCCATATCGTTCAATTTATGCACAAAGGTCTGCGAGGACAAGGCAACGAGGCTAATTATGCCGACGGGCGAGTTGCATCGGGTTTGTATTCATTCAGTACCCTTCCAACGCCCCCGCGTCGCCCTATTGTCCCATACTCCTCGCCGGTTGACCCCAGAAACGAAATATCAAACTACCCACCTTCTATGTTTCGTCCATAGCTACTTGTTGGAACGGCTGCTTGTTCTTACTGTGCCAGATATCCTTTCCAACCCTCACGGACCAATACATAGCGACCGTCTTCGCCCTCTTGTAAAACAAACTTCTCCCACCTAGCGTCGTGCCCAGCCCCGATAACAAGTAAGCTACTCTCATTAAGCCAGCCGATAATGCCCTTCATAGGGCTTGTGGTCCCCAAGACAGCGTTGTCACTTAGGCGGCGCATGTTGTGATTATTCTGTAACGGTTCGTTGCCGGTTTCGAACGGAGTGGACGTGAACGAATAGACATCCGAGAATGGACCGAACGGAATGTTCTTAAGGAATCCCCATTTATTTGTTGCATCGGCATTCGGGTTTGCACCCGTCGAGAGGTTGGCGGGCGCGACAGACGGAGATATAGGGGGCGTAGGCCGATTTGCAGATGACGACGGTCTACGGGGGTTCGGGACGTCAAAAATATGTAGATTTCCCTTGTCTGATGTGCATGCCAGCATATTACCAGTTGGGCTGAATCGCAAGGAGAATATAGTAGCATTTTCACTGCCCCTTCTTCTCTCTGCCAACTTGGCACAGCTTGCTGTTGCGAAAATACGCACAATAGTTCCCTACCGGAAACAGGTTATACATTAGCTGACAAACCATACCTTTCAGATGAGACGCCCGGGGCCTTACTTTCTCGCTAGCTGTTGCGAGTAACTCGCCATCGGCGCTAAGCTGAAGAGCCCTGAGACTTGATGAGTGTGCGGGTAATATGCTCACGCTGTCCGTGGCTAACTGTACAACTTGCACATGGCCCGGTGTCCTTCCGGGGAACACAAGGTATTTTTCGGTCAGGCAGCAGAGCCCCAGCATGTTGTCTGTGGTCTCATACATGGCTAACGGCTTCGGGGGTTTCTCAAAGGCGTAGAGACGCACGCTATTTTGCAGGACCACGACAACGCGCGTTTTCGTGATTTGTACGCCGCGCACGGCGGTAAGGGCAGCAATCTCAAATGCAACCTTCCCTTTGCTGTCGTCCCATATGATGACCTTATTCTGCGGGAACTTGGGGGAGCGGCCACCGCCCACTAGAGCGAGATAGTTGGCATTGCCCATCATCTGAACAAGACCGAGCCCGGCGTTGAAGACTACGAGACACGACGAGTGAGCCTCGATCTAGACAGACTTACTAGGAATATATAACTTACTTCTTGCGGTCTGTACTTGGCAGGTGCTTGCTAGGAATACTAGTGCGGTGTAAGTGGACGTTAGAAGTTGGACATGCCTCTCGGTCACGGCGACCGAAAGGATGGATGATTAGGGAGGAAGCGGGGGTAAGAGAGTTAGCATACTGCGAAAACCAGAGTCCATGCCGACAGAAAAGCGGCTACAATCCTGATTAAAGGCCACGGAGAGCGCAGCCTGATCGCTGGGCGATTCAATGGGAGGGCGAGTATTCATGGTTGCTATATCTCGCGGCTCTCGAGATGGATAGTTGTATGGGGACTTGAACGAAGGAGATGAGTGGAGAGAACCCGGCAGTGACGTAACGAATGGGGATGCAGCGCATCAGAGAAAGTCGAAGACTGAATTGTCATTGAATCCGGCGAGTTGTGCCCCAGGTTCATACAGCGCTCATAAGATATGCCTATATATAACCAAGAAACGAAGACAATTCTTGGCTGATAATCTTGAAGAGGCTGGCGGGGTGTGGGTAAAGTTTGTCTCTCAGGGTAACATCTGGATGGTAGTCCAAATCGGTAACTATAGATGAGGTCAGGCCATAGCCACAGAGAAGCCGTAATAGAGAAGAATGGTGATCCTGGATCCTCGACTTGATGATTGTCGCAATATGGTCAGTGAACTAGACGAGTGTCTATCATACATACATGGAAACGGTAACAAGAAAACAGAAACTGGGGAACTCGCAAAAGGTAGCTGCCTACATGTATCTAAGCAACAAACAGATTCGCGATATGGAAATAAATGGCGCCTAACATAGATATGTTAGGAGCCAGGCAGTCAAGTACCTGGACGCAAGAGCATACCCAACTTAACGACGACAACTCAAAAGGTAAGCAGATGTGAAAGCGTCGGTAGCATGGCCGATCCTAGTAATGGTGGGGGGCGGCTTTGACTCTGAGGTGAGGTTACCGGAAACTCTCGATGAGGTGTAACATTCTCTCTACGTACTCGTATGAAGATGCAGGGTAGACTACATAGGTAGCTACTGTCTAGCAGGTTACCTATGTTCATGTAGGTGAGTAAGATCTATCTAGGATTCATGTATAAGTATACGAGGAGGTAATAGTAAATATATCAGATCAGGTAGGTGGGATATACTGAAGGAGGTAGGCCTAGACTCGACAGATCAATACACCATGCTGGGGTACCTTCCACTAGATGGACTAGAGTGATAAATCTCAATAATATACTCGCATGTACACGTACTCGTATTTCGCCCGGAGCTCTGGCAGTGTGGCAGTCCGTAAAAGCAGCTAGTGTAGCCAATGGCACAGCAACAAACCACAATTAACCTTCCAGCCAATCCCGCAATATGTACTTTATGTACTGCCCTATGTAGGGACAAGGCACTAGGATGGATATACACGTCCATTATCACTATCTGTTTCAAATGGAAACATTGATTTAATGTAAACCCGCATATGTTTGTAGGTTACTTGGCATATCCTTGTAGATAAGATGGAAATACTCGTGTATATCTATGGATGTAAATGATAGGTACTAGAAACTGGAGCAAACATGTAGAAAATGGTAGGCCGAGTGAGGATTTTGGTCGGGACGCACCTAAACTTATCTACTACACGTATTTACTAGGATTCTAGGATTCTAGGAACCTAGGACCAGAGCTAAGGTTAGGATATTTCTAATTCTCTCTATCCAGTTTGTAGGTATGTACGTAGAAGGTATCGTATTGCCAAAAGGAAGCTAGAGTTTAGCAACAAGAGTTCTCTAAGGTTAAAGGTTACCAAGCGTCGCAATCCAACGGTTAGGTAGAATTCAAATTTCAAAGAGCTTAAGTTTGTGGGCCTTGTTCCAGATACCAACGTGGTATGCTCATATTAAGGTTTCATAAGCCCCCACGATGATTACTTAGCTTTTGAAACATAGCACCCTACGGTGATGTACGTAGGACATTTTATCTACTCGTAAAGTTAGTGGATAATGTACCTATTACTTATGGGACATGCGTATCTTGCTTGTAGGGGGAGAGCTGTTGGGTGACTACCTTACTGCGTACCAACCTACCGGTGACCACAGCTTGGATGTGTAAAGTCAAGATAGAGAATCGATGTTCAAGATACGTAGGGCCGACAGGGCATCATATGGCCTGTGCTTGCATCTTTTATACGCGTACCCTAGGTGGAACATGAAATGAAAGGGCAGGTGGCGGCTGGGCGGGTAGCTCTGTCAATATTGTAGATTACACCCGGCATACTGAAGTCCCAGGTACTTACAAGTATAGCAAGTGCGTATTACCTAAAAGATAGACTTAATAAACCGGGAGTTCAGGATACCTAAGATATAGAGCTATAAGGGAGTGTCTTATATGACATCTAAGAAGGCCTAATATAGGAGCTACTATCAACGACCCTAAGGCTATCTCCTCTTTACAAGTAAACCCTTTTCACTCAGAAAGTCAACATCTACAAATATGGGTGGTATGTAGCTGTATTACAAGTAGGTACGTGTTGGAGAGGAACCAGGGTCGCCGTGGGTACGTGGGTGGCCCATAATAGACTAGCGGATTCACTTTAGCACCCCCTCGTCCCCAGTTTCTTGGCCGCCCCTTTTTAGCTACCTGCGCTGTATTTGTACCTGTTCCTCCACATACCTAACCTAGGTCGGTGACAGGTACTGCTACATTAGGGCAGGCATAATACCTAAACACGTAGTAGCAGTGAGTACCCGAGTTAAGTAGAGAGTACGAGTACCGGGGTTCGCCAACTTTGAGCTGGGCCCCTGTTCTACCGCTGATTCGGCGGCGTATGAAATTGCATTGGCAGCAAGCATCAACAACCGCTTGCTCTGTTCAACCTACCTAACCAAAAACCAAAAAAATTCCCAAACTCCTGTCAACTTCCCCAATCCCTTCACTCGGCCCTTTATCAAACGCTGAACCACCCGTTTCGAGATACCCATTTCGCGTCATCCCTTCGTCTCTTTTGCACTTCACGGCGAGTACTGTCTGTCGATCAATTCTTTCCCATTTGTCACCGTCTGTTCCTAATTCGAAATCCCCTTTTTTGCAAAGCCTCCAACACTAGCCTAATATGTCGTCCCCAGCCGTGAGTATATCCCCTATCCAACGTAACATCTAATTTTGTCACGAAACCTTTTCAAAGCAAAAAAAGGTCAAGACAAAAGAAAGATCCGGAAAGGGAAAGACTGCTTGTTCTATCCCTCTTCTCCCATCCCCAATCCCATTCATTATTTTACTAACAAGTCGTCGTAATGCGTTCTCAGAAGATGATACGCCGGAAGAAGAATGTCAAGAAGGGAATCCAGTTCTGCTTGATGGTGTGTGGCGCCTCGGGTACAGGTACGGCTCCCTCGACTCCATCGCCAACCCAAATAACTACCCGATCCCATCCACGCAACGAATCGATCGAAATGTGAACTCCCTTATCGGGTAGGGTCTGACTGTGTTGTATAGGCAGAACTACCTTCGTGAACACCCTCTGCAGCAAGAGCGTCTTGAATCATAAGGACTCTGATGATGCCAGTGAAGCCCACGTTGAAGAGGGCGTCAAGATCAAGCCTATCACTGTTGGTATGTCTTGTACCACACCCCAGCACGATACGGCCGGGTACTAACGTCGTCCCAGAGCTAGAGTTGGATGAGGAAGGAACACGCATCTCTCTAACCATCGTCGACACTCCGGGATTTGGTGACCAGATCGATAATGAAGCAAGGTAACGAGCAACAAGAACAAGAAAAATACGTACATGGAATGCTAATTCTTTGACCATCAAAGCTTCTCCGAGATCGTTGGATACCTTGAGAGACAATATGACGATATCTTGGCCGAGGAATCGCGTATCAAGCGTAACCCCAGATTTAGGGACAACCGTGTGCATGCTATGCTGTATTTCATTGCCCCCACAGGTCATGGGTATGTAGCCTTCGGCTCTATATAACGCACGCAACATCACACTAACAATATTCTTAGTCTCCGAGAGCTCGACATCGAACTTATGAAGCGACTTGCCCCTCGTGTTAACGTCATCCCTGTTATTGGCCGTGCCGATTCCCTGACGCCTCAAGAGCTTGCCGAGTCCAAAAAGCTGGTCATGGAAGATATTGAGCACTACCGCATTCCCGTGTACAACTTCCCTTACGACATCGAGGAGGATGACGAAGATACTGTCGAGGAGAATGCCGAGCTGAGAGGCCTGATGCCGTTTGCTATTGTTGGGTCCGAAGACGTCATTGAGATCGGCGGCCGCAAAGTCCGTGCCCGACAGTACCCGTGGGGTGTTGTCGAGGTTGACAACCCTCGCCACTCCGACTTCCTCGCTATTCGTTCGGCCCTTCTTCACAGTCACTTGGCAGACCTCAAGGAAATTACCCACGACTTCCTCTACGAGAACTATCGTACAGAGAAGCTTAGCAAGAGCGTTGAAGGCGGTGCTGGAGTGTACGTGATCAGACCGATGCGCTTCGTTCTTCCTGTGAGCTAACCTATGTTTGTAGTGATTCGTCTATGAACCCCGAAGACCTTGCGTCGCAGTCCGTCCGTCTGAAGGAAGACCAACTGCGCCGGGAAGAGGAGAAGTTGCGCGAGATCGAACTCAAGGTCCAGCGCGAAATCAACGAGAAGCGACAGGAACTTTTGGCTCGCGAGTCTCAGCTCCGCGAAATCGAGGCCAGAATGCATCGGGAGCAGGCGGCCCACGCTGCTGCCTCTACCGCGTCACGTGAAGCCAATGGCGAACAAGACGGCAACTAGATGGCCTCTAGTGTTGTTATTGGCCGACTTCAACTTCTGACGTGCCCCAAAAGTGCGATTCGGCGGCGTTGGGTGTTTGATATTCATGTTCCCGTCGTACGGATTCTCAGCACGGCACGTTATCGTGAACTTAATACTGTTTAATGGGCTTCTTCTATGCCAGTGCATAGTCGGAGATTTAGTGGATTTGTCAGGAATACGAAATTAAAATTAGTATTTGAGTGAGATGTCTTTTGAAGGAAAGAATGAAATGGCGACGAGTCTGTGAGTCTGGACATCAAGATTGGTGTCAAGAGTCTGATTTTTTCCCCGAATTTGCCTACCCGAGCAAGCGTGATATCAGGTCGCAAGCAGGCGACGGGACGAGCAAACGCCCTGAAAACTCGGTGTATCTTTCCGGAACCAAGAGAACCAAAAAAGGCTGTTGTTTTATCCTGGCCTCGAGATATTGTGGCCATTTTTATAGCTTATTTGTCAATTCCCCTAGGGAGAGCATTCTAATACATGTTCGTATCAAATAACCATTTATCTGGTGTACCATACGAGGGTAATTCTGTCTGAGAATAGCACAACTTGCTGGCAAGGTGCTCGACGGGCCAAGAATCACAGTAAAGACGTGTGGAATATAGTTCATTCTATGGGTTTGATTGAATACCTATGTCAATGATGTCCCAAGTAATCCTACAAACAGCCGATCAAAGGCTTCTTGTTATTATCGTCCATAATCCATTTAGCGATCTCAGGGGACTGAATTCCAAATTACAACCGGACCGTACGACCCAACCCGCCAGAATGGGCGTGTTGCTAGAAGTATCACAAAGCATCGCAAAAAGACACCAAACAAGTAAGAAAGGGCAAAATCAGACAGAACAATCTCAACACGACCGTACTTCGAAGCATAGCTAAGGTAGAATACACCAAACTACACTAGTTGTTGCTCTGGCTATTGAGAATGCGAAGGATAGCGAGGAAAAGGTTGATGATGTCGAGGTAGAGGCTGATGGCAGCCGCAATCTCCTCTTCGACGTGGTGCTTGCGTAGGACCAGCTGGGTATCCACAAGAATATAGCCGGAGAAGATCAGGGCAGCAAGACCACCGTATATCAACTCGCCGGTGCTGCTATAGGGCAGGAAGGCGGCCATGAAACCGAAGAGCAAGAGGCCCCAGAGCGCACCAAAGAGGTAAGGCATCCAGGAAGTGAAGTCGTACTTGGTCTGGCATGCGAACAAGGTGAGGAACACGAAGATACCACCAGTCAAGATCACGGCGTTCAATACTATCGAGGTTCGGTAAAAGGAAACGATTACGGAAATGGTGTAAGCCTCGAGCAAGGTAAAGCCGGTAAGGAAGAGTAGGTTGGTCGGGTACGACTTGCGCTTCCAATATGTCAAGCACATGAAGACGATGGAGCCGATGAGCTATCGGGGGAATATACGAGTCAGTCATCTCTACTTGTAGCGTGGCCGTATGTGGGAGGGGGAAAGAGGGCAGAAGCCGGTATCTTACGGAAACCCAGACAAGCTCCGGGTGAGATTGAATCCAATCCTTGTAGCCATCGCTCCAGAAGCTCAGTCCGCTGACGATGGCGGTAACAACGAGTTGCGCCGTTAGGATAGTATAGACTGCACGAAGTGTTAAGAGTTAGCAAAGAAGGTGGATTGTGCCGACGGCGTGGGGTGTGAAGTAAACCATAGACGGACCTTTGCGAATAAACTGGTTGCGGATGTCGATCGTGGCCTCTGCGACAGACCCGCCGAACTTGAAATCATCGGGGATGTTGTCCTCGCTGCTGCGCGGGGCACTACCGTAGATGCCGGCGGTAGACGAAGAAGGCTCGTCGGCTTGGTAGGATGGTGGTGCTTGGGACCAAGTACCTTCGTCGGGGTCCTGCGTGGGCGCGGGGGTGTATTTGGTATTGGCAGCCATAGTGGCAATCTGCGACGAGCTGACGGCAAATACCCGTCTCTTATCCTGTCGGCAGGTTTTCGCAACTTTTGCGATGAAGTGTACTTATTTGGCGACGATGTATTTTGCGTGCTTTGATTGATCGGGTAAGTAAGGTGTTGTAGGTTGTTGAAGTAGGTAGGTAGCTCGATGAAGGTAGGTGGATGCAACTAGAAGCTGAAAGATGCCGCGAAATCAAATGACTTGACCTACACAATCGTACTGTAATCGATGCCTAGGGTGGCGTCACGACTCATTATTGAACACAGTATACATAATACTGTGGAAGGACTGTGTCCTTTGAGTTTAAGTAGGTACACCTGGCACTCCGACCTTCCCGTGCTTGCCTCTACGTATCCTACCACTCCTACATATACGCACGTGTTCAACATCTACAAAATAAAGGAACATAAGTTAAATGTAGGGCTATTAATGGTTTAAGTCTGCATTTGAATTCTGAAGGTGAGGGTCCTCATTTCTATATATGTTGTTTCATCGGCCTCTTGCTTGAGTAGAACAATTGCAACAAGTCGCAATCAGGATGAGCTCCGCGGGCTGGACTGCGAGGGCTACGTGCCTGGTAGTTACTAGTAGGTACCTTCGGTCTAGGTTACGAGTACTCGTAGATTAGGACCACGTTGGCTAGTAGCGCCTAGTAGATGTTGTTTTGCCTTGGAGTGACAGACTTATACGAGTAGAAACTCTTTATTATAAAGGCCATATGCTTTATAAAATATATATATAGCTGTTATACGAGTAGACATGACCTTTTAATCCTGTAAAGGTTTGCGGGAACCTAAGGATTGTATCTCGGCGACGGTCCTTAGATACTGCCACTTGTAGGGGGCTCACATGCCAATATTCATACAATTCGTATGTCTGTGTAACACAAGACTTTGAATTAGTGCTATCCTCTGAGTGCTCTGACAGCAGACCATAGCAATGTATCATGTATTGCAGGCGCAGATTTGAGATACCAATCTTAGCAAATGATGATATGATCCCGTCTTGCCCGCCGGCTTCTCCCCTAATTAGACTAAAAGGGGACTCCACCGCCTAACCTTACATACACGTATGTGCTCAGGCATCTCAAGTTCTACTCGTACTTACATGTAGTTATTAGGTACGATACACGTGAAATGCGATGCATCTACCTCTTACGTGTATCTAGATGCTTCTTAGAGCACCCTCGCCCAACACACCTACCTGTCCAGATACACATCTCCTGTAAAAAAAAAAAAAAAAAAAAGTTGCAGAATCTGATGCACCAAAACCTAATCGAGGTTCGAGCTAAGACACAGGCACACAGGGTTTCAACTTGCACATTACTTACGAGTAGATACCAGCACCATGTTCAGACAGGTAATTACCAAGGTACCGGTCTATCAGGCACGCAAGCACTGGCAGGATGCAGTTCCCCTCCCGTCGGTTTCTCCTGATCAGCTAACGTGGGGTCCCCTATTCCTTTCACCGCCCTGATTGCATCCGATTCGATTGGGTGCAGAAGTGCCAAGAAAATCACTAGAAACAGTTGGGGACCTATCAAAAATCAGAGACACACTATGCTTGTTTGGACGAGCTCCACTTTGAAGCTCAACATGTCTTCAAAATTCCCATTATTTTATATTTCTATATTGTACCGGCACTTGGAGCTGTGCGATCAAACCACATCCTCCCCATCTGTCGCCTGAGGGGCTTGCTCTACAGACACACGACTTCTAGACGAACTTATCCGCATTCTTTACGTCAAGCTTGAAGTGGCATCCGAACAGCACACGCCCCGGCGTTCGACTTCACGCCGTGCCAGAGACATAGATGTGCACCCCTGGTTAGGCCTTCCTTAGCAAGATACCGACAGCGGCTCTCAAGGTCCCGCGGCCTCCGTCTCCCGTTCCCCATAACATCAAGAAGTGCTCGAAAGACGATACCGATTTACAATTACCGTCGTAGTCCATTGTGTGCATGCCAATTCCACGGGCAATTCCTTCCCGATTAACCTGAAACCCCTTCCCGACTTCGCGCGGCACAAGGTTCTCCATTCGCTTGCGGTCAAAGCTCGACTAGCGTCACGAAACACACAGGTCGAATATAATATTTTCCCTTCCCTCTAGTAGTGGCGGTAGCACCTCAATTGCTTTCTGGGGCTCTCCATTGAGGTTTGGTGCGCCGGCGCAGGTTATCGGTGCCTCGACAAAGCATTGCTATAGGCAGTTGTGAGGAATAATTATATTAATCGCCGGCGTCGCTTTGTGTTGAAGATGGCCGATACGCCATCGATCGATATCCACGATGCCCCAATGGCTGACGGTGGTGCCGAGGCTTCGGATTCTCCAAGAGAAACTCACCTAACTCTGGATGTTGATTCCATCCCGAGGGATGCCAAGATCGAGAGGTTAAGGACACCGACAACGCCCAACGGAAAGAGACCTTCCATCCAGTCGCGCAATTCCATGAATGGTCCGCTCTACATGCAGAAAAGCAACCAAAAAGTTCTGATCAGGAGAGTCAAGAGAAAAGGAGATGGCACGATCAAGAGCCTAACCCGATGGCTTCTCGACAACCAAATAGGTTTGTACACGCCGCCCCATATTCCAACTACTCCATTACCATCCCCTCCCCGAGGTCGAACGGCTCGAAACAGGGACGGGTTTCACGCCCGTCACAGGCCGAGAAGGCCACAACGTATGTTGCAGGAGCAAAGCGAGCTAACCAAGGACCTCGGACAGGATTATCTTTCAATCTCATAGTCCTCATTTTCCTCACTCATTTGTTCATTCCAAAGGCCCGGCCTCACACCCTGAAATTCTTTACACTCTCTTACCATAATCCGGCGTCGGGGAACTATGGTATTGGTGGTGACGACTATTACTTTATTGCCTTCTGCATCGTACTCTTGACCGGACTCCGGGCTGGCTTGATGGAGCATGTCTTGGCTCCCATGGCTAAGCACTGGGGCTTGAAGAAACGGAAGGACATCACCAGGTTCTCTGAGCAGGCATGGCTGTTGGTATACTACGCTTGCTTTTACCCTATTGGCTTGGTAAGTTCAGAGTCGGGAACCTCTTAGTCCCCTCCGTACTCCCACAATGCCGGAGTATTGGAGCAATACATAGCACAGCTGCTGACGCCTGGAACTAGTATGTATACTATCAGTCTCCATCGTTCATGAACCTTGGCGGGCTTTTTACCGGCTGGACGACTCGAGAGATGGGTGGACTCGTCAAAGCCTATTTTCTCGGACAGTGGGCTTTTTGGCTGCAGCAGGTCTTGGTCATTCATATCGAAGAGCGTCGGAAAGACCATTGGCAAATGCTTACTCATCACTTTATCACCATCACCCTAATGGCCGCTTCGTACTGCTACCACCTCACACGTGTGGGCATCGTGATCCTCGTGCTAATGGACGTAGTGGACATATTTCTGCCGGTCAGTCACAATCCCCCCGTGCCGACCAGCTTCGTTATGACTGACCAGCTCGCAGCTCGCCAAATGCCTCAAGTACCTGGGCTATTCTACGCTATGCGACGTCATGTTTGGCATGTTCATGGTGTCCTGGTTCTTTGCCCGGCACGTGCTATATGTTATGGTGTGCTGGACCATCTACACCGACATGGTTCGAGTAGTCCCAGAGGGCTGCTTCTACGGAAATGGCACGAACCTGACAGGGCCCTTTCCCGTCCCCCAAGGCTGGCGTCATTGGGTAGAGCCGTTCAGAAACTCTGAAGGCGCGCTCTGCTTTGCCCCGCCCGTGATGTATAGTTTCCTGTACACACTGCTGGGTCTGCAGGCTATCACTATATTCTGGTTCTTCATGATCATCCGGGTCGCGACGAGGATCTTGAGAGGCGGCTCGGCCGACGATCCCCGCAGTGATGGCGAGGCGTCCAGCGAGGAAGCCGAGTATGAGTACGAAGAAGCCCAGCCGCTGGAGGAAGAGGTGGGCGTAGAGTCCATCGACCTAAAAAGCTGGGAGCGTCGCACGGGTTTGAAGAGAGCCGCGTCTTCGACAGCAGTTAGTTTGCCCGGGCACAGCGACCGTAAGGAGCTTTTAGGCCGAATCGGCTGCGAGAAGCAGGTTGAGTGAGAGGGATCGGACGTCTACATCAAAAAGTCTTACTTATATAGCATACTCTCAGCTCTCGCTCGTTCGGAAACCCGTTCGGAAACCGCCCCAGCCAGCAAACCACGATAGTAACATCTGCGATATTCAACGGCAGTATAACGGCGGCATGATGGCGGTAAATATGGTTGCCGGCAGCCAGTCGCTCACGACTAGATGGTTAGTAATGCGCCGTACCCGAACCGGGTATAACAGGACGAGCTTGTAGACTGTTGAGAAAACGGTTTTAACGGTGTCTCGGTACGAAGAAAGCCTGCCTCTTATTTTGAAAGCAGTGTCGGGAAATTTAGTCTGGTAAATAGGATTTTGGAATTTAGTATTATTATTATACCCGTGTGGTGCGGCTGGAGATAAGTAGGGTGGTTTTTATATTTTTTAAATCATCAGCCATAATGTTACCACGGTCGATGTTCCTAGAAAGCTCATCCAAATAGAGTGCATTTTTTATATATATCTCAAGGGAGGGTCGGCTGCCCGGACAAGCTGGGCTAGGTACGCAAAAGTGATAAAGTCGTGAGCCGTGTCTGCCCATGTTTCCATTCTATGAAGGAACTTTCATAACCAAACAGGAATCGGGGTTATCTTCTTTTCAGGCATGTCATCAATGTACGTACAAATATTTCTCGCTCATAGATAGTAACAGGGCGGACGAACTGATGACGTTTCTTGGGTTCTCCATCTCCTCGGATCAGAAATCATATAGTAGATTTGTCATTCAAAGGGACCGACACCGTCGACGATGATTTTGTGCACACACGTGGACATCTTGGTTCTACCCAGTCGTTGTTCTTCGTACTTGTACTTCCACGGCTTGCTGCGTTTTGATCTCTTTTTTTTGGTAATATGAGGTTTGTAATGTCAACAGTGGGTAGGTATTGTGGAATGAGGGTTTACAAATAGTGACACTCTCCCGAGGGTGGACAAGAGGGGGTACTGTTTGTTTTTTTCTAGCCACGTACATGTACGCAAAGAAGAAAGAAAGAAAGGGAATGGTGTAGGAGTAAGTAAACACGAAATATTCTTTTAACTCGCATACAAATCTTCAAGCCGTGTTGCACGTACCTCACAGCGTCATCTCGCCCTTTTTTTTTTTTTTTTTTTTTTTAATACGTCTGACACGAAGACAAGTTAGATTGTTACCTACCGACAAGGTAAGTAAGTATACAGGCGCAGGCTAGATAATGGTACGTGGTAGGTAGGTGGTTCGAACATACACGTACATACAAGACAAGACAAGGCAAGGCGAGGCAAGGCAAGGACCGTCGTATTCGGCTTGTTCCGAGTCCTCACTTCTTACTTACTCAGCACAAACCTTTAAATAAATAAAATCCCGACGGCACGACGGGGGGGGAGAGGGGGGGAGGGTTGCTTGCCTTGCTTGCTTGCTTACACAGTATCTAGGTTAGGTTAGGTTAGGTTACCTACGTCTTTAATTTAAGGCAACCAGGTAGCCGGGCTCTACTTGTATATTACCTACCTACCTACTTATTGGTAAAAAGCTTTTGTTTATCTCGGAACCCGATCGCTTGCTTGCTACGAGTGCCTCTGGCTGGTGTGATGCGACTGGGCATCGATCCGATCGTACACGTACTTTTGTAAATGAAATGTTAGTCTTGGGCATCGGTAGGTATTGTTTGCTTATTAATTAAATTTGTTTATATATATATACCTATGTATAAAAGTTGGAGATAGAGAAAAGAAAAAGAAAAGGGCATATGCATTACTATATAAACACAGAGACGATTTTAGATAGGTACTCGTAGATGCAGCAAGTAGGTACTCGTGTTACGTGTAAAATAGAGGTGGATAGAACAGACGTAACATGATTGGAGGTTTCGTACGGTAGATGTTGATGTGGGAAGACCCCAAAACTGACGAATGGTATGAAAAGAGACTAAGCGATCTATAGACTAGCTCATATGTAGGTAGGTATTCGGTATTTGTCGAGGAGTGTACCCATTATTATCCCGTGCTTATAGCCTGTCAAACGGCAAAAGGCTTTTGTACGTTACCTACATGATGACCGCAGGTGGTACGCACGATTAAAGATGATGCAGATCTCCTCGTAAAAAAAAAAACGTAAAGGACTTTGGAGAACCTACAGTAGGACATGGCACGATCACTCTGTTATGGTGAAGCCCCAAGACCATCGAGAAATATCCGTTGATTGTTTGCCTCTTCCTTTCTTTTTTTGGTATGGGAAACCGGGGATAATATCATGGAAACCTCGGACAACATACATATCAGCATCCTTCCTTTCCTTTGATGACGTCCCTCCGTAAAAAGTAAGGCAAGGTAGCGAGCAGAAAGTGAATCCCGCCATGTGACGGGAACGCGAAATGCAGCGGCCCGATGGATGGTTTAGAAAAAAACGTCCAAGGTATCTGACACTCCGCCACATGATCGTCGCTTCCAGTTACGAGTACAGTTACATTCATAACCCAAACACGTTTGGGGGGGAGGACTTAAGTTATGTTACGATCAAGTGGTCAGAGAATGAAAGACCCGACTTGACTTGACTCGACTGGACAAGGTGGAACGCACACGTTGGAGAATGCCAGTCCCCCGCCTCCGCCCCCTCTCATACCGTCGTACTTCTGACCACATAACTAAACCAACAACAACAAATAGTTTTTTTTGTTTTTTTTTTGTTTTTCTGCGAGCTTACTTACACGTACGTACGCACGTACAAAAAAGGGAGTCGTCGATCCTTTTCATTTTTCAATACGAGGAAGCACATACACATACACATACATACATACATACATGCAGCTGACCTGAACCTGACCCACGGCAACCAACTGTCGGTACGTTATACACGAGAGTTATGTTATGCCGCATACCGTTCCTAGACTCGGACACTCCGGAGTTTTTTTTATTGAGTAACGAGGGGCCGGCATAGGCATGTATAGAAAGACAAAATTAAAATATAAGACCACGACGACGCAAACGCATTCCCATTCTCGAGGACATTCATCATCATCATCTATCTCAAGTTCTACTAATACTTAATCAATCACCTTATCCTACGACTTTTCGCAACAATAGAAAATACACACACACACACACACACACATACACACCACTTACACACTCCTCTGCCCATCGCGCAAAACCTAGATAAAACAAAACCCACCTCCGAGAAAATGCAACTCACCACCCTCCTCCTCGCCACCACGGCAACCGTCTTCGCCAACGCAGCAGCCATCACCCCGCGATCCGGCGCACGTCTAGCACAATTCCGAATCTTCGGAGCCGAGGGATGTCACGACCTCAACGGCGGCTTCTACCTAGCCGATACCTCGGACGCCGAGGAATGTAAACTCCTCGAGGCCGATCCCAAAGTTGTTTCCGTGAATTTGGAGCAATTGTATCAGGCTGTTGCTGGTGCTTGTACTGGTAAGTTTTCCCCCCTTCCCTTTTTTTTTTTTTTTTTTTTTTTTTTTTTGGTTGCATGATAGATGATTAATCCTTTCATCTACCTTTCTAGTCTCCATATACACAGACGAAAAATGCTCAACAGGCAAGACCGATACCGCGATAAACGTGTGCAAGAATGCTCCCGATGCAAAAGTCTGGAAGTCTTGGAAGATTTCTTGCAAGTCTTGAATTAGAAGGGGGGGGGGGGGGGGGGGGGGGGCGGGGGGGGGGGGGGGGGGGGGGGGGGGGGGGGGGGGGGGGGGGGGGGGGTG
>MU401455.1:370357-390614 GCA_022579005.1 Poronia punctata
AAAAATGCTAAACCTGCAATACCGATACCCCTAAAAACTTGTTCAAAAATGCTCCCTTTGAAAATTTCTTTATTTATTTTTTTTTTTTTTTTTTTTTTTTTTTAATAAACCCCCCCCCCCCCCCCCCCCCTCCCCATTCACTCTCGAGACGTGTTTCTGGTTGGGGTATGAATAGATTTTAATACTGGATGGAAAATGAATAGAGAATAATAATAAGAAGAAACTAATAAATGGATGGAGGGAAGCGGGGGTAGTGCAAGGGATGATACAAACATACGTAATATATAATATTTCATCACCAAAATACCTGGATTCGAGACCGCAGTCTGATGTCCTTCACTTAATCTAGAGTGCTGTACACATAATATACCTACCTTATACAGCAGGCCGTCATCGTAATACCTAAGCTTTGTATCACTCGCCGTCCGACAAGTGGTTAAATTGGCCAACTCCTCCAAAGGTTGTGATGATGATGAATGATCCTGGAGAAGGACGCGAACCTGTTCTCCTCTGGCTAAGGTAAGGGGTGACGACGAGAAACCGTGTAATGCTCTCGTGGCAGCGCCGCCTTGCCAAATAGACGTCAAGGGCCGTCTCGGCCGGATGACCTGCGAGCTCTGGAAGGACTGACTAGCATACTCTGGTGTTTCGTCACAACTAAGTATCGTGAGAAAACAAATCGACGAGAATCAGATGAGAAGGAAGAGAGACAACATAAGAATTTCTTAGACAAGGGTCACGCTATTCATCTCATATCCCGAAATTCCTAGTCGAGTCCATTGGTATATTACCAGATCGTACGTCTATCTATAATGGGTATTAAACCCGACATTCTATGGACCTGGCCATCGAGCCGATCCGCTGGTTGCAAAGAAAAGAAAAACCAAAATTAGTCCCGGAGCAGGTCATGTTGTACTGTTGCCGTTGCTCCAATCCTGTCTATCCCAACGCCGCGAAATGAATGACCTCTATGCGCATCTATGATCGTCATCCCAGGCGTAGCCCCTTTTTATGCTTCATCTATTCCCCCATGCGGCCAGGTCATTTTCATAAGCCCACAAGTCGTCATATCAAGACCTCGCTTCTATACAGCGGTAATCCGCTTATTCTTCATCATCCGTATCGGGAGGGTGGGGAGTGCCCTTGGGACTGCTGAGCCAATTAATATGTCGCAGCCGTCGTCGGACCTCGGCCTCCTTGAGCTCCTTCTTCGTCTTCTTTCTCTTCTTCTTCGCCTTGAACTTGAGCGGAGACGAATCTTCTACCTCGCTGTTGATAGCGCTGTTTACGACACTGCTCGCAGCCGTGCTAGCCAAGGCACTGTTGAGCCCGCTACCGGGCCTGCTATCTTCGAAGCGGTCTGCGGAGATGGTAGTATTACCCTTCATCACCATTCGGCCGTCGTTGATGTGCCACTGCTCGCTGGCGAGGGCACCGACAAACTCTTCGTTATGCGAAATCATGACTACACCACCCTTGAAATCGCGGATGGCCACTGCAAGACCACCGAGGGAGTCCCGATCCAAGAAATTGGTGGGTTCGTCCAAGACGAGCAAATGCGGGTTGTTCCACATGGCACCGGCGATGACGACCTTGACTTTCTGGCCTCCGGAAAGACTGCCAATCTCGTTGTGATTTGCAATCTCAGGATCGAGACCGAGGTCTTCGAAATGCTTTGAAATGACTGTAGGCTGGAGTTCGCGGTATCCCAGACCCTCTCGGGAAGCCTCGTGATCGTCGAATTCTTGTACCAGCTTGTCAAAGCCCCACTCCAAGAGGGTCTCGCGAGACACCTGCGAGTTGAACTTGGGAAGCCAACCTATCCATTTACTATTGTTACCGTCAGTAATCGCGATCCTCTCGCTAGATGAACAGGGCGAACTTACACTTCGTATTGGAATGTCTTTTTCCACTTTTGACGACCTACGAGGGCCTCAACCTGTCGCTCGCCTTTGCCGTCCCCAAGATCGATCTTCTTCTCCATTTGCTCGCGATCTCTGTCGGACAGAATACGGGTCTGCTTCAGGAAGACTTCTCGATCGTCTCCATTAGCATACCGCCATTGCAAATACTGGTTGGGCGTCTTCTCGAGATGCATCTCAACGTGTTCGAGGGCGTGTTGCTTGATGTAGCCAATTCGGAGGTTGGGGTGCTTCTCGACCTTGCCACTGGTAGGAGCCACCTCACCAGTCAGAAGTTTGATGAGAGTAGATTTGCCGGCACCGTTGGGGCCGATGACGGCCACTCTGGACGATAGAGACAGTTGGCATGTAACATCGCTCAGCGACGGCTTCGGTGCCTTGGGGTATTGGTAGGAAACGTTGCTCATGCGGATGATAGCTCTGGTCTGGGACTTGACGCCCGACAAGATGCCGGGGGGCGGGAACTTAAACTGCACATTGGAGGCTGACAGCGTGTAGTAAGCCTTGGCCTCCGGACGAACTTTGACAAAGGCATCCAGGTTTCCCCTGAAATGGCCCAGCTTCTTGCCCGGCTCGTAATGGTAAATATCGGTGGTGACATTGTCCAAGAAGCCAGAGTCGTGGGACACGATCAAGCTCGTGATGTCCGGGTGAGTCTTCAGGTAGGTTTCCAACCATGCGATATTGGCAACATCCAGATGATTGGTAGGTTCGTCCAGGAGCAGAACATCTGCCTTTTGGAGCATGGCACGGGCCAAAGCCAACTTCATCTTCCAACCTCCAGATAAGGACCCTACTTTCTGGGCCTGGCGACCCTCCGGTCCAGAGGTGAAACCGAACTCTTCTAGAACTGTCGAGATCCGTTCTCGGCCCTCGGATGCAATCGTGGGGTCCTTCACCATGAAATCGAGAATGCTGATATCAGCGTCCTCGCCCTGGTTATGCTCGACGTAGCAAGTACGGAGCACATCTTGAGACGGGAAGCCCTCAAGTTTGCCTGACGCGATGCTCTTCATGAGTGTCGATTTGCCGGCACCATTTCGGCCGCATAAGCCGTAGCGATGGCCTTTGAGAAGGCGCAGGTTGGTATGAGATAGCAGCAACATACCGCCATAGGCTAGAGAGAAATCGGCATTGACAATCTCAATCTCGCCATCATCCTCCTTTTCCGGCACGCCATATTTGCGCTCGTCTTCTGCCACATAATACTGATGTACGGCAGAAGCAACGGCATCACTAGCGCCAGGCTGAGGTAACAGATCCTTCAGGTAAGGGCCAATTCTCCCCGGGATCCTGTCGACGTGGCGAAAATTCGCGTCTGCGGCAACCATCTCGCAGATATAAGCGCGAGCCTGCTTGTAGAATTCCATGTCGGCGGGGAGGCCTCCATTCTTCTTAATCTCGGCATCGAGAACCTTGGCAACATCATCACTCGAAGCCTTTTCCACGATGTTTTCCTCATTACCCATTGCCTTGTCCATGACAGCCAGGGCACGCTTCGCTAATTCACGAACTTCAGGCAGAGGTGCTCGGTCGGCCACGGCCTTGACACCGGGTTGAAGCTTCGGAAGGAACGTCCTAGCCTCGATAGGATCGTGTACTAGTTTCGTCAAGTTTTCAGTGATGACGGTGGTTTGTCTTAAAACTTCTTGAGCGGTACCAGGATTATTCAACGTCCGCTCGAGGAAGGGCGTGAGCAGTGCCAGGACGGGCGAGGTAACGATGGCGACGAAGGTGGTTTGGGACAGGGCATGAATAGCCTTCTGAAGAGCCTGGGTCGAGGGATGATGTAGGGTCTCGATGAGTAGGGGAATCCGGGGGGCAACATCGTCATTGGATAGAAGAGTCGTGAGGGATTGCATGGTCAGAAGGGCTTGTCTCTCGACCTCTGACTTGAGATCATGCATGTTGTTCTCAGCGATGGGAATTAGAGTGGCAAGCTTTATGCCCATGGCCTCCCTCAGGAGATCTTTCTCCTGCGCCTGCTCTTTGGTGCATCCTATCTCCATCTTGGCTTTGTCCGCCATCTTCTGCATCAGCTTGAGAGCACCAACAGTGCCTTGCCATTTGCCCGTCTTCTTTGCCAGGTAGGATACTAGAGCGGGTAGCAGTCCGGCGACCAGCGCCTCAGGGCTGAGATGGGCAAAGAGTGCATCTAGCCCATATTGTGCCGCATCGCGAACGACGGAGCCCTTATCAGCCAAACCGTCTAGCGCGCATGGAACCAGGCCACCGTTCACTAGCATAAATACTACCTCGCTAAGAGGTTGGCGAGAAGGGAACTTTTCAAACAAGGCGCCGAGCAGGTTCTGGGCGCTCTCGCGTCGGAGGCCACTTTTCTTGTCGGAAGCGGCCTTCTTAATCTCGGAAAGGATGCCATACTGCTCGAGGCCACGGAAGCCGACGGAGTTCAGCAGGACTTCGCACAAACCGTAAGAGGCATCCACCGAGGCAGCCGAAGACGTCGCAGTGAAGACGGTATTGAGTATATCGGAGATGACGGCTTGTGACAGCGGCGGCGCCGTGCCGTTTGTATCCACCATATGAGGCATATCTAGACGTTGCGAGGGAATGTCGAAGTAAATAACGGGGGTGGGCGAGGACGTATTAATCAGCCCACAACCGAATGATTAGGTACCAAAAAATGAGGCGTAGCGACGTGACACGCCTGATAATAATGGTTAGACACGAGCGCAAAATGCGCAGTGGTCTGGAGGGATGAAAACGAGACGAAGCCTGCGTATTCAGATGTTGTGCCTACTTCCTGAAAAAGAAAAAGGGAAAAGGGAAAGGGCGGAGGAGAGTAATCTGACAAGGCAGAAAAACTATGGCAACAAAAAAAAAAAAAACCTACCCCTCCAAAAATCCCCCCCCCCCCCTGTATCGAAATTTCAGTATGCAAATTCTAACCATGGGGCCCCACCAAAAGACCCACTAATAAGACCCTTGGACACATCCACATTTCTTGATCTTTTTGTCCTTGGGCTCCTTGGCCTTCACGGGACTTTTGATTACCTAACCTAAACAAGCTAACTTGACACGTGCAACAAAAACTTGGGTATGGTCCAAAACATGACCTAACCTTAGTCTACTCGTACATATATATTTCATGACAAGCTGTGTATTCCAAATTATAAACTCTTTCGGCGCCTTACGTTTCTTTTGGGTACGATTCGTATCATTTCACGATCAGCAGAAATGTAATATATTCCGTTGATTATGGTACTTTCAAGTCTAGGATGTACCTAGTGTATCGGTTTAGGTCTTCGGATTACAAGTCGCAACACTTTTACTAGCTGTTGGCAATGTTTGCCTTTATTGAAAAACATCCGCGAGCTTGCAACGATCGAGGCCGTCCTTGTTACAACGGATCTTACTAGACCTGAAGACACACCACACTCGATGTCGAATGAGGCACTAAGTTAGCAAGCTCTCCAGCCATACAGAGCGTGTCGATACCTGCGGCAGGTTCGCTACCAGCCTACCACACATGTATGGCAAACCCTAGACGAGAATCCTAGTCTGTGATACTCTCTCGAAGCGCACATTCAGATGATATTTTCCAGTCCCCTATTATTACCACGCTTAGCTATCAAAAATATACTCGTAGACCACGCCTTTCCAAATCAGTATGGAAGGCCTGGCCAACGCTTACGTCGGTTCCCCTTTTTGTACCAGCGGGTCTGCAAAAATGAATCGTAGGTCCCTCTTCGGCTGGAACTTGCCAGCGATGGATGATAATTCCCTCTGATACCTGAGAATCCATAGCATGTAGGGCCGAATCACAACACCAGCCATCGGGACAATAGCGGTATGCCAGCAGAAAGCGGTCAGTTGGACTGCCTACAAAGGATTGGAAAGAGGTACGAGTCATGACACGATTGACACATACGAGTAGACACGGTTCATGAAGGGGATCCGCAACTGGTTTATGAAAACATAGCCTCTATTCTTGGATGGCGTCGCTTTCTGTTTCTTATATACAACAGCTTTCAGGCACCGCATTGTGATTAGCTGCTTGGAAGGAACCCGGGATCGGTCTCCCGATACTATCTAGCAAAGGCACCATTTCAACTACGGTGTTGTTTTTGTTGTCTAACTAAAGTCCTGTCCCAGTAGACCAGATCTGTGGATCGGGATAAGAGTCATCGGCTTTACTTCCGCCACGGGGAACTACCTCATGTGGTATCATGGATCATCCCGTTTGCAGGCCCCGTTACTTATCGTCCCGTGCAGGAAGTGGGTGGCTCCAGGAAGGTTACTTCAAGTGCTGCGCCCACTTTAGGGCATCATCTACAAGTGTGCCAACCACGGGAACTGTTTTACTTGGTGTTTAAGATGACGAAGCAAAAAAAAAAAAAAAGTACATAAATCTCAAATAGGGCTGAGCTATCGCTCTATGTTTCGCCGATGGCATGGTGGCTTGGGAATCGACATCACTCCTTACTACTCGTATGGGTACTGAGGATGTTACTACATAAGTCTATTCTATAAACAGAACACGCGACACCTACCTAACCATAGATAAAACTTGCGCGGCTACCTTACCTACCTACTTAATCTTCGTGACAGGAGTCTACTACTAACACAATACGTAGAGTGCCAGGTTAGGTAGGTACTTATATAAGGTAGGATCTTGGCAACGGCATAAGCTGAAATCAGGGCGATGAGCCCACGCCCCGCTCCATGGGGGGCCGTTAATCTATTTATGGCTTTGTGATCATGACTAAGGCAACCTTTACACCAGTATGAAAGTAGATAATCCCGGTACAACGAGGTAGGAGATAAGTAGGTACTGTATGTGTACTAGCACTCGACTCGTAGGTTAACAAATACCTACACTCACCTACCTACTCATATACCGGCTTTCGACCTACGCAAGTCATGTAGGTTAGGTTAGTGCGGGGGTGGGACCCGGCTCACCGAGAGGAAATTCCCTTATTTGGAAAACGAGATGTAAATAGGTATATGTAATCCTTACGAGACGTTGGCATTATTACTGGATGCCGGCTTATAATATAGAGATCAGGTTATACACATACCTATGGTACCTACTTGTAATATGTACTAAAACTTGCAAAGGCGCGGATATAACAGTCCACCTACCGCTTGTATTTACGCAGTGCGCAGTGTGGTAGCGTCAAGCAGAATGTGTCCTGGATAGAGAGACGTCCAACCTAGGTTAAAGGCTTATAATCCTAAATATGCTTCTGTGCGCGGGTAGGCTAAAACGCCTATATGACATAATCTAGCCCTACCTGAGTGTTTAGTACCAGTGCTACCTACATACCGTAAGCGATTGGAGTGGAGCATGTAGGTTTATGTCCTACGAGTGCCTAGGTACTCGTACTCCCATCTCTGCACGTACTTGGTAAGTTCGTGATGTGGCGCAGTTCTCCTTCAGTTTCACCTCTACGTGTAGTTGATACGTTACCGAGCGTGTCCGTACGAATCCATATACTGCGATGATGGCATTTGGACGCACATGTAAGTTGATGTAAGTTGATGTAACTTGAACGCGAAAGATTGGCCTTGGGCTGGGCTCGTCAATTTACTCGTACAAGTACAGACGCTTGTCGTCTTCCTCCCCTCCGCGTCTCACAAGAGAAGCTCGGGACCACTAGCCGTTTCGGGGTTAGGAGTACGGTTGAGATACCTAATTTAAACAACGGCCGGAAAATGGGGTCCAAGAGCCATCACCGACGGGAAAAAAGAGAACAAGCTCCTCGGGCATGGATCACAATAAGCCATGAATTACGATTCTACATTCGCCCAGATTTGTAATGGCGCTCTTCGTCATCATCCAATTCTTGTTAAAACCGCCCTGGTCCATGATAATCTCCGGTGACAGCGGGGCAGACCGGCAAGACAGGATACAGAAGTAACCTACCTAGGTTAATCTACCTTGGATCACCTACCTTTTGCCGTGCTTACGGTACATACCTCTTTACCTAACCTAGAATACAGCATAACACAAGTGATTTACCTACTCACTAGGTAAGCTTTCATACCCCCATCCTTTCTCCAAGCAACAGGCCCTAGTCAAGATTCCATTCGTTTCCCAAAACCCATACGCGTTCTGTGTCAACCCCTATAGAGAGTAACATACTCTCGACGACGCGCATCCCGACGTAGTGCTATTGTCATTGAAGTTACCGGGTATCAAGATTATTAGTGAACATGGTCGGATTAGAGAGACATATATGATATGACCACAACATCGTACTCAATCGGCTCGACAGCTCCCTCTACTCCGAGCCACGCTTAACCACGCCTTCTGTCGAAAGCGACATTCAGAAGGGTCATGCCGCAGTCCACAGGTTTTCAGTTTATTACATCTATCAATACTGTCGCCCACGATGAAGAGACGCGTCGCAAGGTCAGATCTCATGCGCGGCGGCAGAAACTTCCCAACGAAACCTCAAGCCCGCCCCAACCAAAAAAGTCAACGACCCAAAAGGAGCGAATTTCCAAGTTCAGGTTGAAGCCGTCGGTTCAGGGGAGCGAGGTCGGCGCCAAGGTGACGGGCGCTAGTAAGAGTAGTGCCAACGGCGGCAAGAAAAGACCCCCGCCGGGACCCCAGTTTCATGGACCGGTGGTCCGAGCCTCCGCCGGGGACCAGAGCGACGGCGCCAATCTCACCCCAACTATGTTATCCCACGAACTTGGTCTGGTGGTGGCGCGAGAACTTCCGAATTTCCCCATGCTCCGTATCGAGACTACACCCCTGACGGAGAACTTGCTCAAGTATTGCTTCACGGTATGTTTATGTCCACGTGAAGCTGTGGTGGAGAAGTGGTTCGACCGTGCCGGTGCGCCGACGTACATGATGACATGTGAGCGAACCTTGGACTACGCATTCTCTGTTTCCCTCTCTCTCTTCCTCGAATAGCCACTAATATCCTTAGACTACTCTGGCTTTCTCGCCAATGCTTTCGCCATGAACCCGGAAGGCAACTTCTTCGACGCAGTAAGCACCGCCCATTGTATTCTAGTGCCAGGATTGCAGTTGCCTGATGTGAATGTGCCACCCTAGTTACATGTAGATACCGCCATCACTCACGCATTCATGGCCTTGGTCGCATCTATGCAGTATGTACATGGGCTTGCCCCTTTCTCGCCCCAGCCGTATCTGGCTTCATCGTCAGAATAGTTGCCTCATCATCGAGCAACGATCCATCCATTTCGGGTTCAAAGAGAGTAGTCGCTACGTCAACGTAGAACGAAAAGGCTTTGCTAACAGACCTATTTGCCCATAGCAATGCGCTGGCCCGGTGGGATGACACAAGCACGTTCGACTTTCACCGTCTTCAAGCCATCAAAGCCATCAACGAACGGTTGGATATAGAAGGGAAGAGCCCAAGCATACCTATTTCGGATGGCATCACCATGGCCGTTGCCCTACTGGTTAATAATGAGGTCGGTCAAGTCAATGTTGCCAAGACGGAGTCTCCTGAGATACTAATACCGTATACCATGACATGACAGACCTTCACCGGATCCATCCAAGCAGCAGCAGCACACATGAGTGGGCTGAAGCGCATCGTCGACATGCGAGGGGGGATAGTAGAAGGGTTTAAATATGCCACCGTGATTCAACGCGCATTAGTATGGTAAGTAGGGCCAGGCCGGCCTCTAAGGGGTCTCCATGGGCTAAAGCAAGACACAGGGCCGACTTTTCCTATGCCTATGCCTCTAGGCAGCCGTTGATGTTTCCGTTCGTACCACAACTCGCGACTTCACTCTGGCTTCATAACCGGTTCGGTAGCAGATGGCCAGGCGCCGTCTCGGAACACACAGGAACACAGAGTCTTAGCATTCGGAATCGAAAACTGCTAGATATATTCGAGCTCCTCTATTCCATCACCGTCTGCCTAGGCTCTTTCGACTATGCAAACCTAGCTGATATGTCGGCTGAGCGAGTAGGGGTTAGTGACTCGATCTACCTGACGGAATGGAACCTCTTCCAGCTTGAAGAGTCATTAACACCCCCGAGGACTTCCGAAGACAGAGGCGACGTCGGCGGAAGTCTGGGAGATCCATCAACAGTCGACTTGTCGGAGAGCCTTATGTATGCAGCCCACTTATTCATGCACCTGGCCCTTCGCGGACAACCCCCAAGTGCGCCCCGGCACCGTGCAATGACAGAGGCGCTCGTGTCATCATTATGGAGCACACGCGCCATCCTCGATCTTCTTCCCAGTTCAGAAGTATACGGCAGTCCGATTTCCCACCACAGCGGCGGAAGCCTCGGCGACTCCTCAGTCGAGGATTGGTCTACCACGACGTCGAGTACCTCGGTTCTTAGCATCTATCCGGTGAAATTAGTGGACGAATTTACACATAATATCCTGCTTTGGACACTCTTCGTGGGCGCATGTGTCAGAGTGACCCCTATTGTACCCGAGCCTCATCAGTCCGGCATTCTAGGCGATCACCACCAGTTCTTCATCCATGCGTTGGTAAACTACTGTCGTAAGAGACGGATATCGGATAAGAAGACGCTCGAGACTAAGATCAAGGATATTATTTGGCTTGACAGTTGGTGCGAGAACCAGCTAGATATGATCTGGGGAGAGATAGGGGACTGTCTTATGCCCTAATTAATTTACGGCCGGTTGTCGTCTGACTCCAATGTTTGGGCCGACTGGATTAACTTGCAAACGTTATATATAGATGAACGCAGTCGGAGTCCAACGTAAGACCAGAGAGGAGGGGACTTTCAAGACACAGGACCTGCAGAAACCGCAAGAGACACGTGGACACGATGAGGCCAGGATTATGCGATGCAGGGATTTTATTGAACAAAAGCCATACAATACTACATAGTACATCAGAAACGTCTTCTGTAGCGAAGTACAGACTCTGCAGTTATGAGATCCTATCATATACTAGTCGTCTTGCAGCACTAACAATTTACTACTCTTCATCTGCATTCTGTATACCACATGTTGGTGTGTGTTGTTATCATCTACGCACTTTAGGGAGAAGTGCGGGAGCCTCTGGAGGTTACCAGTAAAAGTATATATACTGCAACTAAGGGGATTTCGTGTCTATATCGACTAAAGTGAGGATTGCTATATACATTGAAATCGTGTTTTGATAAGTCCACTAGACTAATACTGTACATATCAGAAGCGCCCGACATTCCCTTGCGATGCCGTAGGCGTACCTACTATTTACGTAGGGCCATATATTATATCATTGCCGACTCACTCGTGTAAAGTCCCTTATATAACCCCTCGACATTGTGTATGTTGACGATAATTAACCATTCTTCTCCCCGAATATTTGTTACCTCGTAGTCAAACAATCAGAGTTACATCCTTGTTTCGATCTACGAATTCGGTGACTGTGACTGTGACTAAACAACTTTTTCAACGGCCATTAGTTCTAAAAAGGAAAAATAACCCGCGGGGGTACGTAAAAAAAAAAGAAAAAAGAAGTAGAATCCAAACCGTCGTCACCACATGGGTTGATGTATGTACGTGTATGTAGGTATGTATGTCATGCATTAAACCCTTGTCGCATACGATAGATCTCAGGGGTCCAAACCCCCCCCCCCCCACCTTCGTCACCACACTAATCTTTCATTGGCTCCCTTACGTCATAGTATATCCCCATCCACACCATCAAGTTCTAGACTTTTATACGCACGTACACACAAAACCTGGCGCTGTAGGTATCACAGGTAGTAGGTGTTTGCAATCGCGGGGGATAATGTCGATCTCGAGGGTTTAGTTAGGGATGGACCAATGATGCTTTCTTTGCTTCGTAGTGAGAAGGGGAGGGAGCAAAAAGCCGGTATTTTGAGATGGGTGTTGAGGAGAAATTAAATAAGTAGAAGGGAGACCGCACCCTGTTTTTCTCTTTCGTCGACCGTATTTTACTTTTTTGTTCACCGCATTTTTTATATATATATCTAGCCTGCCTACTTTACTTACTTACCTCTCAATATATAATAGATAAATAAATAAATAAATAAATAAAACAAGATGCCGCTCTTCTCTCACCGAAAGTCAGAGGAAGAAGTCATCCATGAACCCACACCCGTACAGCAGCAACAGCCGGAGAAGAGAGGACTATTCGGCTCACGACGTCGCTCTACTTCCCCCTCTTACGCCAACTCTACACGAACAAGCACCACCGGTAGTTCATCACGACACTCATCGGGAGGATATAATGGTAACATGAACCTCTTTCACTTTTACCAGATCTCTCGACAAAAAAAAAAAAAAAGTATGACTAACATCTAACCTATCACAGAAACCCCATCCCGCCACCGCAGCGTATTATCGCGAACCTTTGGCCACGGTAACAGTAACAACCCGGACATGGACCCCTCCATCATGCAAGCCAGGGAGCGCGTCATGGGCGCCGAGAATGCGGAACGCGAGGCCGATCGCGCATTGGCGGCTGCCCGGCTCAGAGTCCGTGAAGCTCGCGAGGAAGTCAAGCGTATCGAGCACGAGGCCGCCGAGGAGGCTAGGAGGGCCAAGATTAAGCAGTATCATGCTAAGGAGGTTTCGAAGCGTGGGAAGCAGCTCGGTCGTATGTATCACCTCTTGAACTGTTACGTTACCGATCGGTATTTTTGATACTAACATTACCGGATGCTTGCAGGACATGGTTTGTAATAGGTGTATAATTTGAAGTAATGTCTTATGTTCATGTATAAGCGAATGGTTGGAAGCTCTTGAAGTCGATAATGACACGATAGTGTGATGGGAGTGTTTGGGATAGGGCGATGTATTATTAGCGCAGCGTTATGATTATGAATACATAACTTAGGTAATCTACCTTTTCCCCCTTTTCTTATTGAGACTTTGTCTACTTGCTAGAACCCCTCAACTCGGGTAGCTAGTGTACCTTGAAGGATATGACGGCATCAAAATCAAGGAAGCATAGTCTATCTACATAGTGAACAAATGTGTCGGACACCGCCACTTCTACAAAAAGTCGAAGCCGTCAGAGTCGGACCATTTCACCTGCCTTATAATTCAGTTTAAGCCTTTAAGCAGACGGCCGGCATCAATGATGCGAGGTCTGAAGTAAGTTACCGCTTGATGCATAAATTCGAGTTCCCTTAGTGTCAATTTTGCTGGCATCGAAACCCAACCAAGAAGTAGGTAACTCGTCTAGTATGTCTGTGAGAAACCTTAGTCCGAGATGGCCTCTACTCTTATTAACACTGCGGCCGGTGAGATTTGAGAAGAAACCAGAGGCTCCCCACAAGAACTCAATAAGATACATGGCCATTTAGCTGCACGAGACATGCACTCAAGGAACAAGAAGAACCAAGACCCAATCCGACATGACAAGAAGACCCGCGAGAGGATTTGTGCTTAGGTGAGGTCGCTACCTCCGGAAGAAGGGCCAAAAAATAACCATCAGCACGTGAAGTCGAACGGCCCGCGTCTGACCTCTAGGACTGTTATGGTTAGATGTAGTAATTCGGGGTATTCTGGTTCGGTCCGGTAGATAGTCCAAGACGATGGATGTACCTCCACACTTCAGAGCGTCTAGTAGGTACGCCCGAATCCCTTGGTCGATCATCTTCTTAACTATGGTAAAAAGGGTAGCAGTAGGACTCTTCCTATCGCTGATCTGCTGGATTGTGTTTCAGTGGAAAGGAGGAATCTCGGGCGGTTTTAATATAGTACCGATCTACTCATGTCCATCCTACCACATCACATGCATGTTCGTGTACTTAGCCTAAGTAGGTACCTTATCTACATTTGCAGAACGTGTACTTGTAGATAGAGGTTTGAGTGCGATTATTCTCGGAGACATACATCGCACCAGTACCTGTAGGTACTTCTTTGCTCATGGAGGAGTACATGCAGGTTAAATGAGGATTCTGAAACTTAGCGTTCTTTTCCCCACTGGCACACCGGTACATAATGTACCACTGCACCGTCATTGGCGAGGAGGTTACCTTAGGTAAGCCACTCGTGTTTGGGCTGGGCTGCTTCGGCCAAAAGGTACTTGACCTACACGTACAAAATTACATGATGTTTACAACGGTTTTACGCGTACACCCACGTTGAGTGAAACTTGTGATGCCAAGGCAAATTATATTGTCTTCCAATTTGTTCGTCCTTGGAGCTCTGCAGGTGAGCAGCCAATATACGTTATTCTTAAGACGAGGAGCAAGGCCCGGCCCCGGGGGTAAGATGTAACGTGGAAACACAATCAAGTTGGGGACATTTGCGTCACCTCGTTCCGCGCCGTTTATTTGTTGCTTAATTTATTCGCCTGGGCTAGCGCAACGATTTAGTCGGCCGATCAACTTTTTTACTTTATTATTAACGTTCAAGACTTCTGTGTTCTATCCGTAGACGTTTTTCCCAACTTGGTTTCGCTCCACCGTGCCAATCCTCATTTCTTTTTCTACAGACTACAGCCAAGGAACAGAATACTTTATGTGCATACCACACCCATCTGTATTCATTGATTCACCCAACCACTGCATCCACGCCTAATACCTAGCCGATATTATACTATTACCACCGCAAGCGTTGTCTGCTTTTCTACCCAAGCAATTGTTTACTTTCCCGGTGCTTTTAGAAGGGCCCAGTCTACCAATACTCTAGGTTATTTTCTTTTGCGGGCCGTACCAGTGGCTGTCAGCTCCCACGCCTTCATTGCCACTCATCGCAGGAATCCCCCCATCTTCCCCGTTGTTTCTACTTGATCCCCAGTCGAACCAATGTATTAATCCAAGCTGCTTTAACCTCCCGCATATTGTCGAGCGTTGCTTGTCCGGCATCCCCGATCGACACCGCCTGTCGTAGGTCTGTGCGACCCAATATTGCACGACATTGAGCGAGCCACGGATTTTCGGACGTACGTCCCATTCGTTCTATAAGCCGGCAAGATGATGTCCTTTCGGAGGGCTATCGCATTCGCTATATTCTTTATTACGGCCTTCGTATTAATTCGTCGATCACACGGCTCCAACGACCCAAGCCCTATTATTCGAAAGCCTCCCCCGCCCAAATCTCAGACTACCGGGGGTGACAAAGACGCTGTACAGAATGCGCCTTCGACTTCGAATCCGGCCCAGGTCGGTACAGACGATCGGAATAGGCCCGTGCCCGCGCAGAAATCGATTCAAGACATGTCCAAAATGACGCTCTACGACAAGCTAGCCTACCAATACCCATACGATGTCGAGGCAAAGTTCCCTGCCTATGTGTGGCAGACGTGGAAGACGACACCAGCCGACAAAGATTTCGAGTTTCGGGAACAAGAAGCCTCGTGGTCCTACTTCCACCCGGGCTTTGTACACGAGGTCATCACCGACCAAGTCGCCGTGCACATGCTCAGACTTCTCTACGCGCCCATGCCCGAAATTCTGGAAGCGTATAATGCCTTGCCGGAACCTGTGCTGAAGGCCGATTTTTTCCGGTACCTCATCCTACTTGCGCGTGGCGGGATATACTCGGACATCGATACAGTCGCGCTCAAGAGTGCGTTGGATTGGATCCCGGACACGGTACCCCAGAAGAGCATTGGACTTGTTATCGGCATCGAAGCCGATCCGGACCGGCCCGACTGGAAGGATTGGTACAGCCGGCGAATTCAATTTTGTCAGTGGACGATACAGTCGAAGCCTGGCCATCCTGTCTTGCGTGATATCGTGTCACGGATAACGGCGGAGACGCTCAAGAGAAAGAAGGAAGGCACGTTTGTGTCCGAGGACAAGTCTATTGTAGAGTTCACCGGCCCTGCTATCTGGACCGACACCATCTTTGACTACTTCAATGATCCTCGGTACTTCGATTTGAAGCGCAGTGCTGGCGAGATTACATATTTGAACTTTACGGGCATGGAAATGCCGAGGAAAGTGGGCGATGTTGTAGTCCTGCCCATAACTAGCTTTTCCCCGGGCGTCCAACAAATGGGTGCCAAGGATTATGATGACCCCATGGCGTTCGTCAAGCACGACTTCGAAGGTATGGCACCCAAGCGATTCTATCGGTATGACGTATCACGGACTGACGGCTAACTTGACACAGGTACCTGGAAGCCAGAAAGCGAACGACACATTGGTGAAATTATACAATGAGTATGAATGACGGCAATGAATTATGATCTCGAACTTTTCTGCGCCCGAGCACCGGGCTGTCAACTGCTGCTTCTGTTTCTCCGTGTATTGCCCGCTCCCTCGAGTTCAGGGCCGATTTACAGCGGCCCATTATCCCCCGCGCCTACCAGGGGCTGGGAAAGGAGCGCGACAGGTGAAACTCAACGGTGCTATACAGAAAAGTCATCCCGGGGATGTTGGCGGCTGCATGTAGAATATTGTATTACCAAGGGATAGACAAATCGCCTGACCAATTGGTCCTAGGAGAGAAGAGGGCACTGCGAGCTCAAAGCCCTACACGCATCAGTCTCACAATGGCGGCGAGGTTTTATCTCTGCCATAGTGCGGGACGGCTGAAGACTGAATTGGGCATTGGGTCGGCAATTTACATGCTTCAAACCTAGATACCTAATCTACCACCCACCCCGCCCTATATACCTAGGTAGCTATGGATATACCGACCTATTGTATATATGTTCTGTGCCCAGGAGTTTAGAAGCGGCGTTTCGGGCGAAATCGAAGAGCTAAACGGCTTACTTAGACGATTTTCAATATATGCGGTCACACGTTCTCTTCATGATTGCCATCTTCCTGCACCCCGAAGTCTACCAAAGATCGACTATCACAGCTTTCTACCACCATTGGCGCATTAACTAGATAAGTAGGTATATATCTTCTCGACTTGTCTCATTTGTATCCTGTTATTAGGTGGCCGAAACAGCATCATGATAGAACCCCTAAACGAGAGCTTGACCCCGATTCCGGCTAATAATAAGCCGTGGGGGAATAGGAGTACCTTATAGGTAAGGTAAGTACTTACTGTAGTACTTAGTCAGCTCCCCCACTTCTCCGCATTCTTATTAGGTGACAGATCGGTAACAGATAGCCCACGCTTGCTTTATAACGTAAGGTAGGTTAGGTTAGGTAATATTCCAATAGATAGTGCCCCTTTACTACCAAGTCTAGTATAGTTGGGGTTTCCCCAGCCCACAATCTCCCCCACCTGACGTATAATTAACCAAGTACCTACTCGTAGTCTAACCTAGGTTCATTATCACCGCTCCCCGACCCCAACCGCTTCAGTTTCATGTTGTGGGCTGTGAAACTCACAATGCTTTTGAGTGTCTTCTGGCTTTACTGAAATTCTGGCTTCGAATAGGAGGATTTGGATATGTACGAGGTGACGTCGTCGTGGACTCGTAAGACAGACCGGTAGCTTGGGATTGGCTCGACAAGTCGGGCATCTGGGTGATTTGGAGTCGAATTTGTGCTTCTTCACCTGGGAGTAAGCCTATCGACTATCGAGGATGGGGAGCTTCCCATTGCAGAAAGCCACGTACTACGCGAGGCGAGAGATTGGCCGCCATGCTTCACTTCACATATGTTCATCTCCAAAGTCCAACACGCTCCTTTCGGGGGCGGCAAAGCATGGCAGATGGGGTACACGGATACAGAAAAGGGGTATTATGACCTCGGGCATGAGTTATGTGGAAGGTCCGACAGATGTAAGTGCTCTGATCTCGTTCGTTCCGATGAGAGGATAGGGGACAAAAGACGCGTTGCACACACAAGTTGTGATAAGATGGGTGTCGAGTGAATAGAATCAAGAACTCGCAGCCAAGCTGTGGTCATGGTCAAATCTCGCTTTCCCCTAAACCTACACTCGAAGAGCTCTATATGAAGGTCTTTACCTGAAGAGGCCCCGGAAGCGCCGGCCGGTCGACCGTCGACATTGCCACTTTGGTAGGATGCTGACGATTCTATAGCCCGCGCTGCTTTCGCACACTATTCCGGAACACTTCGCCTCCGTCGTGTCCAGGTTTGGCGACATGGCGGCGGTGATGGCCAGGGTTCCTGTAATGTCACAGGCCTCGACAACAAGCAGCGGCAAACGAGCCGAAACCACGACGTTGACGTACGCCTCACTTGATTCGCTTTCCAATACCGTCGCACACTCCCTACGGTCTCTAGGGGTGAAGAAAGGCGATCGCGTCGCTGTCAGTCTCGGGAACGTGTCCGAGTCTGTAGTGCTAACATATGCCATCTTCAAGCTCGGCGCGATCTGGGTACCCCTGAATCCAAGCTTCAACTCGACACAGCTCGGGGCCGCACTCGCACATCTAGGAGTCGAGGTGCTCATAATCGGGGCCGTGACCGACCTCGCATACAAGCCATGTCGCGGACGTAGTAATCTTCCCATGCTCTCGTCCATCATTCCCGGCCTCGATGGCCTCAGGAAAGGCAAGGGCGACAAAATCGAGTCCCCGGTGGTGCCGACGCTGAAAACTGTCGTGTTGGTCGATAACTCGTCCTTTCACCCACAGGCTAATTTCCCGCCCCTGCGGAACTTGGAGATCCTCACGCCCTACACAACTTTACTGGAGTCATCTCCCCGCCCCGTGACGCCGGACTCCCCCCTGTCGGCAGACGAGACGATCAATATTCAGTTCACCTCGGGCACGACATCGCTCCCCAAAGCCGCGATGCTGAGCCACACCAGCGTCCTCAACAACGGAAATCTGATCGCCTCGCGTATGGGTCTCGAGCCCGCCGATCTCATCGTTTGTCCGCCCCCTTTATTCCACTGTTTCGGCTGCGTGCTGGGACTCATGGCCACGGCTACTACCGGGGCTACCATCCTCTTTCCCTCACCCACCTTCGATCCTGCGGCGACACTGCACATGGTATCCGAGCACCAGGCCACGGGTCTATACGGCGTCGCCACCATGTTCGTAGCCGAACTCGAATTACTTTCCAACCCGGCATTCGCCTCACAGCTACGGCCGGACGCGTTCAAAAACCTACGCAAGGGCATCGCGGCCGGCTCTTCGGTCCCCGAGTCTCTGATGCGGAAGCTATTCAACGTCATGGGTCTCCAGGACCTCGTCATCTGCTATGGCATGACGGAAACAAGCCCCGTATCTTGCATGACCTCGCCACACGACACGTTTGAACAGCGAACACGCTCCGTCGGGCGCGCAATGCCACATACGGCCGTCAAGGTAGTCTCGCCGACGGACCGCACCAAGATCCTACCGCGCGGTCAGAGGGGCGAGCTAGCAACTAGCGGCTACCTAGTCATGAAGGGATACTTTGGCGACCCGGGACGCACAGCCGAGGACCGCATCGCCGACGGTGACGGCGACGGCAGAGTATGGATGTACAGCGGAGACGAGGCATGCATGGACGAGGACGGATATATCGAGATCACGGGCCGGATCAAAGACCTCATCATCCGCGGCGGCGAAAACATCCACCCCCTCGAGGTGGAGAATTGTCTATTCCAGCTCCGCGGCGTCCAGGAAGTCAGCGTCGTCGGCGTGCCGGATGAACGGCACGGCGAGGCTGTCGCGGCTTTTGTTGTCCCGCATAAGAATGTAAGGACTATAGGTGGAGATGGGATTGTTAAAGCCGGTAAGGCGGAGACGGTTATTACTACTTCCCCCGCCGCCGCCGTGACAGGTGGTGGTGGTGGTGGTGAAGAGGTACTCTCGAAGCAAGATGTTCAAGATTGGGTGAGGACGAATTTATCTGGTCATCTGGTACCTAAACATGTCTTTTGGATCGATGAGTACCCCAAGACGGCTAGTGGGAAGATACAGAAGTATAAGTTGAGAGATCTTGCCAAGGGGTTGGTTTGAGGGCACGATTTTGGTTTATATATATATATTCCTAGTCTAGTTAGTAGGTAGTCTGGACATACTTTGTTTTGGCATAGCGATACGGCGAGAGTCTAGTTTGCCATTCTCATAGTAATCAATACCGATACATCAGTATGCAGACATGATATATTTTATCGTATATGTCGCTTGTTTCCGAACCCATCTACTAGACTAGACTAGATAGACACTTGAAGAAGCTGGCTGGCTGGCTACTTAAACTAGGACAAGTGGCGACTGGTCTATGATTCCGGTTACTATACGAGTGTTTGTGAGCTAGCCGAGGTAAATAGGTAGTCTAGATAGATGCCTTTCCTTATTTATCTAGCAATACATAATCAAACTTGGTGGTAGGTGTCACACACCATCCGGCTTGTCGTCTTGCGGTGTACGCGTAGGGAGTGATTCGACAGTGTTTAGTTTGGTTTGGTTTGGTTTGGTCTGGTTTGGTTGGTGGGGGATGTATTATTTCCATGTAGCCCCCAACGACAAGAAAAAAGGGAAAAGAAAAAGAAAAAGGCGCGGGCCCGCCCCCCCCCCCCCCCCCCGCGGCGGCGCCGCCCCCCCCCCGCGGCGGCGGGCCG
>MU401455.1:390624-420096 GCA_022579005.1 Poronia punctata
TTTTTTTTTTTTTTTTTTTTTTTTTGTGTTTTTGTTTTTGTGTGTTTTTTTTTTTTCCCTTTCCCCCCAAAAAAAAAAAAAAAATGAAAAAAAAAAAAAAAACCCCCCCCCCCCCCCCCCCCCCAAAAGATGATCCTTCAGCCAGCCAGCGCCGATGTATGTCGCTTTGGCTTGGCCGGGTTTTGTCATCGATTCGATAATGAGGGGAGTTTTGGGAAGTCGGGCTGGGCTGGGCTGGGCTGGGCTGGGCTGGGGGCAGATAGGTGGGTAAAATGCAAAACTGCGGATACATACATACATATCTGTCTCTCCCATCTTCTGGATTCATGTCGTTTGTCCGTCCGTCTGTCTATCCGTCCCTTCTGTATCTTTTCGTTCGATATCCGAAATATATCCCTCCCCCACCATCTCTCCCGGCGGAAACACCACAGACGTATAGGTCCGTATAGTAGGTATGGCCGTATAGATAGATAGATACCTAATGCAAAGTGTCAAGCGACCTGCGAATTCCTCGCCAACAAACCCCTCGACGACGACGACGACGACACCACCTCCTCCTCCCCCGGCCGTATGTATGCATAAGATACAAGAGTCCTCGTACTGGCCATATCGATATAACCCGTCAAAGCCCTCAACGTGCGGGTCGTATATAACATAACCGCCGTCGAGACGAGAGCAAAGAAAAAGAAGAATATCGACCAAAATACGACCTTCTCCCCCGGCGTGAAGACGTATACCCCATATGTCACCTCTATCCTGTATTTCTGGAGTCGTAGCCAGCGGATGAACCTGTCGAGATGTGTGGATGTTGGTGTCGGTTTGTAGGGGCTTTGGTATGCGTATGTGCTTGTTGTTATTGGTGAAGTCATCGTCACCTCCCTTTTTTTTTTTTTTTTTGTGTCGAAGGGGACGATGGATAGGATGGAATGATATAAATTGGGCTCCGAGTGGATGTCGTGATGAGCAAGGTAGGTAAGGTAGTCGTAGTATGTTATCCGTTTCTTCCTCTTTCTCTATCCCGTGAAAGTGTCGGAATTCTTTCCCCCTTGACTACAGCTGTTGCTTGTTTGTCATTCCCTTCTCTTACAGCAAAATAGGATATATAAATATAAATACGAATAGGGGGAGGAAATCTTAGATAGGACCAAAGAGGAAGAAGGACTGCGTGTAAGATTTTAACAAGAACGCTCACGAGGATATATATATATATATATTTATAATAGTCTTTTCTCATATTGGAGAAAAAAAGTTCCAGCTACCTAAACCTATATATATATATACTCCATGCTCTTTTCTTTTTTTAAACTATACCACCTTGGTTTGTATCGCTGATATATCGATCATGTGAGATAAGTTGGCTCCGGCCGGACTTGTCGGTATAACTGGATCGCGGGACGGACTGGAGTCGGAGAAAAGATAAGAACGAAATCGAAATCGAAAACCTTCCCGCTAACTTTTTTTTTTTTTTTTAAAAAAAAAAGCCGCCGGGGACTACGCTGTTGCTGCTGCTGCTGCGGTCGACAGATGTTTACTTGGGTATTACCTAAATAATTAAAACCCAATGGTCGTTATTTTCGGATGCTTCGGTATGTGGACCACCGCCGCCCCCATATTCATATGGTACATTATACGTGTAAGCACACACACACACACACACATATGACAAGACAGAAAGCCGGTTAGAGGAAGCACGTGTTAAGACCAAGTTGGAACATATAACTACTACTTACGAGCTCCAAGGCAAGGTGGTTGGGTTTGTAAAATACCCAAGTAGGTAATAGAGGTCGGTTCAATAAATTCAACAAACATGCCATGATGTAGTGTAAGTAGACAGACAGACATGGAACATGGCAACCATGTTTTACGAGTAGGTAGCAGCTGTATTCCAGTCATGTATTATTTATAAATACCTATGTTATTAGGCACAAGGAAAGAGGTAGGTATTTTTAGGGTAGCGGCAGGAATGTATACGATCCAAACAAATCTTTTTCGATCTTCGATCTCTCTGATATGTACACGTAAAAGACCGACGTGTACATACAATACATACTACATAGTCTCCCCGGACCAGCGAGCCATGGATGGTGGAGGTTGATGAGTAGATAATTATGGTATTTAGGCAACAACATTGATAAGTCCCAACTTCCTTGTGGGATTTTGATCAAATAGGAGAAAGTGTTCCTTTGTCCCCGTCGCCTGATTAAGCATACCTCCTATCATGTTTTTCCCGTGCTTTGCGCTGGCAAATCCCATATTCTGAACATGGTGATTATCATTCACCTCGGTCCTCTCTCAAAATTGGATAAGCAATAATTAATTAATTGATACTCAGTACTCAGTAGGTAATATGAGTTAGAAAAAAAACCTGCCTCGGCTCTTTGCCTAACCCGTTGGCGCGCTACTACGAGTAACGAGAGCTTGTACCGGAAGCTAGAAATTAAGCGAGTGAATTAAGCTTTCGTTCCGTCCCCTCCCCTACCTTGCCTACCTTAATATAGGTAGGTTAAAAATATGCCGGTCTGCGCTTCGGCCACGCAGGAAGGAGGGTAATCGCGAATTCGTTTTATAAAAAGCCTTTATCTGACCCAAAAATGTCTGTGGCATGGGTCTTGTGATATAGGTAGTCCTGCATCGCATTACGTAGCACCTCCGCTCTTGACCGATACTGCCGTGAATGAATAATGCGTCGTTCAAAAAGCCCCGGTGATATATTAGCGCAGCGGGGCTAAAAACGCTATACTCGTAGGTTAGGTTACCCGGCCGCGATACTTGGAAGCGGTCAGTACGGTCTCACATTACGTGTAAATGATTGAGAATATACAAGTCTCGGGAGCAAATGAAACAAGACAATCATTAATTAACGTATTATGGAGTTTATTCGGTCCCTAACCCGGACTCGTCGTAATATTTTTAAACTCCGAGTGATTCCACACTACCTTTCCAGCTCCGAACCATCAAACGCCATCATTGCCATAACAAGAACAAACCAAAATATAAGGCCTAAAGCGGTCTAGGCGCTATTATAACAGGAAAATTGTTTTCGCGTTTGACCGAACTCTTACGAACCAATGTGAAGTTGAAGCGATTTAGACAGGGGAAAGTAAGACAATGGGACCGAGCTATACCCGAGTCGACTGAGTGCTTCCACATGTCGTCACATGTGGCTTTGGTCGGGTTTCAATCCTTGTCGGCCCTGGTTACTTAAAACACAGCAGCCGCAGCCGCAGCCGCAGCCTTGCCTGCTTCTCGATATCGATGTTTTGGCCTGAGTTGGTTGTGTGACGGCCTCTCTCGTTTTCAATCTGTTGTGTTTCCAGTCACCGGTTCCACTAGTGTGTGGAAACGGAGAGTACCAGGAAGACATTGCCCGACCTCCATGGCCTTCGGACCACAGCCCCATGAACAGGCTCGCTTCAAGAAAGGCACTGCGTTTTCGGTTGCGTTCATGCTAAGAGGATCCAACGTCCACGTGGATTTGTTTCGCGAATAGCTCCGGTTCGACGAGATATCCCACCATTCAATCCACTGAGCCGTTGGCGTTACAACTTGCCGCCCGCATGTCGAACATGGCAAACAGCCAGAGTTGCCATTCCACGAGCTTTGCGATGCGATTCGTTCGATTCCCTTACGAATGTTGGTCGGTGTCTGCGGGGTAAGACAAGCGGCAAGATCCCAAGTTTTCGAAGCACGAGACGCCGACTTCAACGCCAATTCGAATAAGGACAGCACCCGGCTTGGTCTGTCTGCGTTGGTCGGGGCCCTTCCGGGTACGTGAGGGGTTGAAGCCGTTGAGAGGTCATCGGTTTCCAGTATGACGTGTTGTTCCGATTGCGCATCGTCCGAACCATTCCAGGGCAGTCGAAACCTGGACAGAATGGTGCCACTACTGTCGCTATATTCAACAGGCGACCGCCCCACTATAGCGGCTTGCCATGCGCATTGGGCCTCGCAATCCACCATTTGTTGGAGAATCTCATCCGCAGTCCGTCTATCCTGTACCACAAACAGTTCCATATCCTTGCCTTCGAAGAATGGTAAAGATCCCTTTGGGATCAGCACGTCTCCTTCACTGCAAGCCCTATCACTGGGCCCTCTATGTGGCGGCAGATCGCTCATCAACCTGTGAAACGGATTTGGATGGATGTGTAGGGAAGTTAATGCCGAGGGGAACTGGAGAAGACCGAGTAGCTCCCCTGGAAGGTACCGAAGTCGGTTGAGGGAAAGATTGAGTTCTCGTAGATGACGGAGGTTGCCAATGGCTGGAGGTATGTCGATGATCGCATTGTTTCGAAGGCTGAGATATGTTAGGTGCTCTAGGTTGAAGAGAGCACTCGGGGCACGGATGAGCCGGTTGTTGGACAAATAGAGCCCAAGTTCCGGGGATTTCGGCTCGAACGGGGCGTATTCGTAAACTGAGGGAATGAGGGCCAACTCCGCTAAACGTGAGATAGGCCCGTTCGAAATGCTCGTGACACCGAGCGATCTAGGTTCCAGTCAGCATCGAGTATACCTCTGAATTGTGCGCCACAAGAATGCGCAGAGAAAAGACGCACGTCAAGTCAACCTCAGGGTCACCGTTTTCAATTGCCTCGTCGATTCGCTTGCATATAATCAGCTCTTCCGGAGCTGTGGACGGAACTGGTCGTGTGTTTTGTAACTGCGCAAGTCTTGATTCGGGGGGTTCCACCCGCACGTCGAACCCGTCGTCTTGCTCTACCGAGCCATCGCTTCCTAACCAGACACCAGAGTCTGCTTGGCGCACAAACTCCCTCTTCGGCTTCGGCAGAGTTCTAGGTTCACTAAAAGTAGAATCGGACGATGTGGGCATCTGCTGAAACCATGACCCGACATAACGCTTCTTACGGTGGCGTCCATCGACATAATTCTCTACGTGCGGATCATCATCACTCGAGAATATGGCGGGGTCGCTTGAATTGGAGAAAATAGGTGGTGGTGCCGAGACATCGTTTCGGTTACGTTTACGCGTGTTGGCGAATGTCTGTGTATGCGAGTCCCAAGAGACTTTGGGAAGCGTCGGAAGGGTTAGCTCTTCAGCCATGGCGAGTTATAGAGGTTAAGGTTAGGTCAATGCAATTGAATTGAATCGGTTCCAACTGGGAGGATCAAGGTCGGAATCCGTCAATCGCGCATGAAGCGTCCACTCTTTTGTACGGACGTGTATTAGAGCACGACGCACTCGGTGAATCTTTTGTGGGTACCGGCCCCGCAGTGACGCGTGAACGCGTAGATAACACCCACGGTAGGGGTCTTAATAGCAGGTGCCTAGGAGCCCAATCCGACAGGCTTATGACAGTTTAGCATCCCCGCCTTCTACGACTGATATTGCAAGCATTCTGAAAGGGGTTGAACGATGGAAACCAACAAGCCATACCATACTCCTCAACAACACATCTGCTGCTCCTTGCAACATTGTATTGAAGATTTAGCAACATTGGTGGGTAGGAACCTACCGTGGATATTCCAAGATAAATGGACTGCCACCTTTTCTAATGCACCATAGACCAATAAATGCAACAACTTGAAAACAACCTCATTACAAGTTGCTGCACATGTGTCGTCCTTTTGAAGCTGGACCGCCTGGTACTGTGAGGCGCAACTTGGACTAACCATGCTTCGTCTAATCCCAGTCATCGTCGTCGTCATCCTCTGCCGTGGCGTGCTTGATATTCCCACTCTTAAGCCCCTTTCCAGTATCCTTGGCCTCTTTAGCATCTTCTGCCTCTCGCCGTCTTTTGATCACTCTCATGTCCTTCCCATCAACAGCGCCAACTTCTACTAGGAGATCATCAATCTGCAACATACTTGTTCGCACGCCGCCGATAGTTGCAAGAGTGACGATCTGTTTTACAATGTCGCTGTTTTTATAGACCAGAATAGTAGGGCAGTTGCGGTCCGGATAGTTTTCGATCGCCTTGTCTGCTCGAATCTCGCAGAACTTTATGTCGCCATACTCCTTCGCCGCCTGCCGCCATAATTCCGAGAGCACTCTCGACTCGATATTCGTACCTACAGCAGACGTAAGATTGACAAACACGGGCCCATTCTTCGATGCTTCGGTGACTTCCCGCGCATAGTCGGGTTTTGAAATCGGGTAAACGGTGCCATGTATCGATTTCTTGCTAAGGCTGCTTAACTCCTGCATGCGTTTTTGTCGGTATTGGTTTAGAAATTCCTCCTCCTCTTCGTCTTCGAGTGCGTCCAGTTCGTCAAGCTCCTTTCCCTCTAATCTATTTTCGTGTGCTATTCGGCGGCCTTCGAGAATCGCTTCTTCGATCATAGGAGTGGGTGAAGGCGGCTTCTCCGGTATGACGCCATGTTTACGAAGGATTTCATTCCTACAGTTCATGGGGACATTAGCAATCACTAAACATGAACGAGTATCTCGGACATCGTACCATTCTGTATCAGCATTCGGGTCGTCAATAGGAACCGCAATTCTTTGATCTTGGGGCGCTGCCATGTTGAGAAAACTGGCTGCCTTTATATGAGAAAATAAGAGGCTGTCAATAGCTAATGATCAGCTAAGAGAGCATATTGGTCGGATGCCTTTGGATTGCAATGGTGCCTACATTTTGAAGTACCCCTCCTTCTGATAACCAACAAGGCTGTAAGATACCTACGTTATGTACATTGGTACCTATGTAGGCGTGTTATTTCACGCATAACACACGCAGTCCCGCAGTGCACTACATGGACATATGTAACCTAGCCTGTACCTGGAAACCTCGCGTTGAACTGCAGCGAAGTCCTCAGTCATGTATCTAGGTACCTATATGGACACCTTTCTCAGAGGGTCCGGACTGCAGGAAGACAAGCCTATAAGATCAGCTGGCAAAAGACCGTTACAACTGGCATCAATGTGAAAGCGCCCACAGTATTAGAGGTATTTGGATGTGGGTCCCTCTGGTGGCAAAGAAAGTGGACGACACGAAGCCCTAGCCCTCCTCATCGCTAAGCCTAATTGGTGAACACACTGAAAAGGGTCAACTGTCTTCGGCGCTTCACCTTCTATGTGGGTCCATTCAGGCTTTGCCACCAACCAAAATCCTCGCCTCACTAGTTCTCTTTTCTCTGGAGCAACTTTCTTCACACACAGACCTCTTCCCCTCACTGTCAACCTTCTGTTGCGAGCACAAAATCTGTTGTTTCCTTGATCAGATTTTCGTCAGCCAACAGTCCGCTTGCCAATCCATCGATAAAAGTATTATCTTTGACAACTAGACAAGATGGTGAGTTTGGGAGTTTCCTTTTACGCTGCTGAGTCGTTTTCGGTCCATCTATCAAAAAACAATTGCGACCGGCCATGTTTCGTCTATTCCGCCCGATAGCCTACCTAGAAAAAATTGTGATGGAACAAAAATCGGCCAAAATATTGCTGGAGGGACTGGGCCGCCCGCATCAACCAACGAGGAGACAATATTATTCCGATACTTTAGCGATGCAAAGATATCGTTCGATGTACTAATGACGATGTCTGCCTAGGTTCTCGCCGTTGACCTTCTCAACCCCAGCCCGGCTGCCGAGGCCAAGAAGCACAAGCTCAAGGTACGCTTCCAGTCCTCGCCTGATTTTTTAGTGGGCGAGAAACTAACACAAATGATAGACTCTGGTGCCCACGCCCCGGTCCTTCTTCATGGATGTCAAGTGCCCCGGCTGCTTCACCATTACCACCGTCTTCTCGCATGCCCAGACCGTCGTCATCTGCCAGGGTTGCACCACCGTCCTGTGCCAACCTACCGGTGGCAAAGCCAGATTAACCGAAGGCTGCTCTTTCCGCAGAAAGTAGACGCATCACGTTCTATTTTCTTCGTTCTTAGGGCATTGGTCACGACTTGATGGTACGATTCGGATATCTGCAAAGCTTCTCGGTGGCATGGGCGCATAGAAAAATGGGCATCGACCTTCCGAACATGACGGATTTCTCGGCTTCTGACGGTCCATATTAACGTCACTGCAGATAGACGACGGATACCAAAAAGTACTCCAATACAAAAGGGGCGTTTGGGGTCCTGATATCTTGCATCGTCTTTTCCTGCAACTGGTTTTATTGTCGTGTAACTCGAGACGCATCATCATCCACTGTATCGAGCTGGTGGCGGTTCAGCGTGGGTTGGTAGCTAGCAACGGCTTCTTTTCATAAGAGCTTTCCGAAGTGGTGCCTCTGCCGGGCAGATTCTTCTGGATGTGAGGACGTGGACTGCCGATTGAGGATTGCTATACCCAATTTCAGTGGACTGCTAATTCTACTGCTCTACAAATTCATTTTGAGCTTTGTGTTTATATGTGATTTGTTCTCCCTGCAGTCTTCCTATGTCTTTATGAATCGAGCCACGTAAACCGAATTAGTGTAAAGCGAAGTATCGTCATAAATGAAGGTAGAGCGTTTGGACCTGTCCATCGATATTTGAAAAATTGGCATAATGGCATACACACAAGCCGATCAGTACCTACGTCATTGAAAGCTGGTATTTAGAAGCGCAAGGGCTGCATATCTATCGTACACGAACGTATAATGGTACGTATTTTAAGGCACTTGATTTTTGGACACGCTGCCACATTGGTCTTCCTAATAAACCGGTCAATTATCGTTTGAGCCAAAGGCAGAATGTACCTAAGACTATGTCGAGTGCAAATGTTAACAAAGCTATACGTAGGCCCTAGACTGACATCTTTGCAGCGCCGCCAGAAGAGTGTTATAAGAGCATAGAATTGTCTTCGTATCATTATGTACTTGTAAATCTTGGTCTACTAAAATGGACATCTTGACGACATACCCAAAACCTGATCTGAGGTTTACGCATATTCTGTATAAAAGCATATTATAAAAGCGAGTTTCAAACCCTATTTAATGGGATCCGAGTATGAATTAGCTCAAGCTAGCAAGCCTCGGCAGCTACCTAGTCGCACTTGCAACGCGTTGAAACGCGCTAACTGACGCGAATTAATATGGCCATGGTGACATCTGGCCCAAGACCCTTTCCCCACACCGGATCTTGTGAACCCCCCCTGCTCCCAATTCAAAACTTTGACAGCTAGCGTTCTGGGCCTCCCCTTCTTCATGCTCCTTTACCTGCATGCTTTAGGTTATCAATCAATACACTCTCTGTATCTTAATTGTATATTTTCTTATCTTCTTGAAACTTTTTCTTTACTGGTCTCTTTAACCCATCTTTACTCTTGGTATCCCTGCTTTAGCATGTGGTTTTGTTGGCTATATATATAGAGCATCTGGCGAAACGTCCCACCTCTCGCAGACCCAGCCCCTCTATCCGTAATTCGTCACATTATTTACCCAGTGTGCCGACAAACTTACGCCTGCACCACTTGGGTCAGCCAATCCAACCCCTCAACGTTGGCCCATCCATCTATAGAGAAACACTTTATTATATATAATCGGCGGGGCGTGAACCAAAGGATTTGACATGTCGGCTCCGCGTGTAAAGCGACAGTTTGCTGGCGAAGCCAGCGATTCCTCGCAACGTCAGATCACAAACTTCTTCACCCCTACATCGACGTCGCTCTCCCAACCTTCACATCATCAGCCCCTCTGTGCGCCTAACCTCCCTGCAAACGTCCAGTCGAATCTACTGTCGGTAGGCATGCGGGTGCGGAAATCGGTCCCGGAAGGCTACAAGACTAGGAGTCAAAGCGCCCCTACCACAACACCCTTTGACCAAGGCCGCCCCCATGCCTCCGTGGCCGTGGCCGAAAGTCAACGAGGACGTGCAAACGCATTCTCTTCGCCGCGGGAGCTCATGCCCTTCTGCGGCATTCACAAGGTCGGCGGCTTGGAGACGCAATCGACTGATCGGCCAGTGCTCACTCACAACATCACTTCATTCAGAGCTGAGTATCAGGCCACTTTCTCCGTCGACGAGGACGACGACGAGGACAATGACGAGGACAATGACGAGGAAATGCCCGGTCTCACGAGCACTCAAGAGTCAGTCGATTCCAAGGTTAGCCAGAGCCGGAAACGCTTCTTCCAGGAAGAGGAACAATATGCGGATCCGCAACTTCTGAATCACGGTCTCGCCTTCTGCGGTCCCCAACACCAGCTACACGGCAAGGGCCGACCCATCGCAATGCCTCGCAATGGAAAAGCGCGGCACAAGGCCGCAGTACCTGCTATCTTCGCACAGGATAGCATCAAGGTCGTCAATGGTGATTTCGAGGAGGCCGAGTTCTTGGATGCGGGAACTTGGGATGTCAATATGAGCGACACTTGAGGCTTTTTCCCCCTTCTCGGCCTACTCAGCAGATGTCATGTTACACGATGGAAGATGAACTAAAGGCGGCGTTTGGTGTCGGCATACAAGGATAATTGGGCGGGGAATCACATAGCGGCATGCGGCATAAGGATGAAGTCACGGTCGAGTTTTACTTCGTCAGCGAGGATGATTTGCTTTCGGTGTTTGCTTTGGTGTTTTACGGCGCAAAAATGGAACTGGTGTTTTCGGAGTTTGGCCGAAGCTGACGACATGCCACGTGCGTAACCCCGCCCCTGATTTGTGGCAGAGGTTGCCATCGTTTTCAGTTTCTTTCTCTGTTTGTTGTCGGCCAGTATTATTTACCTACGGCGGATATTCGGACCCGACTTCTGTTACTGTCCATTTGTGGTCACGATTCTGCTCATTATGGTATCTGGGTATCGTATCGATTTTGATCACGACTGCTATTTGCTAAGTCCAGTCTCCCACAACCTACTATGTACAAATGATATTCCTACCTCGACCACCTACTCGCCTTTCTGCGACAAGCATAGCAAGGTCACAAGAATGAATATCGTAAAACAAAGCTGGGCGAATCAGTTAAAGTCCATGCGCAATGTACTCACCATAGATTGCCAGCGTATAGACTCCGTACTTCTTTCTCTATCCCGAATAAAGGATGTGATGGCGTACTGCCAGCTTGCTTACCCAAATTGAAGCCCACCAAAAGGATCCCGGAATTCCAGTAGGTCTCGTTGGCCATAGAATTCGCCAGCCACGGTCAGGATCATATTCAGTGTCACACGCTCGTTGACTTTTCCACGGTCCGGCTCTTCGTAGCTTTCATAGTCTACACCCTCTTCTTCGTCGTCCCTCTCAAGCGCTTCATCTCCTACGTCCTCTTCAACAGGTTTCGACAACGTCTGCTCTCCTGCTTCAGACGAGCGCAAACCTGGAGAAAGCTGGGAGGTTTTCTCCTCAACCGGACCATCAGTAGTATTACCGACGTCATCCTTGAGTTGTGCCAATAGTCGCGCCTTTGCCGCTTCCACATCACTGACAGAATCTGGACCTGGCGGGGGCGAGGATGCCGCGTCTTCTATTTCCCCATCCTCTAGATCGGAATCTAGCTGCATCTCGACGTCCGAAGCATTCTCGATAGAATTCCGCCTAGGCGGTGCTGCGGCTGTCAAGGAGGTTGCGTTTTTTGTCTCCTGGATGTCGACTCCATCCTGCTCCACAGGCGTAAGAGGGCCATCAGCATCCAAGGGCGCATCTTCTTCTTCTTCTTCTTTTTCTTCCGCGTCCTCCACGTATTCATCTTCATCTTCATCTTCGCCAGCAACGCCGCAATGCTCCCTAAGCACTTCAAGCTCAGCCAAGCTAACCATCATCAACACAGCTCTCTTGCCCAGCTCGCGAATCCACCCAACCTCCATGTAATCGAGTTCTCCCTTATCCGGCAGACGTGCGAGCAGCGCCCATATCCAACGACTCGTGCGCACGCGCAACTCCTGGCGTTTACGGAGGAATTTGCCGGTGAGGAGTATGTGCAGGAGACGAAATACCGTATCTTTGGACATGGAGGCGATTTGCACAGGTGTGGGATCCGCGGCTCTAAGACGGGTTTCCCACACCCGGAACATGCCGGCTCCGCGTTTCCATTCGTCGACGGTCGGGTGGGGGGGGAGGGTCGGTGGTTCGGAGTGTAAGATTTCTCGGAGGGCGGCATATCGGTTCGCGAGGGAGGCGAAGTATGCGTCTCGGATCTCGTCGGCGGTGCTATTGCTATTCTTCCGCGGGGGTTCGGAAGTTTTTGATCCCTGTTCGCTGTCCTCTTGCTGGCCTTGCCTGTCCGGGTATGAGATGTATGCGCCGTCTTCGTAGTATCCCCTCGAATCGCCGATTCCGGTTTCGTAGATTGTCCGATCGACGGTTTGTTCTTCTTCTTCTTCTTCTTCTAATCCTTCTTCCTTTGGAGGTGGGGGGGGAGGAGGAGGAGGAGGAGGGCCAGCTTTCTGGGCGACTAAAACATGTGGTATTGTAGATGCTTGGGATCTGTAAAAAACTCACCAAAAACATTAATCTTCTAAAACTATCCTAACTAATACAGACTAAGGAGAAGATTGTAATTTAGCTTGGGATGGGGTTGGTTTTTTTTTTGCCGGTGTAAAGAAAAAGAAGAAGAAGAAAAGAAAGGGGCAGGAATAATTGATAAGTCCTCTTCTTACCTGACAGATTTCAAATAAGCCAAAGCTTCCGAATCATCTTCGCAATCCAAGTCGCTGTCGCCGGTGGGTGCGGTTGTTCCGTTTTCCAAGTCCCCAAACGCGCCGCGTTGGGTCGCTGATGGATCCGTTCGGTTGCTGCTGGTCTTGGGACGTTTGCTCTTGGGGGGTTTTAGTTCGATTCCGCTTTCTGCTGCTCGTTTTGAGGCCATGGTTGATATGTGAACTTCTTAAGATATTGGCATTTATGATGTAGGTTCGGTTAGGTAAGTTGGACAAATACAAAGGTGATATTCTGGGTACAAATCCTTATCCACACCCCGAGTGCAAGGTACATGTACCTACCACTCAAGCCGGGGGCGATCTAACCTAAGCGGTAGGCACTTGTAGTTTTGGCGGATTAAGTAAAGTACCTTAAAGCCCACTTTAGTACTGGGAGGTACATGCACATAGGTAAAGTACATACTACGCATTTCAACGCCGCGATCTCTTTCGAACCAGATATACTCGTACTCGTACGGCTCCCAATGGCCATCCAACCCCTATGCGTGTTCTCTCTTCTTTTCCTACCATTTTGAACCCCGCTGGTCACGCATTTGAAAAAGGAAAAAAAAAAGTAGTATTGCTATGAACGCGACTTATAAACTCGGCATAATACACTTTTTGACTATATCCCACAATATGCAAGAAAAAGCTTGACTCCGTTGGAAGGCCCCTTTTATCTAGAAAAAAAAGACTAGGTAAACTTGGAAAGGAGACAAGACTTCGTCCTTCAGCACCGACTTACCATGGGAAAGATTCTTAACTAGAATCTCCAGGGTTGTGGGACGTTGCTAGGTTAGCCGGTTCCTCTTGCTTGGAAACACCTAATACCTCGAATGTGGCAAATGTACAAGATGCCATTTTTGGGATATGCATACACACCACAGATGCTTCACAGGTGTCCCGTCAATGGGGTGAAGGATGTGACAGTTTGGGAAATGGTGCCGGAAATTTCGAGAGCGAGAGGAAAGTCGCCAGCACTCTTCCAACGTGCGCGTCGAGCCTCTCTTTTAGAACAAAAATCCTAGTTGACTCCTCCCTCCCTCCATCATCGGTAACAAACTTGCTGGCTGACGTGGACGACATTCTAATACTCGTAGTCGGTGATTCTTGTGCTGGGCAGCGCAATGAAGAGGTAACCGGGCGGTTGAGCGAGAGTCTACATGTCGGCCCGGGTCGTCTACCTATGTACCTATACCGGTAGGCTATATCACTCTTGAGACGGCATGAGAGCTGTTGAAAGTCCTCATATATATTAGAGCGTGGTTTTTGCCTACTACCATGAGGTCTGCCTTGGTCATCTGGATTTTTTTTTAAAAAAGCATTGTCTGTGAGAAGTGAATATTGACCTTGTCCATTTCCGCATCGAGAGAAATGGTGCCTCGAGCTCACACATATAGCGGACGACTGGGCTATTCCCGCTCATGATATCCTGAACATATACACGAGGCAGGCCGGTGGGAAGTTGATCTTGGAGAAGTGCTCGGCCGAGTTTCGTACTCTCTTGCTCGATTTGCTATGATGATAAGGAAACTGCACAGCTGTGATGAAGCTTTCTTGAACCTATAGGTTCTCCTGTTTCCTGCCGTATACCTACCTCCCCGCGCTGACATCCCCGAGAGATTGGTCACCGGCAAAATGTCTAATCCTTGGGAATGGGGAGCGTCAAATGCTCAAAGGGACATGACATGACGTATGAGCTACCTACGTCTCATTACCTCTAAGCTAAGGTAGGTAACTTGGTTGAAAAGCCGTCTAGTTTGTGATTTCGTCCACTCTTCAAGAGAAGAACTAGGTAGGTAGGTAGGTAGATAGGTCGTAAATTTCTGCGACTATGCTATCCTTTCATCGGTTTGTCAAGGTCATCTCGACTCCCGGAAGTTGTAGGTCAGGTAGGTACGGTAACCATCCTCCCGTAGAGACATGAGCTGTGCTATAGGTCGGGAAACGCTTGAAGTCGGTTTTGTGAACAAAGAAGCTCACAGTCAAAGAGTTTCCCTAGTTCATGACGCAAAGGCATGGATTTATTTATGGGAGCAAAGACATCTTGGCTACCATTTCCAGCCGATCCTTCCTCGAGACAGAGACAGTGACTGCGCTTCATTAGTGAACATTTGTGCATAATCCTAACCTAAGCAAGTCATAAACCAGAGCCCGTAAATATCTGGCTTTGAGGGACAAAGCACGAAGTAACGAATGACGAGAGAGATAGATGGAAGGGTTGTGGTTTTTTTTTTAATGTGTCTTGTGTGGGCGCGACCTTTTGAACTTGCCCGGGTCAGATCACCAACTTACCTAAAAGCTACAAGATAGATATGTTGCCCAGCTGGGCCCAAGACGAAAACCTTTTCCCGTGCCTATGACTTGAACAAAGTGCAATCATTTTATTTATTTATTTACTTTTTATCTCATGTCACCGTTGTTTAAGCAAAACATCCACACATGGCTCTTCATATTAACAGAGTTGCTTCTGCCGGTGCGTAGCGTCCCCCCCCCCTTTTCTATCAAACATCCGAATACAATACTATTCAGAGTTACCTGACACTACGCCGACACACTGGATACCAACCCTTAACCAATCTATCACCTGTCCTTGGCTTGACGTTAAATACAACCATAACCATGGATATGTCAGAATCCTACGATACAAGCAGCAAGAGACTAGGTATCTACATCTCTCATTTTTCCCGCCATTGCAGAACTACGACTGGCTAAACTTGTTTCTAGCTCAAGTAGTAGGCACCTACTAAAGGAGGGGGCGAATACCTAGAGTGGTGAAGCTGAGCCTGAGTGTAGGTGCCTACCTATTCGTAAAATAGTCGACTTGCGGATCACTTATTCTCTCCCCCCTTTTTTAAAGTATGTTATGACTTCGCTCGGGGTGAAGAGCAACTGTGGCTCGGGGAAGTAGGCTCGGGCTCTGGGCGATGGGACATTATCACGCCTAGGTACCTATCGAGCCGATTCGATTCGGACCGGCACTTCGTCTGATATAACCTGGCGGCTGTCTGTTCGGAGCGGGGGTAGGTAGGTAGCAGATGGAAGGCAGCGGCTAACGTGTCGAGGTTGCCTCAGTGGAGAGACTGTTTCTTCATCAAGGTAGGGGTTTCTATCTCCCGGGCGACGGTCGCGTATGGGATAAACTGAACTGATAATTGGGGTGTCAATCTAAATTGTAAATAAACGGACGTATTGACGACAAACGATAATATAAGGCGTTGTTTATTCGGTAAACAGTAAATGGAATTCGGTCAGCTGAGCCTTGTGGCCGCTCCTCAGGGGTTAAGGGGGCGGAATTGGAGTACACGATACTATAACTTGATGCAATTCCTGGAGGCAATAAAAAGGTACACGTAAGGAGTCGGTGCATTGCTACCGTAGAGACCATACTTCGATAGGTGATTTGGGGCAGGGGGGAATGTATTGCCCAAGGAACACATTCAGGGGTCACTGGGGCGACTAGGCTGAGATTCGTGGTAACGCTGGAATCTAGAGAGGGGATAAATGTACTGGGGAGAGCATATTTTTAGAGTTACATTCCAGTAATCAAGCTAACCTAACGAAGCTCTACGCCCAAGAGAGCGCACGCAATATCTACCGGTAGCTAGAGTAAATGCCAAAAGGTAGGGTCGCAGGTAACGGGGAAAAAAAAGTACCAGACATGTTATTCTTCCTTGTTATTCTTCGTATTCTAATTCCCATACTTCCTTATGCCTTTGCCCGACGAGGCTGGAATGTCACTCCCATCAAGATTTCGGTCAAGGCTACAGGGGGGGGAGGGGAGTTGGAATATCTTGGTTGCCTCATTCATCTGAACTTCCACCGCCTGCACACATACAAACGCCCGGGGTGTGAGGAATGTCGGTTGCCTGTGGGTACTAAAACATGTGTTGTGCTCTCGGGACGAACAAAGGTTCCCGAGTGTCTGGTAACGGATGACGGGCATGTAGTTAGCTCCGTGATTAGACAGTGTCACCTACAGCCTACAGGAGGTAATGGAAGTACCTGAGGAAGTACTCTCAAAGTATACTGCTAGGTATCTTGGTCTCATACGTCCCTTACCGCAAGTTACAAATGTCATGTGCATCGTAGAAACCAACAAGAATGCAAGTTGAAACCAACAGTCAGGAGGCAGCCATGCCTTAACATTTTGCCTTACATGTAGGATGGAGTGATCAAATCCAGATTTAACTACCAAAGTACCTTTTACGGGATTTATTTGGCAAGTATCACGTGGCAGTCGCTTTGTGTTGTAGCCCCTGATGTTCTCAAGTTGTCTTTCCACGCGCTCATTGCAACACCCCCTTTTTCTTGCTTTACCGTTCTAGCTTTCCGCAATGACATGGTATTATTGAGGTATCTATTAATTCTACCTCGGACATACTTGACGTCTACGGGATAATATTCCCTTGACTCGCGTAGCATCGCTGTAACCATCTTCATCTCGATGGGTTGGGCAATATAGCAACCTGTAGTTATCCCTCAGAAGGGGAAGCAATAAGCGATCAGTCAGCTTGCCCTAGACAAGATACAACCACTCCATGGGAGAAAAAGGCGCCGACCCTTTGTAATAGGGCGTAACTTTTCGCGTGTTTCTACCCTAGGATGTCAAGATCCCCAAGTGGACGATGTAACTATACACATTCTGGTTGGTAAAAAACGTGTTGGCCATGATGGTGGCCCGCCTTGGACTGACCGCGTGTTTGGCGACGCATGGAAGAACGAATCCGGCTAGATTCCGGATAAAATCCCAGTAAATATCAGGATGAATATTTATCATGTTTTCTAGAAGAAAAGTCATTCTTAAACATGCAATGCACGATATGGCTCCCGCTGTCCCCTTGATTTAAACATGGTTAGAACGGCCGGCCTGTGGGAGGAAATGGAAACAAGCCAATCAAAATCGAGAATAAGAAGTGCTGCAGGGGGTGCAAGCTCTGCTGCACGAAATTCACGAAATTCACGAAATCTTTCCAGATCCCCACTATTATCTATCCTTCCCGCTAGAGCTAGCTTGGTAGACTGTAGTGCCCTTGGCATATGGGGTAACCTAACCTTAGCTTACTTTCTCTTCCGAAGCACACAGCAGAGCCGCATTTTGTACGAATAGGTGAGTTACAAGTACGACAAAAGCGGCGATCACTTTCTGGTCCGTCCGGGTGTAGGTTGGTATACCGGGGGTTATCACGCCAGCCCCGACTTCCTCGCCGATCCGGACCTGGGGGTGCCGGGACGAGAGTGGGACCGATACAAGGTCACGTAACTCCGTCTTGCTCGGGTTCATGTTCGACGCTGCTGGACTTGTCCACCGACACCACAGACCGTTTCTTCGTCTTCGTCCGGCTACAACCGTGTACTGACGTGGCCATCGTAGGCGAGTTTGATATTAATTCTGCAAAATTATGGGTTTGTTTCTCGAGGCGGGAGGTTAGGTAATTCCACTGTATCTTCCTGCACTTCAATCCCGTCGTAACTCTGCCAAACCTCAAGCTTTTCGCCTCTGAAAATTATCGCAGGACAAGAACAAGACAGTGTCTCGAAACCCGAGTTTTCTTCCCATCGGATTAGAGACACATAGCACGGCGAATGTCGGACGAAGTCGGATGCCTGTCGATGCCCGAAACTGTTCTTCCGGATCCTGTCGCGACGCAACTTTTACCACGCAACTCTACCCCGCCACACACATATGGTAACGAGTCCAAGTTTTGGCATCTAGAACGACATGGCGTTCTTTTATTCTACAGATCTAGCACGAACTGTGATTATATCTGGCTAACCTACCTAAACGGCTCGACCTCCAACGTCCAAATAGTATACTGACCATGTTGATATGGAGAAGGGGGCATTCACAGACATACATTTCCACCCCCGAAGTTAGAAACCGATCGGAAAATAATGACTTGCGCATGAGCGTGCCGGGACGAAGCCAACCCGAAAGAGGTGCCCCTCTAATCTCCGGCGTCCATAGCGAACCAACCAACAAGAAGCATTATATTCGTGGCCGTAACTGCTGCGCGTCGGTGAGGGTATCCTAGCCACAGAACGCAAAGTCGCGAAAATAGGGCGGGCATCAGGCAAATCCGCACCATAAGAAAATACCGAATCTTTACGAAGTGAGCTTGGGACATCTTTCAACTCTTTGTCAGACGAGGTCGGGCTTCGACCTCATCTCCGCATCCATGAATGGACGTTTACGCTGTGTAGTAACCCGACTTTACTGTCTGTGTACTTGGCAAGGAATATGACGACGCGGATGAGTACAAAATTGCAGGCGATCTTACGTACGAAGTGGTTGCAATAGCAATAGGGGATCGATCTGTTTCAGCAAGTATAGCCGCAACGTGCAGGGCGGTCGCAATGGCAGAAATGAGCTTTGACCGAGAATCTGACCGTTGCACAAAAAGGGAAGGGGTGTTCATTCATTTCCGACTTTACAAGGAGCATGATCGGATAAGGACCTGTTCTACTGCCTTGTCAACCTCCCTATTTTCGGTCACGACCACGCTTCTCGGGACGGTATAATTTCTTAGGTTTATTTTTCCCTCACGGCCCAATCGGCAGATTATTCTCTTTCGTGGTTGCCTTGACGCACGGACGTTTACCGAACAACGGTGGCAGGGGAGACGTTTCTCTCACCGCCGATACTATCAAGAGACCTACAGGACTGGCCGTGAAACAATTACCGGGTAAAGAAGGAAGCCGCGCTGGAGAATTCGGAAAATTTAGTCTTCATTTCTCAAAAGTGGGATTCTTACTGACGGGGCACGGAATCTTTTTTCTTTTCGTATTCCGATGTCGCATTCCGACCTAATAATGCCTTTTTTTGGTCTCATCACTGCTCTAGGTTATACCCCCAATTTCTCCTTTTCCAAATTGAGACATTCTCTGCTAGGGTGCGGCTGAGATGGATGGCCTCTCATGCCTTGTCGGAAACTCACCGAAAGATGCCTGAATCCTTTTCGTCATAAGATTCACGGAAAGTTAGGGAGAGCTTGATAACGTATTTGGTGACATCAAGACCTAGTATGTCTGGTACGTCGGCCTCTTCTCACCGACGCATCAATCAGAAACAGAAGAGAGTCAGCCATACGATCCGATACGCGAGCAAGGTTTCCTATGCGGGTATGATTTCCAAGACCAACATGGGTTTATCTGTAATCTCAGATTTATTATAAACAGCGTGTTAATCTAGAAAATTCTGGGTATCGGGATCTACCAAGCGAACCTCTCAGTACGAGGTGAGGAGATTGAGTAGGTAGATGTCCTTCATTCTCCCCCCAACATTTCTTACAGGGATTAATTTGCGCATTGACTTGCCCCTGCAAGATCACCGTATTAGCAGCGACGCTAAGTATATCAAGCCAATAAGAAGCCACGAATTTGTCTGCCTCGGATTGAAAGGGAGATGAAGTCTTGCTGCCTTATTGTTATGGCTTACCTCTGGTGCCTTGCGCAGTTCCTCGACGTAATTAATGCCCCCCACCACAAGGTGAGGCCCGAAGGTTTAATTCAGTCAGCACTTTTTTACCGGAAATATCAACCAACCCAAACAAGTTTTACATGTCTAGAGTTGTAATATTTTTGCCCTCATTATTACCACCATCTCGATGAGCTTATAATTATCTTGTCAAGATCGACCATATATTTGCAATTCGTTCCGTCAAAGTTGTATCTACCAACCTTTTCCATTTTCCTGTGTAAGTGGAAATATTGATTTACCTACCCCGCATTGCTACTTACACAATTTAAGTCCTACAAACCATAACCATAGACACTGCAGAACGCCCGGATTATGCATAGAAGCTAATATAATATCACGTTCATCTATCTATGCTTGGGAAGCCGATTCTCTCTGGTAGCCCCCAATCTTTACCCGAACTATACCTACTCGTACAGATGCAGTCATACATACATGACGAGTAGTATATACTCAGTATGTAGATTCCCCCTGTCTGTCTGTCTAACACTGCATGGCATTTTTGTTTCTTTGCCTTTCAAGGCAACCCGGATTATGTTTCATCTACGAGTAAGGTAGGCAGTTTTTTTTGCAAAATGTGCGCGGACTTTACTAGATCAGGTTAGGTTAGATCAGCTACTTTATTCAGAATTTCAGATCGGTCTAGGTTGGTTAGCACGACAGGGAATATCAAAAAAAGAGGCAACCAGATGAGATGATGCAGGCAGGCAGGCAGGCAGAAACAAAGACCCCGACCTAACATACATACCTACACGTACATACGCCTCCCCTCTTACTCTGCAAATAGGACCTACCTAGTCTAAGGTAACCTAATCTACCAATCGGTTTCGTTTACGTTTAATTATAAAAATAGTATAAGATAGGTAGGAAAAGGAATCAAGGCAACCAGATGTTTTTTAACCGGAAACAGTAAGATCCAGCGAATGGAAGTAAGCAGACCCCCAAAATGAAACGTACATGTACGTTCCATTAGGGCGGATCAACAAATAATAAACTAGTAATTAATAACAGTGATTTCATACATGTGCATGTAATACTACCCTAACCCGCCCCCCCTTTATTTCTAGGAGGAGAGTATTGAATGGTGTTATCAGATAATCTGATATCAAGGATGGTATGGTAGACAGACTCATGTTTTACTTGCTTCATCCATCTATATACATACATACATGTAGGTCAGTCAGTGTATTGCTCTTTTACATAGTAGGTCCTTAGGTAAGTACCTACCTCACATATCAATATCAATATATAAAGTACACGTCACTAGATATAATACACGTACAAGTAGGTTATAGTCTCTGTTTCGTTGGGGTAACCTAACCTAACGTACATTATGTATGTCCCCACCTCTCCCTACCCCATCATACCATATCATATAACCAAAGAATGACTTCTAAAAGTCAAATCATTCATCATGTGGAGTATGTAATGGATGTAAGACGCGGGGGAAGAAGAAGAAAAAGAAGAAGAAGAAGAAGAAAAAGAAGAAGAAGAAGAAGAAGAAACGAAACACTCATGTAACCTGAATCTATGCGCTCATAAAATGACATTTTTTTACGGACCGAAATCTCCACCACCATCACCATTATTACCTCCACCACGTGGGTAAAGAAGGCACGGGTGATGTGGCATGATCATACACCCACATACCATGTGTTATTTATTTATTCATTTCCTTTCCGCATATCGCGGCATGCGGCACATGTCACATACGTCGTATTATTCTCCAGAGAAGGCGGGAGATCGGGCAAGTAAGCATGTAAGCAAGCAAGTAGGTTGTATGTGTGTGTGTGTGTTTAGCCTACTTTTAGTGACTTGTTAACACGTATATTTGGCCGGGCCCAGTCTGAACCAGGAAACGGTATAACTGCTCCCAAATATTTTTTGGAAGAATTCTAGTAAGTAGTAGTAGTAGTAGTAGTAGTACACGTGCAAACCACCGGTCCTTAGTCTCTCCTCCCATATGAAGAAGATGCAAAGATGCATGCAAGTATGTTATTACACCGACCTGGGTATCAAAAAACAATTTTTCTTTTCCCGTACAAAAGGCAACAAAACGAAGGAATTAGTAGATGAGCAAAGTCATCATAACGATTGTAAATAAAAGTAATGAAAAACGCCAGTGAGTGGGAAAAAAAAAAGGAATAAAACGAAAAGAAAACTCCGATTTTTGTATGAATGATGAAGGGTCGGTGGTTGATAGGGTAACAACCACCGAGGTAGAACACACACCATGCCTTACCATGGACATCTATCAACTGCCTGTTCAGATCCTCCCCCACCCCCACCCACACCCCCGACAACCCCGGTACCTCTACTCCCTCCCTCCTCTGAAACTGATTGACTTGGAAGACACCTCTGCAGCCTGATCGTCTTGTGCTTACCGGCTCTAACTTCACTCCATGTACCCTCAAAGTACCACCTTTCAGTCTCGATACGTAATAGTTATCGGTCGACAACTGGCTCCTCATCTTCGTCAACTGTGGCTGAGTGTTTCACCATTGTCAGAGCTCCAAACTTGTAACTCCAAGCCACTCGCTTGAGACCCCACATATATTCTCGGCGACGAGATCCCAGATCTGGGACTGTAGACACCGTAGAGACCGTAGAGCTTCGGGCCAGGTCTAAAGCTCCGGTCAGATACTTTCTCGGCCCCGTGTCCGGTACACTACGATGGGGTGGGCTTTGGGAGGTAGATGCGGACGCGACATCAGTGCGCCTTGGTCTCTCTTGTCCTCCTCGTCTAGGTGCCTACGAGTAGGGTGTTGACTACTGCATTTTAGTCGCGCAACAAACTAGGTTAGCCCGTAATTTCCACCTCCCATTGACACATTGATGAATAGTACTCCCACCACGGCAGGTACCACAGAAGCTAAAGTCGGCTGTGGTCACTAACGGATATTGTTTTCCTGGCTGCCTTGGTAAGAATACTGTTGGTCAATGCGTCGAAGGGGAGGGTGCAAAATACGGGATTCGCCTAGTTTGTTGCCCGGGAACGGATCCCCCAAGGCTACATGGCGCCGCTTGTAGTAGCTTCTCGGGAGTTGTCAACGTCCATTACCTCTCCGGCATCTGGAGGATGCGTTGCTGCGGTTGGAGCTTGTGACTCGCTGTTGTCGGCGCTGGAGATGTTCATCATGTTGACATCCTTGGATAGATCCGTCTCTTTTTCGTATTTGATATTCACCCCAAATCGCTTTTCTTCATCGTCCCAGGTGAGCCAGGATCCCGTTCGGGCAATCTTATGGGCGAGCCATAAGATCCTTTCCTTCCGGACCTCCATCATGGACGGCATCTCGAAATACTTCTCGTCATCGTCGATCTTGGCGTTGGAGAACAAGTCGGGAGGGTGATACGACTCGACAAAGCGGAAACCCTTGAGCGCAAAGTCTTCTGGGAGAGGGCGGAGCTGTTTGTCCGTCTCTCTAGGCAACTCGTCGCCACAGACCCGATCATAGTCCTGATAAGATTCGAGAAAAGAGTTGAGCATAAGAGAGAGCCGCTTCCAAGGAAACCGCTGACCGACGAGATGCATGGCGGTCGGGAGTTGTACGAGATAAAACATGAACACCATGACAACGTGTGTATATGGCAAAATATTCGTGTCATGCTGCCTTTGGAATACAATCTCATGGGTACCCATCACGAGCTTGAGAGCGTTTTCCAAGTCTTCGGATGGTTTGGCATCTTCTACCTCGGCATCCATGGGTTCGTCTTGCTGCCCTTCGTCTTGGTCTTGGTCTCGGTCTCGAATTGCCCGTGCAATCGCATTCTCTTGGCTGCCGTACGACAAGAGAGCACAACAGTTGGCAATGGCAATGTAATAACCTGCTTCCACCCAACGTTGCGTGACACGCTCGATGTGGCCGTCCAGGGAGTCGAGGAAATCGTGCACGATCGGGTGATAGTTCTCCATCTGCTTCTTGCTGAACAGTATAGCATGGGCCTTGACGAAGGCGACGTCGCTCCGAGAGAGGCGCGCATGTTGATAGCCACTCACACTCAGGACAGGGTCGAAAAGGGTCATGATGGACTCCTTGGTTGACGGGAACGGAACAGGAACACAGAGACTCTTGACGTAGTAGAACAACTGCTGGAGCGCGTTGGGGCGCGCCAAGATGGCGAGGTGGTGATAAAGACGGCCGGTGGTCGGGGCCTTGTCAGAAGCCTTGGAATACCAATTCCTCGAAACTGAAGTCCAAACCTCTCTGTCTCTGATATCCTCGTCTTCTATCGCCATCCTGTCTTAGGCTTAGTAATGAGAAGGGGTCGGCCGAGATGACGAAACATACCTATATCTCCCAAGATCACCTAAACATTCTATCCAGGTGTCTTCAAAGGCCGGGACGGTCTCGTACAGAAGAGCCATCATAGAATAAGCCAGATAGATAAAGGTGAGCATATGCTCTAGCGACGTAGGTAGACGATGGCGCAGCAGCTCGAGAAAGCTGTGGATGCCGTGTCTCCACATACGGGCAGGCATGGCGTACTTAGCAGCTAACCTCTTCAGCGGGGGACTCGCCGAAGGATGTTGCGAGGCTAAAAAGAAATCGTGATGTTCATGAAGTAGTGTGCGGTGTAGGGCTATCAAGGCTTGCCATTGTTCATTGTTGAGTTTTGTCTCGGTCTGGTTCGACTGTGCATTATCGACCTCGATGCATTTAGACTCCACCATGAGCAGCCCGGCATATATACCTTTGACCTCGGACACAAGCTGTTCCTGGCTAATGGGCCGGGTGTTGGGCTCTCGAAAAGGCCAAAGATCATCGTTATTTTCCTCTGCGGGCGTTTCAGACTTGGTGATTTGTGCGACGGATTTGAGGGGGTTGGCAAAAGACTTTGGCCGGGAAGTAGACAGTGGACGTTCTTCGTCTGGATTCCAGAGCTTGCCTTGCTGCGTGACGCCCCTCCTGAGAAAGTCGGGATCTGGTGTGGTGGGCTGGTGTCGAGCCCGGGACCTCTTAGGACCTGGACTGGTAGACCGGGGCCTAGCAGATCTTGGACGGGCCCCGCCAGGTGATTTAACTTTCTTATCATCATGATAGCTTGAGCCCCCATCCACCGCGCCGCCCGTTGTAATAGAAGGAGATGCAACCCCCCCTCCCGCATCTCTGGAAGGAGGCTCCCGGGTGGGGCCTGAGGCGTCATTGCCTGCAAGCGCTCTTTATGGAAAACGGCAAAATTGCAGATGTCAGCCAAAGATGCAAAGTTACTTGGGAAAAATAAGATATCTAGGTACCTGCCCCTCTTGAGATCTCGAACTAAATTCTGAACATCTTTTCCTTCTATAAAAGCCGGGTGTTCCGTTTCAAAGTGATTACGCAGTCTTTCGTCAGTAGCCGGAATGCCCAGACTACATACGGGACATTGGAGCCGCGCTGCATTGCGCAGGTGGCTGATAAACGAACCTGCAATATCGTGTTCTTTGGGGTCGGGCATTTTGTCTTCCTTCCACTTGGCGTTCGGTTTTTTAACTCTTGCTGAATGAAGGGGAAAAAAAAAGGATTATTAAATAAATATAAGGGATGTTGAAAATTTCTGGATAGAGCGATAAACCATCCGGGGTCCTCGGTGCAGACTTGGGTGATGGGGGAAAAAAGGGCGCAACTCTGGCCAAGTACCAGCAGGAGAGTGGGAGATTGTGTATTTTGACTTTGAAGTGTCTAGAGCATATATGCTTGGAAGGTCCGAAGGTAGACAGCTGGACTAGTCACAAGTGGAAATAGGGCGGTCTCTGATAGATGGCAAATGGAATTGTGTCGTGTCTGAAAACCCAAACACGTTTCTGATTCTATAGGTACAAGTAGTAGCGTGTGGACGGTTTGAAGAAGAAATGACGCAGGTAGTGGCTCCCTTGGGTGCTTTAACTACCAATGTATAGTAGTTAGCAGGATGAAGATGGCTGGTAAATATATTTCATTCAAACGACTGAATGGATTTAAAAATGTATTGTAGTCCGCGGTTCAATTGTTTAAAAGAGATCCCCATTCTTCAAAGGTACATTGCTAATACCTACACGGAATTCATAAATACATTAACAGGCATGCAGCTGTAGGTCTGAATGTAACCTAGGACCTTGTCACAAAATAAGGCAACAGGTCCACCCTGAGCCGCACTGCAATGCGAACCACAAATGCGAACCAGATACCTAAAGTACGCATATGCGAGGGTTCAGGAATTCTCAAGCCTCCAACCATTCTTTTCTCACCCAAATGACCACTTCACACACATATACCTGGCAACCACTATTGAATTCCATTAATTGTTTATGCGTTCCACTCTGGTCTCTCGGGAGTCAGAATTCTGATTTTAATTGCCAGAACCAGCGATTGCCAGAACCAGTGGTATTGACCGACACGCCGAAAGCGTAGACCCTGGGTAATCCCGCAACAAGCCGCTCGAACACGATGCGCCTACCGCCGTGACCACATACCCTCGCCTATACCGATGGCGCAAAAAGCGGTACGGAAGGCTCGAAGAGTGCCTTGACCTCTACGTCGGTCGGAGCCGATGCAAGATTTGATAATACCGAAGCTAGGAACCGCGCGAGAGGTAGCGTTCAACATACGGTAGATGACCTCGTAGTGACCGGAATACAAGCTTTCCCCTGTTACATCAACACAGGCTCCGCCGATGGTGGGAGAGCGTCGGTAGGGCGTGGGCTGCTTGCCTCGCGTAGAGCCTGGTATGGATCGATGTCTCGACCTCATTCTGCGCACGCCCAGGCTAGCTGAACGTATGACCGTGTCAACAAAGGCGGCCAGAGCTAGCCTTGTCACCGAAATAGGTTCAGCTACCTAATATCATTGCATGGTTGCACCGAGTAGAGCACGAGGGTATCTGATCGGGCTACTTAGGACTGGGCAGCGACTTAATACGGCAGCACCGGAGCTGCTTCCAATGCATAAAGTAGGCAGGCCAGATGTTGTAGAGAGAGAAACGGTAGAAAAAAAAGTAATAAAGAGGCAATTCTATAAAATATGCGATTCTCCGACCGAATGCCTTGATGAGGCTCAAGAAAATGCAGGACTCGATTTGAATGGGGGCCGGATAGTTTATAGGTGGTACCCAGATACCTGATACATGCAGGGAGGTACCTACAACCTACTTATAAGTCTAGACTAGCCTAACCTAACAAGAAAACATCATATGTCTAGGTACACATGATATGCCTCATAAGCTGCAAACAAACAATCATATTTCATACTACTAGATAATTCTTTGCACGTATTTCAAGTTCCTATCCTAGGTGCTGCGTTTGTGTACTTGTACATGTGTACATTCGGCTCGCTCTATAAAGTTCTTTGGTAATAGTGAAGTAACCGAGGAGCTATAATTATGCATTATTTATATAGAGAAAACGGTCGTAAATACGGAGCTTTGACCGTCAGTGAAATACTACTAGTAGCAGGGGTCGGGTGGCATAAGACAGCGTAAGAACTTTTTTTACTCGTATATTAGTATGCAAACTGTTTTTGTTACATGCACGTTGGTATTCAACGTCAAGGTATTCACTGCAAACCACCCACTAGGTACCATTTGCGCTACGAGTACACAGCGGAGATCTCATAATATCAAATCAGTAACACTAGTGGGAGTCATAAGACGACGTTCAAGACACGAAAAGACATCCTACCTAAACATAGGTCTTTACTAACCTAGGTTGGGGTTTTTATGCAATTCTTGCACATTGTGTTCCATCGGCGAATGGAGAATCACCCGGTAGCTCCACCGGCCTCGGCGCGCCGGACGACCAACATATCCTTGACAACATAGACGGCCGCATGCACGGGCCTATGAGCGGATTCATTTAAAAAGCATTTCGGCAACTTTCAATATTTCTACCAAGATACTTTCTTGGAAATTCGGACAGCTGGAAGAGTTAGTAGTAGCCGCTGTGACGTTCCATCAGCTGTCCCGTGACTCCCGTCACCTGACAATTTCCTACAATGGTTTTCCAACTATGTCTTACGGGAACTTGACGGCGGTGAAGATGACGACGGTACGCGTCTCCTCTCAACCATTTCCCGCAGTTTCGCCGACCTCCAGCGTACAGATAAGATGGGACCATGTTCAGGTTATTGGCCTGTTTTATCACCGGGGTGGCGTTTGTTACCGGGATGGACTATTGCGTCTGTGTCGGTCCGCATACCAGGTCTTCGCTAGTCAGCCTACGCGGGTGTATTTACATGGCTTCTACATGCGCGGTTCACTGATCGAACTTAAGTCTTTGATCGATCTGGCTTATATTGTAGCGACGTATTCAATTTCTCTCTATCATTCTCAGCTACCAGCGGGTGGCGGACCAGGACCTGGGGAAAAACAATATCATTGAGACGGATAAGGGCGGTAGCTACGTTATCCTTGATAATGTGGTGACGCCATCTCTGGGAAAGCTTTATCTCGAAAGCCAGTCAATTGCGTCTCGGGAGAAACTTGTTGGCACCGGGACAACTTGCTACCGGGCTAGAACGCCCGATTCGGATCGATGGCATTACATCTTGAAGTTCAAATGGCGTTGGGCCAGGAAGCGTCCAGAGGACGAGCTTTTAAAACTGGCCGAGGAAAAATGCGTCTGGGGTGCCGTCTCCCTTCATTATTGCAAGGAAGTTGAAAGTACAGCAAATCTGCGTCGTAGTCTCCGGTGGGGGACACACAGAGACTTCGACAAGATGCACTCTCGCAAGGAAAACGCAAGTATCAAAGAGCAACAACAGCTTCGAAGCTACCTGCAATGCTGAGGGACTCGTTGAATATACGGAAGAAACCAACAACTACTTTCAAAATCGTATCCTTGCCTACATTGTTACTTCTCCTATCGGTAGACCTCTCCACACTTTTCAGTCTCTCTTAGAATTGCTGAAGGTGTTTCGTGACGCTATCAAGTGTCACCGATCACTATACTACGACGCCAAGATCCTTCACCAAGACATATCCCCAGGGAACATGATAATCCTGGACGGCCAAAATGAAGCAAAGCCCCAAGGGATCCTAATAAACCTCGATTCCGCAATACAGCTCGCCGAAGAATTAGGAACAGAGCCCGGCATTACCGGCACCAGACCATTTATGGCTATTAGTGTCCTGAAGAGTGAATGTCATACTTATCGTCACGACCTCGAGTCCTTCCTTCACGTTTCCTCTGGGCGATCATAACCTAGCGCACGGAGGATCTGCCAGAGACAAGCAAGCTTTGACTATGGGGAAATGGCGAATGGGACGAATTAGCAGTCCGTGAGACTGTTGAAATGGGTCGGGATGGGTTTCAGACCATTCTGGACGAATTCACTCCGGAATTCTACTGCCTTAAGCCGCTCGCTGAATGGCTACGCCAAATTCTCTTTCCTGAACGGATAGGGTAGTTTGGACCGGGGGGGGGGGGGGGGGGGGGGGGCCAATGCCCCCCCCAAACGTTAAAAAAAAATGAAAAAAAAAAAAAAACGGGGGTTTTATATGGCAATTGTTGTTGGGGGTAAAAAGAAAAGGCCATAAG
>MU401455.1:420106-506670 GCA_022579005.1 Poronia punctata
GCCCCCCCCCCCCCCCCCCCCCCCCCCCCCCCCCCCCCCCCCCCCCCCCCCCCCCCCGCATAGCTCGCCCGAAGCTGTAGACAAGCTGTACCATGAAATGATACGGGCGTTTGAAGAGGCCATTGCTTCTGAGGGTAGAAAGGACATGCGCTAGAGTGAGAAAAATTGTTCTGTACTGCCTCCAAGTATGGTTGTAAGCAGGACCCGGGTTTCCTTCTCCTATAAACCATGGCATGGGTTGATATTTGAATCCGGTTTGCATTAAAAACGGCCATTTCTTATTTACTGAGGTGCATTTACGTACAGTACTATAGGTACGTAGGTAAACACCGTAAACGTATTGGAAGTTACCTAAGGTATGCAAGAAAGAAGGAACGATGTGACAGACCGGATTGAATACCTATAAATGTACAGGACACGTAATCCAGGACGCACCAAGGGCAAGAACGATGAGACTTTATAGAAAACGGCGAAACATAGACAACCTTGTGTGCTTTTTCGAGGTGACGGGTTCGTCTTGTTTGTCGACATCGGTTTCGGGTAGTTTGTCATTTTTTGTTGTCGAAGCGAAGGTAACATGCTTGGCTGGCGCGTGTTTGGGTGGCACTATTGTCATTGTGGGCAATGCCTCCTTGTACTTGTGATTGTAGGTGTCTGCCCACCATTGCCAACATCTCGGAATGGTCCGTTTTTCTGGGTCATGTAGAAGCCAATTGAGACCAGATAATCTGATGTTTCTTTCGATCAGGTTTGGCATAGTGCCAAGGCCAGCAGTTGCATCTCCGGCTATTCTCAGTGCCTCCAGTTGCTCTGGGATGAGGCCGGATGGTCTTGGAAGGTTGAACCATGATGTGACTGCCAATTCGAACCCAAAAACAGCGGATTTGTTACGCTAAAACTCAAATCCCCCATCCTCTCCATTCCCGGCCTTCTTTTCTTCTCCTCCTTCAAACCTCAGCTTTCTATTACATTATACCTGACATTTACTTGCTACGCTCCCGCTACCACACCACTCCACACTTCCACTGCGCGTTTGACACGAGACTAAAATGGTATCCAAGAAGAACTTGAGACGAGGTGCTGAGGAGAGCCCTCGAACTTCCAAATCACCTCGAGGCATCACCACCCCCTCCCCCATCGATGACGAGACCAGCATGAACTATATGAAATATCAGCTTCAAGTTGTCGATCAGAAGATCAAGGCGGCGGACTCCGCATGCGAGGCGGCACAAGCGACGATACAGGAGCTTAGGTAAGTTATCCCATTAATCTTGGGCTGTGCTGGATCTGCTGTACGATCTGTGCTGCGTCTGCTGGACTGCAGCAGCAGACGACTGCCACACTTACAATGCAGTGTAGCCGACTAGGTAACCCACAGACCCCTTAAGTAACCCTTGCCCTTTACTTAACGCATTATTATACCTTTTAGCATAACATAAAAAGAGTTATACTAACAGCTTATACTTATAAGTAAGGGTGCGTTATACAATCCTCGTAAGCACCTTTATACTTACCTAAGTAGGAGTTCGGGTGCCGGGTAGCACAACGCAGAGTAGGACATTACTATAGCTCCGCGTACAAATTTTGGTAGAGGGATTACTTACACTGTCTCTTAGGGGTTGGCAATCGTCTGCCACTGCAGTACAGCAGACGCAGCACAGGTCCTTAATCTTGCTTGAGAGATAGGTAATGGCTAACCAGTCAAATAGGACATCCTGGCAAAATGGCTCGCTCAAGATGACCCGCGGCCAGTTTCAAGACGAGATGAAGCGCCAAGACCGAGAGCTCAGCGATCTATTCGTGGAGAGAGTTCATATGCGCACGTCAAGATTTGAGCTTGCAGCCAGGGAGGTTGATGCAGAGATGTGGAACAAACGTGCCCATGCCGAAGATTGGGCATATGTCGATCAAATAGTTACACGGATCAAGGAGCCTTCGGGGGCTACAGTGACGATGAAGAACCCCCGAGACTCTGGCAAACAAGAACGATGGCGCAAAGACATAATAAAGGCCTACGGTGCCAAAGGCGACAAGGAAAAGATATGGTGTCCAATATCCCGACGACATCTAGCCGCATGGATGACTGTTGCCGCTCACATTGTTAGATACAATGTAGGTGACCCAGCAGCAGTGCATCTGTTTGGGCCTAGCAAAAGTTCGGACGGCCATATATGGAGTATCCAGAACGGAATTCCGTTGTGTAAAGAGTATGAAGACATGCTCGACGACGCGAGGATGGCCATTGTGCCTTCCACAGACGGCAGTGGTCTTATGGTGGTACTTTTCGATGAGGCCGAACGTGAAGAGGAGGAGGACCCTACATGCCAGTATCCCACCGGGAAGGGCCTTCACGGACGGACTCTGGAATTCCTAACCGACCACCGCCCATCAATGAGGTATCTTTACTTCGCCTTTGTGACCAACATTTTGCGCCGACAAAGGTTCGAAGTTGATGGGTGGTGGAAAGACCGCCTCGAGCATGCCAGTGTCCCTTTTTTCCCCACCCCTGGGAAATGGGTCCGCGAGACCATGCTGCGCAAACTTGCCGTCAGGATAGGACATCTTCCTGTCGATGACGCCGGCAAGTTTGCACAGTTAGCTAATCCATCTTTAATGGGGGCAAGTAAGGGAAAATCAAAGGGCAATGGCGAGGGAAAGGGCAAGGAGGCCGATATTGAAACGGATGAAGTGAAGGACAATACGTTTAGTGACCTGGTGGCGCACGCGTTGAACATGGATAAGATGGAAGCCTCGGAGCCGGGCGACTCCGAGTAATACCTACCGGCAATAAGGCTGCATAATAAATTGTTGCGCTTAAACAGCTGAGGTTTAGTATTGTCAAGGAAAAACGACGCCGTTGATACCTTTCTGAAATTAACGGTAAGTACGGTACTTATATACAGTATGCTATCCGCGACAACTATATTTGCGTAGCGCGTAACTTGTAAGGTAGAGTTGTGCTAACTAATTCGGACTTAACAATGCCAAGACTTACTAGCGTGGCTTTTGACCCTCGCCGAACTTGATAGTACAACCCGACCTGCGCCGCGATAAGTTATTTCAAGCATCATGACATCCAATTCCAGGGAACTCCGTGTTAACAGAAACTTTCACCCTACTGCTCGTAAATCTAGCCTTGGAATCTATATTAGATCCATTATTTCGTCTTGCTTACCACACTTTCTTACAAATCCACCGACTGTTCTGACATACTCACCGTTCCTAGACTGGAGTTCTACGAGTAGGCAGCAATATCTTACCATGATGCCCAGGAAAACCATGTCCCCGAGAGATCCGGGACGAGGTCATATGACATCTTTGTCATTCTTGTTCCTAGATACGAAAACGATCACGAGAGCAACAGACGGTTCTAAAAAATCGCAGGCAGTCAAACCAAGGAGAACATATCACGTTGGAAATCACGTGCAAGTCTAGACTTCTACGTCGACATGTTGCCAAGCCTTCCGTTTTAAGCCAATCAAATTCCCCCAAAGTGCAAGGTGCATACGATACGTCGATGACTCCTTGGATACGTGCATTCCTGGGCTGTGCACTCTCGGATACTCCGAAGTTCGAACTGCTGTGGCAATCCCCCCTTTTAACAAAAAAGTTTTATATTTTTCGCCTCTCCCGGACGGCATGTGCAATGTCGGTTCCACCGTCTTCTCCGTTACATAATTTATTTTACAGTGAGGCCACCATTGTTATGTTAGTGGCGATACGGAGGAGGCCGCCAGAAGAATTCGATACCTGTCTTCAATTATATCCAGAGCAAGCGCACCAATGGGCTGTGGCGGGACGTCATCAGGGCTGAAAATTATCACGTCGGTCTATGATGCGAGAAAACCTTTCGAGCTGAAGACATCCTAGGTGTCCAATATTGGCTTTATCCAGAGCCGACTATCCACCCGAAAGATGCCCTCGCACGAGCGAGTAAGCAGTCATAATCACGGGTCTGCTGCGTGGGTACGTGGATCTTCAAGGCTTCGATTGCCTCGTCTGGATTTTCTGCAACCCGACGGCGCAATGTTTCCCCCAAAAGGACAGATGTCCGGCTCCTAGTCATCATCGAATGACATCCTCGACCATTTCTGTTGCCTCTGGATTGGGGTACCTACTTGGTACATCACACCGCTTCCGGAGAAAGTGACTCCTGATCGCTTACGACGTCGCAACGTTGCCTTGTCCATCCTGGTCGTCCGTTGTACTTCCTAACCTTTTGTGATCGGCCTCGTACTGTGAAGGCCCAGGTCGACGATTCGACCGAAGTCAATGATGATGCCTCTATATTCTAGGCTCCAGCATGGCTCAGGGGGAAACATAAGCCAGGCTCGATGTGTGATCGATCCACCAACCAAGCCAATCCAGGTATTTTTTTATTTTCCAGCTGCCGCGGGGTTGGGTCTGGGTGCATCTTTCTTACCGCCAGAAAAGCCCCCGAGCCCCCGTAATAAACAGTGTAGAACATCGGATAAAAACGACCGGATGGATCTATTGAGTCATAGAAATGACCCGGGGGCTATACATATCAGCTCAGCTAACCTAACTAATCGCAGGCTTGCTTTTACTCCATCATCAGCAACTTTATGCACGTTGACTGGCGGTGAGGGTGTGCAATGAAATGCAGCGACGGTCGCCTTGTTTCGATGCCTCGCCGTCGACAACACCACGTCCTCGCTAGGTATCATGGATTCAATTGACGCTATTAAGGGGGGCTCAGTCAAAGGCGGAGAATGATTGGTTGCCCTCTTTCGACGCGTCTCCGAGGCTCCCCTTGTCAAGTACCATGAAGGCTAGCTACAATGTCCGCCAGTCCAATCAGGGTCCAAAAGAGCCTCCTCGGTGTTTCTCGTTCGGCACTCGAGAGGATAGGCATTGTTAGGGCATCCGATGCTTTTTTCATGGTCGAACTAAACTATTGGACACTAGACGGCGACAAGCCTCTGTTGTCCGTTACATCGGTCAGGTGGCAGGGGGGTTATAGGCCAGTTCAGAAGACCCTCTCCCTTTCACGGCAGATTTTTGACAAAAGTTAAGTTGGTAGAATCCTGGGCACAGCTAATGAGTAAAAAAGGGGATGTAGCGTGTGCTTTTTTTGATATCCGCTTCCCTCACTCACAGTGTACGTTACGAGTAAGGCGTAGAAATTAAGAGATACGCAGAGTGTGTCAGCCTTGTTTTGTCCGTAACCTAGGAATGCCAGCTACCTACCTATCCCTTCCCTGGCGTTTCCTAGGTAAGTATGTAGGTATGTATCCCTTGATACCTATGCTGTGCTCTCACTAGGTAGCTAGATCTAAGGTCGAGGTTGTTTTTCGCACTACTTGTAATTTCTGGCACCAGTAAAAAGAAACACGACTTGAGTGTTGCCTTTTTAACACACAAAGTCAATGAAAGACTCTAAACGTGGTATATACACATAAGATACAACCCCCCCTTTTCCTTACATATATCACACTTACTGTACAATCAAGGGGCGTCGAATACCTAGTTGTTAAAAACAGAAAAAGAAGGCAACTAACTACCTATATCACTTGCCTGCCTTGAAGTCCTGACGCCTCAGGAAAAGACCTGTTTTCTAATAATAAACAAAACGCCAGTTTTGCCCTTCACGTACATATGTGTACAACCCTACCTAGTTGAACAAAAGTGAGCAAGCAGGATGCGTTGTGTTATATGTCTAATAACAAAGCCTTATTAATATATGTATAGATTATAGGTGTTTAGGTTAGGGCCTTTAGGTTATGTTAGAACTTTTGCCCAAGGGATACCGTCTAGTCTAGTCCAGTCCAGTCAAACCCCCTTAGGTACTAGGTAGGAATGAAGGATAAGAAAGATAATCAATGTATTCTAGGTTAGTATCCTACACATGATAAGGTATATACCAGCAATTATCTCTTCATATTTGTAAGGCTGTGTTGACAGACCCGATATGCAAATACCTACCTACATGTACCTAATATATATCGATCATGGACCAAATTCTTTTTTTTTCTTCCCACGAGTACCGATTAGTTGGGAACCAATAACTTTCTCTAACCCAGTCTAACATAATCAACTTCCTAGGTAGGTGCCCGTACACACTCGACAACCAATTATCTTAAATAGCTGGACCCGAATTCTTGCTTTTGCACAACAGAAATAATGTTGCCTGTACTTGTATAGGTAAAATGATCATGGTAGGTATTGCTATTCAAGGCTTCTCTCCTCATTTATCGCACCACGTGGTACGATTCGACAACCCTTTAACCAAAGGCCTAGGTTAGGCAACCTGCCGCCCACCCAAATACCTCCCAACAATTTAGACATCTACTGGTTCAGTGGTACCTACATGAAATAAGGGGTACACCAATGAAATAAGGGCGGCAGTTTGGCGGCGTCCCTGCAAAGTACAGCGCTTAACTAAGGTAGCAAGGCGGAGAAGCCTCAAATTGGGGCACGTTGGTAGTCGTAAATAAGACATGGGGTACCTAAACGAAATGAAGGAGATTTTTGATGCCTGATTCAAACTAAATACAACGCACATGTATGTGGTCACCACGTCTATTTTTTGACATGTCAGTTTCTCATCTCCTCGCATGATGCAAGCCAAAAAAAAAAAAAAAAACCCCTATTGCATATCTCATCATGCAACCGCCTTGAACTGACATCAATTGTTTTCCGACCCGGCGCCTCATTTCTCCGTTGCTGGGTGGGTAGGTTGGGTTGGGGACATTTGTTTGTTTGGGTCCATCCCGCCTTAAAAGTCTCCAATGCGACGCATCCGTACCTAGTATTTGACGCTACTCGTACATGCAGCACTTGTTAGTACTTCTGTTTCGCGCTTCGCAGTAGCTGCGAGGTTTCTAAATGTATTACTCAAGTACCTGTATGCAATAGACTCCGCTTGAAAATCAAGAAAGTCGCATTGGTGTTGACACCATGACATCAAGTTAGTGTGACGTCCAAGGCTTATCGATCCTGTCGGGTTCCATATGATACTAGGATCATAACAAGGCGCACCTACACGTATAGGTCTATCACTGGCGCTTTCGCTTCTCCACGAAATACAACAAAAGGTCAGACAAGCTGGGCAGAATGCGAATCAGAGTCAATTCGTTGTCTTCATCCGAAAGACCAAATATCCTCAACTCCCTGATTAGGTAATGCCGCGTCCGCGAGTACTGGCTGTAGCCGGGATGTTACCCTTTGCCCGATTTGACGCCCTTGTCGACGTCGATCTTGTGTTTCCCCACAGTTCAGGGAGCGACGGGAATCGCCGCATATATCGGAAATGGCACGCGAACTCTGGTCCACAAACACAACAGAGGTTCATGACGAGAGGAAAAAGGGTTCTACCACCCGTGACCCGAGTGCTTATCATATGACACACCTTCCGACACGATGCCTTGTCGACCGGCGACCACCGCTAACACCCCGCATGTCATAGGCATTATCCCTCAAGGCAACCGTTACATGCGTGCGTGGAGGACCAGGTCAGTCAACGTTGTTGTGGATGATGACCAGGTACAAGGCTCCGGATATAAGTATAGATGGTCGTGTTTGAATACGAGAAAGTCGAACACCGTTTACCTTTACGACCAAATCCCGTGGGTTAACTCCGCACATTAAAGAGATAAATACGCAAAAAGTAAGGCGGGCTCGCCGCCTTCAACCATGGTATCTGGCTGTCTGGAGTCTGGACATCCCGGGGTTGTTCAACCGGAGCCGCCTTGACGCGCCCAAGAATATATGAAGCGCACAGAAAGGGAACGCAAGGCAAGAAAAGACAACATAGCCCGACGGCACGGACGGATATACCGTATTTGAGCCAGGACTTCTAGATCAGTAGAGGTAAAAAGGAAGAGAGAAGAGAAAGAGGCGGAATTTGGCTCGCGGACCAACGACGGAAAACCCTCCAGGCGCATTATATGTAGGCCCATCTCGCATACCGTTGGTGTTTGTGGGCGTAGTTATACCGAGGTCAAACAAGTGTATTCCGGGAAGCCACCGGGTCCTTGCGCTCCCCGTGGTTCCACCGGGGGCGGGGCTGAGTGTAGTTTGCCTAATGCCTACAAATGAAACGACAACCGGCTTGCCTTGTGAGTCTGTGACACAGCATGTCCGCCCCCACTCCTTACTTGGCTTTGTTTTCCTTTTTTTCCTTCGGTGAAGGGAGTCGGGGCTCGGAAGTCGGGACTACACCGAGCTGTAGAGAGATACAGTAGTAACCCCGCGCGCCCCGCCCTTTCTGCAGTACTCATACCGTTGGCAGGGTAGATATCGGCAAAGGTTACAATGAAAACCCCGCCCTGTGCGGACCGGTTTCATGACGGAAAACCTAAGCTATGAAACCAATTTTTGCCGATCAAGTGCCCTCGTGCCGATTCGAACGCCCGTTTACCGTGGTTCAATCGATTGACCCCGCACTCCACCATTGGGCCCAAAAGTAGGCTCAACAGTTTGCGTATCTAGTGCCCTTTAAGTAGTGGGAAGCCTGGGGCGGGTAGCCAACCGGAAGTGGTGCCCCGGATAGCTGAGGGGCGGTAAAGGCGGACAGGATTGTCCGGCTTCCTGCCACACAAAGGGTCAAGGCGACAACTGCATATGCAGTGCAATGCTTTGATGCCTTATGCGTGTACATAAAGGGGTAGGACGGAGTAGAAGGGAGACGGGGGACGGGGCACGACTGGTTCTCAACCAACGGGGATTGTTCAATCTCTGCCACTACCTACCTACCTAACCCACCGATGGGTAGAACAAGTCCGCACCAGGAAGGGATCTGGGGTATGACGGATAAGGCGATTTGACAGTCAACCGTCTGAGCATAGGAAGTAGTCTCGACGTGCCACAAGACTACTTTACTTTACGTATTGGACAGGATACACGAGTCTCGGCGTAGGAGGACTGGTTTGTCACTCCTGAAATACTAGATCGCAACTTATGTGCATGTTGGGCAAGGAAAGTAACGTAAGGACAGGCCATAAAAGATGAGCACCTGCCTGGTATAATGCGCGCATCGAGACCTGCACCTGCCACTGAACCGTCGCTTGGATGGGCAAACCGGAGACGGCAAGGGCCGTAATAGGCAGTCGCAATCGCATCGCCTTGGAGATCAACTAACAAGCGGAAAGGGGAGTTTATACACTCGTAGATACTATGCTAAACGGCTAGATAATCGTTTAGTGCTGATAAAATCAAGTACTACTAACGGCCTTTTGGAACCGGACACTTATGAATGAAGGAAGAATTGGACAGCATGTAGGCCTCTGCAATTAGGTGCCCCTACAGATGTTGACAGTGAAGGAGGCAAATAAGTATATACATATATGTATGGGTGTGTACTATGACTGTCAGTCGTGACTTCTGTTGTGAATGGAAAGCAGTTTGGAATGAAGGTGCACCACCTGCATTTCAACATCAACACCCAACGTACCTGCTAGGATAAGTTGTAATGCTTACAACAGCAGGACATTTGCCAGTCATGCTGTTTTAACAAATGACGGGCATCAGGTTTATCTCCAAACCTTCTCTATTAAATCGGAGATAAAGCAGCAAAGTTTTCAAATGATATATTCCTCCGTACAATGTTAAGGGCCGTAGACCACGAGTCTACATAGAACCTACGTGCTTGTCCGCAATTTCAGCTCTTGGTGCTTACCGGATGACTCATTGCCTCCAAAAGGACATGGCCAATGGGCCCACCAGAATAAATACAAGACGAGCCACAGCTAGGTAGGTATTCTGACTTTCACCTAGGTAACTCATTAAATATTTGAATGGAAATAAAACATGAAGTCCGGCCAGCAGAAACCAATCCTCTTAGATGGCTGCACAGGCGAGGGTGGTGGGCAGCTTGTGAGGCTTGCCTGTGCCCTGGCAGCCGTTACATCTCAGCCGATACGGATCATCAACGTGAGAGGCAACAGGGATCGAAGTCCAGGTAAGATAAGGCCAGTCCCCCAGATGAGATGGATTTAGTTGCGATTAACGGGAAACGGCGATCCAAGGCCTGAAAGCGCAGCACGTCTCTGCTATCGAATGGCTTGCTACAGCCACCAAAGCTGAAGTGGACGGTCTCACGGTCGGGAGTCGCACGTTAGAATTCAGGCCGACCGTGCCTCCAACGGAATTGAAAGATCGCAAGGTCCTGATCGTGCCGAAAAGTCGGGGTGCCAGTGCCTTGCTCATCTTCCAGGCCGTATTCCCCTATCTTTTATATGCCGGTAGCAGCATCCAGGGGGTTGACGCCGCCGAAGACACTATCGAGGTTGAAATACACGGGAGCACCAACGCCTCCTTCTCTCCATCTTACGAGTATATTGACCAGGTTCTGCTCCCCACGCTCCAGGAAAGGTTCGGGGTCGTGGTTGAGCGTCAGCTGTTGAGGCGGGCCTGGACCATTGGTCCTCTTGGCGACGGTTGCATCCGGTTGAAATTCCGGCCGATATCCCCCGGCCAGACCCTGCGGCTCATAAATCCGTGGGCTGGCCCGAGGCAACCGGGTGAGACGGATAAGGTAGAGCGCATTGACGTCAGCATTATAGTGCCATACGCTGTGCGCAAGCCTTTGGAAGAGGCAATGGTACAACTTCTCGGTCACGAGTTCCCAGAGGCAGACATCCACTTCGTTCTTTACGACGAGTCCGGCCACGATGCACGCATGTATGTTCTGGCGGTGGCGCATTCTCAATCAGGGTTGAGATGGGGACGCGACTTCCTCTACGACCGGAGTTCAAAGAAAAAACGACCCGAAACACTCGCCCAGGAGATTGCAAAGGTGGTTACAAAACGTCTTTATGATGAATTTTTTGTCTCTGCAGCCGCCGTCGACGAGTACCTCCAAGATCAGCTGGTCGTCTTTCAGTCTCTGGCCGAGGGAAGGTCTTCTTACTGGGCCGAAGAAGCTGACAACTCGGAAGATGAGGTGTCCCATCAATCCAAGGCCGTGACAACGCGCATGAGGAAAGATAAAGCACATGAACCTTTTGGGTTCGGCTCTACGCATACAACTACGGCACGATGGGTTGCGAGTGAACTCCTTCCCACCCTCCAGTGGTTTAACAAGGGTAGCATTTGTGATGGTGCTGGCATCTCAATACCTTCTGGAACTATGGGAACCGAACTTGATGAACAAATACGCAGCAAGTGATCTCTGAACAACCTTAGAAATCATACCCTCGCCGGAAAAACACCAAAGAACAGCTTCACAACGACTATTTGATCCTATATGCACTAGACAGGCACATAGGTTTAGTCGACTGTCTAGCCTTTAATTTTTTTAGGAGGGTCGGACTTACTCGTATATAACCTCTGACCCTTTCCGCATCCCACTGGCTACCCACAAAGCATTATTTACATACATTTTGTATCTCGCATCTCCGGTCTCCATAGTGACCGTGAGTCGGAAAGAATACTCAGACGGAGGGATCGTATTAGCCTGGACAGGGTCTTGCAGCGCCTGCAGTACTTCCCTGGGCCCTACGCGAAAACCACGTGTCCGTATCTCGATGCTTACCGCCTTGGGGTCAATCGCGGGATCATGACCAGGTGAAGTAATGGGGGGGAGGGGATTGAGGAGGAAGAAAGGTTATATGCCACCTCGACTTACTAAGCTGGGTCCTCATCGTCAGTCTTGAGGAGGTACATTGTCTCCATCCTCACGACATAATTTTCATCGACAACCTGGGAATCTTGGCCCCCGGGCTATCCTCACGTTCGAAAGTCAGCCAGTGAATCCGAATGACGCGATGCTTGGGCGTTTAAAAACAAGGCTTCTTATCCCTTCTCTTCTCCTTGTCCCGCTGCCAATATAAACCGGCCTACTCCCATCCCCCCTTTTCCTTTGTGAGAGAAGAGTTGATTGGGGAGTTGACTCACGACTACGGTTCCACGCCCCCAACCGGCCCTCCAAGAGCCGCCGGAAAAAGATATCCAGTTCCGGATCCCGCCGGAGGGCACGATACCGACCGCAATCTTAGGGTTCAGCTGGACCCTCATGCGAAAATCGTAGGTCAGAATCGGTTTTGGAATATCTGGCGCCCAGAAATCGTCCGGTTCGCTTTCTCCGGATTCTCCGGGCCTTCGAACAGTTAGCCACGTTCTCGTCTACGGAAGCAGATGAGATTATCAGTTATGTTGTCGCTCAGATACTTACCTACTAGTCGAGGCTTTATCGCCTGTTTGTGACATTTCATCGGCCTCTGGTGTAAGTTGGTGCTAAGGTTTAAGGGTCGTGTCGATTCACCTCCTGTTCTTCCCTGTGGGAATTGGGGATTAGACAGATATTCTATTTAGCATGTAACTTCTCCGACGTCTACATGTAGTTGCTCACTGTTTGATTGATAACCCCTCTTCTCTTCTCCAAGTGTCAATCATCGAAGCCCCTCATCGCCCAAGGCTGGTATCCACTGCAGAATGTGCTATACAACACAACTGAGACTGTACCCAGTTCAATGTTCTTGTACACACACAGACGTACGAGTATATTTTCTTGTAGGTTTTTTCACCAATAATCCCAAGTTGGACTCTACCTAGCAATAAATACCTTGCGACCTACCTAAGGAGGTAGCCTAGATGAAGAGGCAACAATATTCGACTCGACTGTAGGTTAGAAAATGGATCGAAACGAGCCACATACACACATACATACAATCTCGCAAAGATATAATATTAAGTCATTGCCATTTTCAAACGCTAGATGAGGACATCTGTAATTGAAAGGAAAACTTGGAAGGAGGGAGAAAGATGTCAGCCCGTCTTCGGATGGTCCCGATGCCGTCGGTCTAGGAAGACCGGTCGACACACACACACACAAACACACACATATCGCTATATATTCTGCCGGTGTCGGTTCTCGGTAGAGGAGAGAGACGTAAGCAAGCCTGCTTTAGTAGCTACCTAGCTAGGTATGTAGGTTAGATACATGGCATCTGAAATGTATATTACCGTTATGACTTATATAGTATAGCGGTCCCTATTTCTGCAAGAGGCGGGGAACTAGTGAAATAAAACAAACAAAACAGAAAACAAACCCGGGCCGTCTCTTATCTATCCTACCAGAAATTCCTGATGGATATCTATGCCCGCCTTAAAAAAAAAAAAAAGAAGGACGGAGGAAGAGAATCGCTGGCCAAAGCCTAAAATCTGACCGGGGAATACACTATGTACCTACCTTACGGTCCTGTTGTGACGGTGATGTATGTGTAGCTAGATTTGCGATGACAAGAGTGAGTGACTGAACTGACGAGAGCATATGCTTACTTACTTTTTACACGCACGGGTAAGCAAAAAGTGACGGGACGGCCGCAAAATCTGACATATATATATTTTTCACCAATCAATCAAAATCAGGTTGATGAATTGATTGCCTTAGGTATGTAGGTAGGTAGGTAGGTCAGCGGAATCACGGTATGTGCCGCTCCTTTCTTACCTCATGTAGATTTTGATGTGCGCGATGCTAGAATGAGTGTTGTCATAGGGTCTAAGTCTTTCGAAGGAAAAGGGGTACAGGCGGGTTCTCCCTCACTGCACCTAGGCATAAGCATCTCCAAGGCCAATTGACAGGTGGCCAACTCCGACGGTGAAGCACTCGGCATATACGCATAACTGAAAGAAAAAAAACCCTGTCAGTGTACCTACCTAAGTAAAGTCTCGTGAGTTACAACCTTGACTGAACAAGGGATATCATCATCATCCCGCTCTAGAGCAAGGTACCTCGCCGCTGGGGCCAATAGCGCCAATGGGCCTCTAGGGTTTGCAAAGAAGACCGCTTTCCTTTCGGGTTCGAGAAGGACGCGATGGGTACCTACATCAATAGAAGGCCCGGGCCGCTAGGATAGATCCCGGAAGGGGAATAGGATCTTTTCCTGAATACGAATCAGGGGTTTTCTGACCCTCTTAGTGGTAAGTCTCATGTCGTTGCAGACTAAGACTACAGACGTCTAAACGTCCAATTGGAAGTAAGTGTCAGCACATGCTGAGAGCCCACCAGAAAGACGCATGTGCAGGACATATTACATGAATGCTACATGTTCCTGCATGTGCGAAAGGAGGGGACGAGAGGGGTGGGAAGGCGCGTGGGGGGATAATTAACGCTGATGGGAAAGAACCGCGGCATGCGCCGGCATTTCGCGGGGGGGAGACGACTTATTTCTCATTAGAATTTCCAAGCATGCTCCGCTCTCTGGAGCGTGGATGCGGGTCCAAGCTGTATTGAAATAAGTGATGAATGGTTTTCGGACTTCACACTCTGACTCGGCTATGGGCATGATTGGGAACCGTGACAGAAGGTAAACAAGCGTTTGTCACCCACCAACCGCCCCCCGCACGTTCGTGTTGCCATAAACTGTTGCTCGCCTACCGGTACACCCGGCGGGTGATTACCAAGGCCAAGTTACCAAATATCATCGAATATACCGTCGAGGCTGATGAGACAAACGGCCACGTGCCGCCAGCGTGGAACGAATAGGACGTTGCGGCCAATCAGGTGTGAAGCTTGGCAACCCATGTTCTGTGAAACGCCGTAACATCGGAACCACTGTCCTTTTGCGGTTTGCGTCCTTACATTACCTCACATCGGGATTTTGGCCATGATAGGCAGCAGGTTCATTGCCTCTCCAAAGGCCATGGTAGGTCAGATAGTAAGAAGCTCAGAACTATTGTCGAGTTCCTGATGTTTCTGTTACGTTGGAAGCCTTCCGTGCCCGGCGCAAGCGCACCTATGAGCCCTTGCTTGGCGAAACCCCAGGCAGAAGCTGCCGCATGATTGACTGGCAATCAAAGAACCGCATACAAGGCAAATTTGCACGTTTGCCGAGGCGGAAACAAATCGGCAATCATGAGACCGGGTGTTCCCAAAGGGCCCACGATGCTATCCATGTTCGAGAGGGAATGGTAAACTTTGGCCCAGGGCAATACCGGCCGTATGAGGCTTCCAATCCGAGCCTTCCCTTCCTTCCCTTCCCCTGCCCCAATGCGGGAGTAGAGTAGGTAGTATTAGGCGGATCGAAAGTAACATGCCTGGTTGTTCGTACAAAATTCCTTATAGGAAGAAAGGTGTAGGAGGTCAAAATGATCAGTGGAAGCTTCCGACCAATAATGGAGCGGAGATTCCACGGACAATACCGGAAGCGATTAACCCCGATGACGTGGAGAGGAAAAGGGGGAAACCGATCTAGGTGCCCCTGTCCGCCCGTGAGACCTATTCTTGGCGCGATTCAAACTACCTTGTGGTTAGGTAGCTTTAATTAACAGATAACTAAAAGTCGAGGGATCTAATTGCCAATGTTTGTAGATAGGGACACGTACGTGTAGTCATAGGTCAGTGCATGGTGTCGGGGTTGGGAAGTCCGGCCATAGGTACATACCGTACCTATACGTAGGTACCTCATGTTCTGTCCCTCCAGGGTAGGGTACTGTAAACCTACTTAGGTATGCCGATACTCGTCACCTATGGATGGGCCTACCTGCTCGAAGTACAGGAAGAAAACATACCGCTATTCTGCGTGTTGATGCTAGTCTAGTCTCCGTATAAGGACCAAAATTCAAGGGAGAATGGCGGTGTACGTAAAAGAAAGGAGGCCGAAAGCTGAATCTGACGCCCGTGCGCTCGAACTAATAATAGCTGATGACGGCGATAGTTACTGCTTGCCGGTCGTCGCCGGCTATTATTATGCTGGATCGAAGGTTATTCCTTTACCGCCTTGGCATGTGTGCATTTAGACGTATATTATACCTATTTCAGACCAGGTATACACGTGAAAGCCCAGTGGTAATGCCGAGGAGTACACGTACTAGCTTGGTCGTATACAGGTATCTACATGGTATTTGTGTTTATCAATTTACGCGTACGCGGCCAGGCCTAGGGCGTTCCTTAAAGGAAGGATGAGCCGCCGGATTGTGGCCGAGGTATTTGTGCAACGTTAATATGAGAGGATCAAGTGATGCAATCGCTTGGGATAGCTGGCTTGGTATTCATCCATTACATCTGGTTTCGACTGGGGCCTGGGACATCGTACAGGGGGCTCTCACAAGCCATGTGACCGCGTTGATCTTCCGTGGAAGTGAGACAACATAGCCGCATTGATGCTTGGTTAAGGTAGGTAGTGCTTTGTTCCGGCGTACCTACTCGTACTGAAGGCATGCTAGATTAGCTGGAAGAGGAGCCCTAGCGCACAGTGCAAAGGAGAAGAGGGTCCTAAAAACGGCACGAAGAATTCTAGAACAATGTTTTTTGTTCTCAATCCCCAGAGCAGGGCCCGCTGGCAGTAACAGTAACACCGCTAACAAAGGAGCACGTAGCAAGGGGGTAGGTAACCTAGAGCACAGCAACAAGAGACATAGAAAACCCAATGTTGGCAATTTAACCTCCAAACGGTATGTCCCCATAACCGACTCCTTTATGAAGTTGGTACGGACCACAATCAATTAATCAGATAAATACGTCGACTCTTACAACAGTGCAATTCCTCCCTTGCAGGTACCCTGGGTTTTGAGAGCCGAGGGCGTGGCACGTGGCCAGCTGATAGTCGATGGCATACAGTAACCCGAGTACCGACGGCGCTGTATATCCTACTTGGCAAGTCCTCAGGTGTCAGGTTAGATTATCAATTGACAGGAAACGAACCCTGGCACCTGGAAATTCATGCGCGGGGCGTAATGTGACCACGCTGAAGCATTCGGTTAACTTGTCCCAATATACGATCGACAGGTCTTCCTGCCTCCAGGATCTGTTACGCCCCTATGGCGAGGAATATGGGGACGTGAAACACCCAGCACTGCTGGTATCTACTATACGTATCGTAGTGCAAGGGAGTCATTGGAATGCTCGGGCAGCATTATCTACTCGTAGTCGTCATACACACAGGTACCCATCCATCCACAGGGCCCAGATAAAGTACGTTGTAAAGGGAGTGGTGCAATATACTTGCAAGGTGCCGGATTAGACGGTTCAGCATCTGCACCAAATACAATATATTTACAGTGTCGAATTGGCCTTTCAAACTCTTGTTGTGGTGTTGATTATTAGGTAAGCAGTTCTTGTTAATTGTTAGAAGTTGTTTTGTGTCGACTGGGAGAACAAGGGGAGAAGATGGCATACGTCTTATCTGTAAGGTATACGTCTTGTAAGTATATCATCGCTGTCATCATCTTCTTAGCAGCAGCAGTAACAGCAGCAGCGGCCCACAGATGGACTACCTACCTTAGGTTTAGGCGCCGTCTTGACAATATTATGCATATATATATGTAAAAGCCATTTTAGCTTCATGAGATATGTGTCTAAAGTGGTAGGTGTAAATCGGAGTCATCGGTGTCACCGCTAGGCTCCGTAGGTGAAGTGAGCTAGAACTGCAGCTGGGTGCCAATGAGCGCAGGCGGGGAAGACCAATGGCCTCCCGGTTTTCCTAGTCAGGCACTGCACTGTGTAATAGGGTCAACCTGCATCTGAATTTCCAGGCACAATTTCTGGAAAGGTATATCTACTGGAAGGTACACATAAGACACACTTGACACATTATAGATGCGTATGCCGAACTAACGATGTAAACAAATTCAATATACTTACCTACACGCTCAAAACATGCATGGCTATACCATAACGTCCCCAAGTCACGATGTTCCTGTGCCGTGTGTCTGTTTTCTTAGCACCTCAAGTTGGCAAACTTAACGCAAGACATTTTCACTGGTACTTGTGTAAATTTTTCAAATGCAAGCCGTGGAGATGCTGTATTCTAGATTCTGAAGAGTATAGTGGCATCTTGCATTAGAAGACTTGGCCCTGGCTTGGTTTGCGAGTGAATGATCTATCTACCTGCCTGGTATACTAACCCATTGGCTACAGCTTCTATATCTGATTCCATGGTCTCTCCGCCTTACAAGTAACTTACAGGTGAACTACGTCCCGGGTAGGTTACTTCCAGTCAAAGTACCTATCCGGGCTACTTGCTCCTCTTTTCTTTCCTTTGTACTGGACTCCCTGTACAGCCTGTACAGTGCCACTTTAGGTATCTAGTACAGGCTGTCTACCTCAGGGACTACCTGCCACATGCCCTAACCTACATTTGCTTAATTGCCTCCTTCAATAACTGTCCGACTGTGTGCACTTGAAACAGGTATGCTCACCCCATTTCTCTTGGTTGAGCATCCATACGTTGGGCTTCTTGTGCTTGTACGTGTGCACATCATATCCCATCTGAATTATCTAATCCCTATCCAGCTACCTATCCAACGGACCTCGAGGACCGCGCCATATGGGTCCTCTCGTTCTCACAGCACTCATTCAGATGTATGTGTCTTGAGCTGGACACCATTTTTAATTCCCAAGTCTACCGATTTCTAATAATGATTGCACGCAACGCTTGACTTGTCGTTTTCAGCTCTTGAGATCGCCAAGTTTTCAACGCCGCTGCTGGTCTTCTCCAAGGTTGGGAGCCTGGGGCTACCTAGTCTAGGCTTTGACGTTTTGGTCATATTCCCTGCTTTCCATACTTGTATATTCGCGCGTGTCTCGTTGCTTCTACAACTATTCTCGGTCTTACACGTTATCGCACTCTACGTCAACTATTTACATCTCAAAAAACTGTCGGCGTTACCCTTATCGAGCTAGAACGCCGGTGCCTCCCCGGACGACCTCTGCGCAAGAATCGACTATAGGCCGCCTATTCTCTAAAATAATTGACTGGATCCAGATCTTCCCCGACGGTGGACTCACGGTGGCAGCAGTTTGTTGGTTCTTTCGGGGCCTCTAGAAGCTTGGTTTCAACATTCGACTCAAGATTACGGGTTGCGTGGCCCTGGTGACGTTTTCACAAAGTTAACCCCCTGGGTGTACTATTAATATTTTGCATTGACGTGGCATGTCCGTTCCCACGCCGCTCTAACAGCAAATCCGCGTAAATAGCTCTCTGCCGCGCAACCTTCTTAGCTCGCAAGCTATGAATCATAAATTCGAACCCACTAGACTTCAGGTATTCGTGAATAGTGGGAGACATTGGAAAGTCGGTCGCAAAGTGGTAACCAGGGTTGTTGAAAGCTTCGAAAGTGGGCCCTGCCAGCACCGTACAAGATGGCACAAGAGCAGAACCAGACGATCTTACCCAAGGGCATCGTGCTCAACAGAAACGCCATATACGAAGAGATAGCCAGGTACGATGTTATACCGGTCGAGCAGATTCTCAGGGCGTGTCATGGTATAGCCGTCCTTGCCCTTTTTCTTTCCTTTGTCTGTTGCACCACTGCATGTGTCTAATCCACCGGACAGTCTTCTCCACGACTTCTCGGAAATTATATGATCCAACGGCGAGACGGTTGCAGAATTTCTGGACGCGTATGCTTGGGGGTGATCGGCGCTACCTCTCTGGTAAGATCGTCGCGCGCTTGTTCAAAGACATCTCGGAAGAGACAGCCTTTGTGAAGCTTCGCGGACCGGCCAACCGATACGAGCCTGTGAGTCTTGCGGAATGCCTCAATTTGCTCGTGGTCGGGGGTAGCTGACTTCTATTTGCAGCCTTCACCTGCATCTTCCCAACCGCATAATATACCGGTTGAGTCTGCCACGCCTGCGTCAAAGTCCAAGGGCGATTCTGTAACATCGTCAGGCAAGGTGCTGCATCCTATCCTAAAGAAGCCTAGAGGGCCTTCAGCTTCGGGGCCGCGACCTACGGCCCGGTTCGTATCACCAGAAGCATCCGAGCTAGATGAAGACAATGCTAAGAAAAGCGGAACGACGACTCCAACCCCAGCTCCGACAAATGATGACGGCTCCAAAAATTTGGGAAAGCCAAGCACTAAAGAAGAGAAGAGAAAGGTGATGAATGTTCGGCCAAAGAAAAAGACGACGGCATTCGCAGCTTCGACGTCATCGCGGCGGAGGCCGGCGATGCCTCGCCGAACCAGTTCACAATCTTCTGCGGCGAATTCTGATACTGGTTCCAAAGATGGTGACTCTTCGGTGGGTTCCAGGCATGATGGATTGCATGGTCTGGTTCCAACAACAATACCGGAGAAACCAGAGAAGCAATCGGCCGGAAAGAAGAAAGGGAAAGGGAAAGGGAAAGAGAAAGAAACCACAAACCAGAGCGCAAAAGCCGCCGGGAAACGACCGGCCACCCAGCCCCATGTTGAAGCCACGGCGGCGAGAGTTGGGCCCAGCCAGACAGGGCGTATACAGGGCTCGACTATTGGTACGTCCGGAGGGGACAAAGCCAAAGCCGAGCATCCGAGCTCCTCTACCGAGCCAGAGAAGGTTGGGAAGAAAGAAGAAAGTAGCAAAAGCCGTGAAGCAGCGGCCGAAACCAACGTTGAAAACAGAAATCCACACGGGGATTCGAATCCTAACCGGCCAACAGCTATGAAAATCAAACCGCCAGTCCCTGGCTTGTCTAGGCAGAACTCTCGAGAGGCGAGCCGAGCTATAATGCCACCTTCTAGTTTGACGTCATCCAGTTTGGCCGCAGTCGACACCTCAGTCGTGGGTCAGGGGACTATATCGGCTTTCATGGACAGAGCACCAAGCCAAGTTATCTCCGGGGGCCAGCTTAGTGGCGGACTGAGTGGCAGCTTTGAAGCCGACACGGCGGCACAAACCGCGGGCTCGTCGAGTCTGCCTCAGCGATTCGCTCCTACCCAGCCCGCCAACACGGCCCCAATACCTCTAGGGCGTACTAAAAGTCAGTTATCACTGCTACTCGATCAAAAGCGGCCGAAGCAGCGCTAATGCAGAGCTGTGGCGGGCCTTGCGAAGAAACCGAACCTTTCCGGCTTCGTCGATCTCAGGGGCCAGGAAAAGGGAACAATTATAAATAACAAAGAGAAGCGTGCCGTTCCGGACCATGGATGGATGCCAGGCGCAGCGATGATATCTTTACTTATTTGAACAGCGCAAGAACATGTCTTAAAGAGTTTAACGAACGCCCCAGGAGGGGTTACACAGACGGTTTTAGAAAGTATATATAATGACGGCGGCAATTGCAGACTAATGTTTTGCTTTTTTTCCTCAAGTCAGGCTTGTTCGGCGCAGGGATGACTTGTACATGTTTTTTGTACGTGTTTTTGGCTGGGATGTTGTCTTGTACGAGGTCAGCTTAGTAACCCAATTAAGACCCTGTAGATAGTCGTCCTTATATATAGCCTCAAAAGGTACCACCGTACCAACAGTCTATCTAAAGCGATGTTTGTTGTTTTTGATATTCTGGCGCTACATGCTACCTTTGATTGTAAGAGAGGATAGATAGACCAAGGTAGGAGGATGTTTCTAGATAAAACTCGCACGTCATAGACATTTATGTACGTGTACTTGCTTACTAAATATTGATACAGACCAGATACTTGGGAATGTTACATAGAAGACTGGTAACTACCTTGACTACGAGTACATGTTGATAGTCTTATGGTAGACTATCTACGTTTGTAATAGGAAATTGTATGGAATTGTTCTAGAAGGCAAACGATCTTTTGTCGGCTTTTGTCAACCCCTGAAAAAAGATTATGCAGGTTAGACTTTAGTGTGGGGTTGTGGTTCCAAATATGTATTGGTGGGGTATAATAATAAAAACAAACAATATGTGATTAACATATATGTAAGTAAGTTTGACCAGCTGAACAATTACCCTAGAGGAAGCTGATAAGAGTTATAGGATTTTCTTCTTCTTCTTTTTTTTAAGTACAGATAAATAGACAGTACAAGGATAAAGTTAAGTAGGTTTATCTTAAAATAACTAGGTAGGTAGGTTAAGCAATTTGCTCTCTTGTTGATTAGGTAACATACCTTATATCTTAAGTTACGGTCCGGTGGTTAATATAACTTACTACCTACCTAACCTGCTACTATAGTTTTTCCTTGATTTAGTTGACGCTTTACGTCGCCGCTTTCGTTGTTGTGTTTGGAAATAAATAAATCCGTACGAAAAGGTCAGGAACAGGGTATAGGTTAGGTTAGGTTAAGTATCTGCTATATAAGAGGTAGGTATATCGTATACAGAAAGAGAAGCAAGCCCTGCCTTGACTTGACTTGACTTGACTTGACTTGACTTGACTTGACTTGACTTGACTTGACTTGACTTGACTTGACTTGGTCGTAAACACAAAATATATATATATATACACCATGATTGATGAGTATTGCTTGTTCAAAAAGAGAAGAAACCAGGCTATATATAACGTGGGGCACTAGACTACAGGGGAAAAGGAACGGGGAACGGGGAACGGAGCGGGATGGGATGGGATGAGATGGGATGAGATGGGATGAGATGGGATGAGATGGGATGAGATGGGATGAGATGGGATGAGATGGGATGAGATGGGATGAGATGGGATGGGATGGGATAGGATGGCCCATCGACCCCGGGCGGCCGAAACTCCGGAGCTTCCGTCTTATTACTGCTGTGTACAAGTAGAAGTAGACACATGATTTCACCAAGGTAAGTACCTGCCTGGTCTTTGTGTGAGTGTGTTCTTCTAGGTTAAGGCAAAACAAAAATTCATTACCTTCTTCCCGTTTTTTTTATAGTATTCTAATGCGTAGATATATATCTATCAACTACACGAACAATAAAAAAGTAGATAAACTTCCGCAAAAAACAAAGAAGCATTCTCAATTCTTTAGGGCTACCCTGTCAGACTGAAAACACTGTTCAAAGTAAACAAACAAACTAACAGCACATCTCTAGCCAAGTTAGTGGAAGCTATTACAGGACAGAGTTTGCATACGTGTATAAAAACTTCATCTGCTTATGTAGGTAAGTAAGGTAGGTATATATATTTAAAGAGAATCGCAAGACTATCTGAACATGCTATAGTATATATACTTTTTGAATTTCATAACATTCATGGATTGATTACATTCTGAAAACACCAAATTTCGTCTCGCCCGGTTTAACGTCATTCTTACCACTCATGGCAGCACGAAGACCTAGACCAAGGTATCTTCTTGTATGTTGTGGTGGGATCACACCATCGTCCTGGAAAAGAAAACGCGGAATTAGCTTGATAAACAAAATCTTTTTTTTTATTAAAAAAAAAAAGAGGGAGGAAGAATAACATACCCATAACCTCGCCGAAGAGAAAACAGCATCACTCTCGCGCTCAATCCTATCGCGCAGCGCAGGGTCCGGCTTCTGCCCAACCGTCTCCATGACCTTCGCGAGCTGCTCGCTACCCATGACGCCGATACGGGCGTTGGGCCACATCCAGAGGAAACGGGGGGAGTAGGCGCGACCGCACATGCCGTAGTTTCCGGCGCCGTAGGAGCCGCCGACGACGACGGTGAATTTGGGCACGTCGGCGCAAGCTACGGCCGTGACGAGTTTCGCGCCGTGTTTGGCTATCCCTTCGCGTTCCGCCTGCGCGCCTACCATGAAGCCGCTGATGTTTTGTAGGAACACGAGCGGGATGCCGCGCTGCGCGCAGAGTTCGATGAAGTGTGCGCCTTTTTGCGCCGAGGAACCGAATAGGATCCCGTTGTTCGCTACTATGCCTACTTTGTACCCGTAGGTGGAAGCGAATCCCGTTACGAGGGTTGGGCCGAAATCTCGCTTGAATTCGGAAAAGTGCGAGCCGTCGACGATGCGCGCGATTACTTCGTGGATGGGGAGGGGTTTGCGCAGGTTTGTGGATGCTATGCCGAGGAGCTCGGATGCTGGGTAGAGGGGTTCTTCGTAGGTTTTGGCGGGCGGTGTTGTTTTTTGCGGCCAGTTCAGATTGCCGATGCAGCGTCGGGCTAGCACGATAGCATGCGCGTCGTCGACGGCTAGGTAGTCGGAGACACCTGACACCGAGGTGTGCAATGTACCGCCGCCTAGTTCCTCTGCGGAGACCTCCTCGCCCGTAGCTGCCTTGACGAGCGGGGGGCCGGCGAGGAAGATATGGCCTTGCTTCTCTACGATGATGTTCTCGTCGCTCATTGCTGGCACGTAGGCTCCGCCGGCAGTACATAATCCCATGACGACGGAGATTTGGGGAATGCCCTGGGAGCTCATCCTTGCCTGGTTGTAGAATATGCGGCCAAAGTGTTCGCGGTCGGGGAAGACGTCGGATTGGTTGGGAAGGTTGGCGCCTCCGGAATCTACCAGGTATATGCATCTGCACGAGAAGGAATCAAATAGTTAGCCAATCTGTCCATCCTGCCCGGCGCAAGGGGTAATCCGTCTTCTATCGGGGGTAAAGAAATATGAAACGTACGGAAGCTTATTCTCCTTGGCTACTTCTTGTGCCCTCAGATGTTTCTTCACTGTAATGGGGAAATATGTCCCGCCTTTTACCGTGCTGTCATTGGCAACAATGACGCAAGTAACGCCCTCGACAACACCTACGCCCGTGATGATGCCACCAGCGGGGACGTCCGCCTCGGGATAGAGCTCATGGCCGGCAAGGGGAGACAGCTCCATGAAAGTAGTACCAGGATCGATCAGAGCGGTGACACGATCCCGCGGAAGCATCTTCTTCCTCGCGATATGCTTATCTCTGGCCTTGGCCGGACCACCTTGCTGCGCGGCCCGGGTAAGCTTCTCCAGCCTGTCCATGGCCTCGGCCATGAGCCGCTCATTTTCTTTGAACTCGTCCGTGCTCGGGTCTACGTTGCTTTGTATGACGGATATCGCATTCGCCTGGTGAGGCGCCGTATATGTCGCCGTTGTTCGGGCGGAGGCTATGGAGTGTGGAGGGGGTCGGCGGGGGATGGTGGTCGCTCGTCGGGGACACTGTCTGCTCAATTGACGGGAGAAGCTTAGAAGCTCCCGTGATGATCTTGATATCGACATGGTGGATTGTTAGTTTCCGCTACCGCTATTCGTATGTAATCGCTTGAATAATCCAGCTACGCAAGGAAGGAAAGAATTACACAAGAATATTATTGTTGACGAAAGCTGGGGTGGGAGGTTTATGCTGTAACACAGCGTAGCGACGGCTTATTGCTCACCTACAGGTCAATGCCCCGGGGGGTGATCGTCATTGCGGCCCGCGTATAGCCGCTGGGAACCGCCTCTAAACTGCATGCCCGAGGCATTGCGCTCGGCCTACTTCCTTTCATCCTTGATACACCTATTACTCTATTACCAATATAATAAAACTCTCGATTCTCGTCCAATGTTGTTTTGTGCGTTATAGATAGGGATTCAATTGAAAAGGAAGAAAGAAAAAAGAAACTCCAAAACTCACAATGAGCATGAAATTAGCCAGAACATTAGGGCGGTTACGTCCCCTCAACCGTCCACTCGTCCCCGCCCTCTCCCAACAACAGATCCACCCCCGACGAACGTACGCCTCCTCGAAGAACAAACACCCGCAGGGCTTCGAACCGCCCACGACGGCCGACCTTGCCGAACTGCGCGAGCGCGTGCAGGAATTCACCCGTCGCGAGATCACAGAGGAGGTCGCCTCGCACACGGACAAGAGCAATGCCTTCCCGAACGAGATGTGGCCGAAGCTAGGCGAGGCCGGGTTCCTAGGCATGACGGCAGACGAGGACTTTGGCGGTGTGGCCATGGGGTACCAGGCGCACTGCGTCGTCATGGAGGAGCTTTCCCGCGCGAGCGGCAGCATCGCCCTGAGCTACGCGGCGCACTCGCAGCTCTGCGTCAACCAGCTACAGCTCAACGGGTCGGTGGCGCAGAAGCAGAAATTCCTCCCCGGTCTGATAGCGGGCACCAAGATCGGCGCCCTGGCCATGTCCGAGTCCGGGGCTGGTAGCGATGTCGTCAGCATGCGCACGCGCGCAGACAAGGTCGATGGCGGGTACCTGCTCAACGGGACCAAGATGTGGATCACCAACGGGCCGGACGCCGACGTGGTAGTCGTGTATGCGAAGACGCGTCCCGACGCGGGGTCCAAGGGCATCACTGCCTTCATCGTCGATACCAAGACGCAAGGGTTCAGCTGCGCGCGCAAGCTCGACAAGATGGGCATGCGCGGCAGCAACACGGGCGAGCTGGTGTTCGAGAACGTCTTTGTGCCCGACGAGCACGTCCTCGGTGCCGTCGACGGCGGTGTGCGCGTCTTGATGGAGGGGCTCGATCTCGAGCGTCTCGTGCTCAGCGCCGGTCCCATCGGCCTCATGCAGGCTTCCATGGACGTCGCTCTGCCCTTCACGCACCAGCGGAAGCAATTCGGCAGTCCTATTGCTCATAACCAGCTCGTACAAGGCAAGCTCGCCGACATGTACACCAAGCTTCAGGCGGCCAAGGCGTACACGTACGCTACGGCCAAGTCTGTCGATGAAGAAGGCATCATTCGCACGCAGGACTGCGCCGGCGCCATCCTTTACGCTGCTGAGAGAGCTACCGAGTGCGCGCTGGACTGTATCCAGCTCCTCGGTGGTATGGGATATGTGGAAGAGATGCCAGCTTCTAGAATACTGAGAGAGTAAGCAATCCCCCTAGCAGTCTATCATTTTTCACCTTTGTTTTCGAGACGCGACCAGCTAGGTGAAGGCGAAGTAACTTATCCTACGTATACTGACCTCTTCGATAGTGCCAAGTTGTATGAAATAGGAGCGGGCACTTCAGAGGTTCGGCGCATGGTCATAGGAAGGGCATTCAACAAGGAATATGCACATTTGGGCGCATAAATCTCACGTAACGAACCGTTGATACTGCATTAGCCGGCGTTTGGGTCGCATTGTCTGTCGTTGCTGTTACATACAAGCCTATATCAAGGTTAGAATTATCAAAACTAGTGCTACGATTCTCCAAATGTATAGATGTCGGCCATAACCAACAGGGTTCGTTAATATGTCACGGCAGATGCCTTGTGTGTTTGGCAATCTCGTCTCGTCCAGCCCGGCTGACAGAGCACAGCAGAATCGTCACACGGACAATGGCAGGATTTGGCCAACCCGGGGCTCACTTGAGTTAGTAGCGGCCGGTTTCTATCTCTTCAAGACCTGACTACGTGTGAGTGGCCGGTGCGTCTTTCGATTCTTTGGTCTCCGACTTCGCCCTGAAGCATTATAGGCCTTATGGTTCACGACCAATCTCTAAAGAAGGGAGCGATAAGCCCATGCAACACGACAATGACCAGGATCAAGATCCTAGTACAGCTGGCATGACGCAGTGGTCTTTAGAACAGGGCTGGGCTAGGGCTGGGCTAGGGCTGGGTTACCACTCTGTAATATGTCAGAGCCAGTCGGGAAGGACGGAAGGACGGAATGACGGAATGACGGTTTGACGGTTTGACTACCTATACGACGCCTTCGGTACGTATGGCGATGCGTTGGCTCGGTGCCACATGGAAGTGGGTTTGGAAAGAGATGCCCACGTGTTGGCAATCACGCCATGCTTTTTCCTACAGCACAAGGGTGCACGGGAGAAAAAGTCAATGTCAGGGAACAATTGCTAGGACGTGGCAACCAGGTTTCCACAATTGGGCGCCTAGTTGTATTTTGTTTGATTACCACCTTACCTTTTGGGCCCGTACGAATTTGTTCGCCGGCTGAGGACTCTGACCGAATGTATTGTCTTTTTGTGAGCGCCAGTTGTGGTCTTTTGATGCTACCCCAACATATAGCGGTGAGGATCCTTTTCTTCATATACCAGTGTTGTTGGGTCAAGGGACCTTGTGCTGCCGGCACATCTAATTGTTTCGTCAGCAGTCATGAAGGGTCGTCTACTGCTCAGGAAAACTTCGCCTTGCCAAGCCGTTTGCTGTTCGCTCCCCTTTGTTGGCTCGGTGGGCTAGACTGCCATCGTCTAATTTTAAGACTTTGGTCGTCTGGGTATCTAACCCATCCCTGTGGTCAGCCATGCTGTCGGTACCTTTACGCGGGTGGCACATCGGCGTTGTTGCTGGCTGCCTAGCTCCTAGGATCACATCCTCCGCAGGACCACGGGAAGTTCTTTGCTGAGCATTTCGACCTTTTCCAAGGCCTGAAGATGATCGGCATGCGAGTGTCCTGCAAGGGGTATGCCTGCTGCTGCTTTTGAGCCGCACACGCAACGTTTGCAAAGGGAGAATGACGAGAGCCGCGCGATCCATGCCCCTACATCAACAAAGGGCAGATTATATCAGCGCCCAATCCGTAGTCGGGATTTGATATCCAGCACGCCCACCCAATCTGCCGCATTCACCGGTAACACATACTTACTTCCATCTGACACATCGGTATGGTAGCTATTCCCTAGAGTTGTTGCCGTGTGGCCGGGAAAGAGCAAACAGCTTCCATGGCCCCAACATATATAAGAAAGTGACGACATCAATAAATTCGAGACGATCATCATCCGTCTCAAGCTAGCCTGTGATTAGGACTGGGCCAGACATTGCCTGCTACTTGTACGAATCAAACCTCCTTAGTCGGGGCCGAGGAAGACGGATGGCAAATCAAAAGGCGGGACGCCAGACCGGCACCGACTTGTGCACAAGGAAGACATGGAATACAAAGCCCAACTGGATGGACGAACGAGTCTGGAAGAAGATTCGGGATGAGGGATTCTACCATAAGTCCGACGAAATCATGATTAGTTGCGGCACCGTCACGCTCGACCGAGCAGATACGACTACACCCAAAGTACTCGTGGTCCACAACAGCATCATCGGCGTGTTCTTGCTACCGAAAGGTCGCAAAAACATCGGAGAGGATTATCTGGCCGCGGCACTTCGCGAGACGGCCGAAGAAACCGGGATCGCCGTCCGTCCCTTGCAACTCCGGTTCGGTACCAGGGCAACGCCAGCCGGCACGGATGGTTCTGCACTAGAGGATACGAAATCTGGCATTACAGGAGCTCTGAACAACGAAGCTATCGGCATCAGTGAGTGGTAAGTATGATATCCTCCACCTTTTGTCCGTCAAGACTTCTTCCCGTCAGGGGCTTTCTATCCTGGTCTTGATAACCCCACTGGTACCTAACGGGAATACTAACAAATTTCGTAGTATGTATATACAATATAGCTGGTTCCTCGAATCGGCCTAGTCATTCTTAGACTGTTGAGACTGACGGTGTTTATATCAGACCCTGACCCTGCCAAGGGGGCATGGCGAAATATTCACTGGTATGCTGCCAAACCTAGGGATGAGGTCGGACGTGACAAGCATGGAATGCCTAAGCGTGACGAGACCCTCATGCCTCCGGAGGATCGTGTCAAGTTCCAAACGCACTGGTATACCGAGGAGGAAGCACTGTCAAAACTCAAGATGGAGAACGAAAGATTCAGTGAGTCACTCCACGAGCCATTCCTATCTTTAGATGAAGGAGTGAGGAAGTCGCAAGGAATGGTTCTGAGCAACTTTCTGACCGTGATGACGACACAGTGGTCCGTGTAGCTTTCGAACACATCCGCAGAATGTCTCCCGACGATTGGTCATAAATATGGACACTTGGGAGGGGACTCGAGTTCCAGCAATACGCGATTAAGATACATTATACAGTTGGTGGGGATGAAAGGCAGTTTCAGGTTGTGAGACGAAGCAAAGGGAGGAAACAGCAACCTTGGATACCGGTTACAGTGGGTAGGTAGCACCCAAGGGAGGTTGTCTGGAGGTAAGAACGAGAGAGGCACCTTGATTACTACGATATGTCCCTACCTCCCTAACCTAGGGTGCTTGCTGTGTGCCGGTTCAACCACCAGCAAGAGGATACATACCCGTCGCGCACTTTCTATGTCGAGTAGACTGAGGCTAGCAAGATGACGGGTTTTAGATACGTGAAAAATATTTCAGCATCTCGATTTCCAACCAAGGTGGACACGTCCTGTGTTACCTTGGGATTTTAGCCAAACCTACCTACCACATGATACAGCAACATCACGGCCCAGCAATAAAAGAAAACAAAAGGATAAACCGGATTGTTATTTTAAGGATGACTGTCTTGGAGTCGCCCGCGCCCCCCTAGACATCACTTACTCGTAATGCTTCCGACTCGTATCGCGTAAACTGTACGTGGTATGGTTAAAAAGTCCCAGAAGCAGATATCCGACCCGATGATATATGATACGTCACAGAGTTATACCTTTGCGAGGCTGGCGAGCTTCCTCTAAAAGGGGGCGACGGGCTGTGGCGTGGAGTTAAAAATATACACCTGCCTTGCATTGCAGTAGTGAGCTGCATGATCTTACCAACCCCGCGAGGTTGCGGTCAATAACCACAGCCACATATACGTTGTGCACAGGAAGTTGGACCTCGAAATAGCTATTCGGTCCAACTTTTGGACGTAGCTGGCTGGTTCTGAACCCTTTTCGAAAGGCGACTTGCCATCTAAAGAGGATATAGGTGTTCCCCTAATTGAAGTTGTCTTCAATGATGGCTTATTGATCAGCGTCGTGAGCCTGCAAGCTCTGGACAGAGGGCTGGGACTGTTAAAAGACATGCTGTTTTGGGGTTATCAAAGTCTACCCACGCCCTACCAAGTATAACGAACAAGGTCCAACCTACGGCAATGTGTATGTAGATCTTTCACGATACAATGCAGGTCAATGTTGGCTCTAAGAACCGGTGAAGATGAGCTAAGATCCAGATATTTTCCAAACCAGGTAATCCTATCTGTACGTGTAGACAAAGTCCTATGGTTATAGAAATAGTCGGGCACGGGAAGGCACGGCCAGTACATTGGGTAGAGGGGCGGGCACATTATACATATATGCACTGCACGTCTCCGGACTTCCGTGTGGGGGCCAACAGGATTAAATTCTCAACGAATTGAACTTTCTGTAGATATTTAAGTCTATAAACTCGACGATAAAGTTACGTAGTCTCTGACTACTTAACTTCTGATATACGTGTATGATTCATTTTCGAGACTGTCCGTACTCCGTGTTGCTCAGATTAGGACCCTGTACCATCGATGGATCGGTGTCTCGAAGTTCGTGCAATACGCAGAACCCCTCTCCAAATACTTACCTTATGTAGCGCGCTGATTGGCGTCTGGTTTTGTTATTCAAGACATAGACATCATGACCGGCTCTAACCGATGATTTCGTTTATCTCCAAGCCTAAGCCAAGGTTAGCAAGATCTGAACAAGACTTTGTAATATCCAACAGATCGGTACGCATCCGTAATTCGTTACTCTATCACTTCCATCACAGTGACAAATTGACGCAAACACGTACTAAATACGGAGCTCTGACCATATTCGTAATCTGTGCACCCTCTTTTGGGCAATTGGCAATTGGGAAGTTTTTAGGGCGAGGGGTCAAAACCAATCCGCGCATGTAGATTCGCCAGCACGCTTCTGCAGGTGCTCCCTCTCTGTGGGGAATAGGATGGTAGATCAGGCAAATGAGATTCATCTGTTACGCGCCCAGGAATTGGGTATCGTACTCGTAGGGGCAATAATGTTAGACATCTTTATAATTCTCTGATTTGGCTTGATACACCAAAAGGAAAACATACTAATTCATCTTGTCATTCTCCGCAATGCCTATCGGAAAAGATAGCATGTGAAGTGACGATAGTTGAAGACCTGACGCGAAAGCTTACATGCGGTTCCGATAGAACCGATCATTTATCAAACACTCAACTGGTAAGGAAAGATATCGATAGATGCAACGTTTGGTGTGATCAAGAGGCTTCATCTCTTCACGGAATACACGTGATATCTTTTGTACTCTTGGCACATCTGAAATCTAGGCCTCGACCAAAGATTGCTTTCCGATTCAGTCATCTTGATTTGAAGCAATCTGCCGCTTCCCCTAGCACCCGCATTTCGACGGACGCGAGAGACGCTTGGTTGCGCCGTCGCTATCGGTTGCTAGCTTACTGCACAAGTAGGTACATGCGGTTAACCTAGATATGTCAGTGTGCTATTATCCAAATGAGGTACTAGTGTCATAACCCTTGTTGCATCCTTGGTGCTAACGACGACCATCCTGGTGATTATGCTGGTGATAACGGCCTGCCAAGGACATTCGCGATTCCCTACTGCAGTCTTTGCTGCAGTCCGCACGGTACTCTCGAGGGAACTTCTGGGAACATAAGCAGGCACGCAGGTGCTTGGTTCCTGCTTGGTTCACCCCAATCTGACGGCTACACCTATTTGGTACGATCTGCATGGGATAGGACGCTCTCTGCGGGGAACGAATCCATAGTCGCCAGCCAATATTAAAGTGCGGTCAGCCGCTGCGCCGTTCGTCTCCAACATTTCTTCAACTAGGATGAGCCCACCGTGCGTCCTTGCTCGGATCTGATTGAACGACTGGGTTCGAGTTAGCACGCGGTCAAATCTCTCTCGAATTCTCTCAACTACGAGTCTACGAGTATGCGATTGTATCCCCCAGCATACGAGTACCGAGTACATACAAGCATACCTACAGCCATCCCGCCTGGAGGAAAGGAACCCATAGGCCCGACAAAATAGACGTGTGTGATAAAAAGGTTAGGCAGGGTAGTACTGCACTGCTTCGATGCATGGTGAATGTCGTACCTGACGGGCATATCGATTCCCCACCGGCCACACACAGTTCACGGCAGGTACGAAGGGCACACCTAACCTTTAGGAGTATCTAAATTCTCATCGCTCATCCGTTATATTCATCCGACATTACCCTAACACACCCTATTCGCCTTCCCTTTGTTGGATTTTCACCTGCCGTTCGTCGAGTATGGTCTGCGCTGGGCATCGGCGCCTCCATAAAGTGCTCTCCCATTCGTCGATTTGAAGGGTCTGGGTTTTTTCCCCATCATCAGGTCAATCGCGCTCGCTTTACTCTTTGGATATAGTTGGTCTCGAAGCGAATAAGGGGATAATCCCCTATCAAAAATTGGGGGTCGAGAGAGGGATGTATGGGTTGCGCGACCGCCGAGAAACAATCGCCGTCCCGAGATTCCCACAGATATTATCGAAACGTTTTAATTGAAGGGCAAAGTGATGCCCATAGGCTCTGCTATAGTGTGAAGGAAGCGCCCATTTGGTCCGTTCGCCATGGCGCCAGCTCCTCACGTTCTTATCGCGAGAGCGATCGGCGCTATGGAGGGTCTCGCGAAGCGCATTCTTATACCGACTCTGCCGAACAGCCCGCCCGGTTTAGTCGAAGCAAATACGGTCGACCCGTGGATCAAATCCGGAAAGTACGCTCTGGCATGGACATACTTTAGCTTGGCGTTGATGGGGTCGGTGGTGGTAGTGCGAATATGGCATTGGTGGCAAGACAAGATACGACAGGCAATCTATAAGCAAGAGGTGGAACAGCACTATCGCGACTTGTACAACCTCGACCCGAGCTACATCGTGACCGGAATGCAGACGAGCCAGACTGGTAGGCATTTCTTCCCCGAGGAGACCGGAGAGAAAAGAGATTTCAAGCCCAAGACGGATTTTTCCGCCGTTGGCCCGTTGCTGGATGCATTGGCACTTTTCAGATGGGTTTTCTACCGACCGATTCCCGACATAGTCTGGCGCAAACATCGATTTACTTTCTCGTCGCTTGCCGTCCTCGTCGTCGGCTTCATCGCTTTGGCCTTCACCTCTCTGTTCGTCTTCCTCCAACAGCCGCTTTACTGGCAAAGCATCCAGTTCGGCTCACCTCCGGTCGCCATCCGATCCGGCATGCTCGCTGTCGCCATGACTCCGTGGATCGTGGCGACCAGTATGAAGGCGAACCTTCTTACGCTCATTACTGGCATCGGACCAGAACGACTCAACGTGTTCCACAGATGGGCTGGGTATCTGTGCCTTTTCCTCTCGCTAGTTCATACTATTCCGTTTTTCGTCCAGCCCGTCTATGACGACGGTGGACTCAGAATCTACCAGAAGCTTTTTCCCGAGGGGAGTGGCGTCATCTACGGCACAGGTATTGCCTGTCTGGTGCCTCTAGGGTGGCTGTGCATAGCTTCTCTCCCCTTTATCCGCAGAATAGCCTACGAGCTGTTTGTAACATTACACGTTCCCGTTGGCATATTATACGTGGGAGTGCTCTTCTGGCATACGAAAAACTACTTGGCCACGTGGGACTATCTATACGCCACCATCGCTATCTGGGTTTTCTGTTATCTATATCGCCTTTCGAAGCTGAACTGGACTAAGCCGTGGCGCTCTTCGTTCCTGGTAGGGGACGAGGCGGCCATCACGCTAATGACGGAAAACGCCATCAAAATCACAGTACCGACACAGATGAAATGGAAACCTGGACAATTCGTCTACCTCCGAATGCCTGGCATCTCGTTTCTGGATAACCATCCCTTCACCATCTCCTCGCTTTGCAGTGAGGATTTCCCTTCAGAATACGGCGAGCAATACCGGGATTGTACAGTCGTCTTCAAGCCGTATGGTGGCTTTACCCGGAAAGTCTTGGAGACGGCGATAGAGAAGGGACCTTTTCATACGTATCGGGCATATCTGGATGGTCCGTATGGCGGGATGCGTCGAGAGCTGGCTGCTTTCGACACTTGTATTTTGATCGCCGGTGGAAGCGGCGTGACAGCGGTCATGTCTCAACTATTGAACTTGATCAAGCGTATGAGGGATGGAAAGGCGATCACGAAGAAGATCGTGGTGGTTTGGGCGCTCAAGCGACTAGAAGCGATGGATTGGTTCCGTGAGGAGCTACGTATATGCCGCGATTCGGCACCCCCGGAATCCGTGACGTGTAAGTTCTTTGTTACGGCGGCCGTTCGGCAATCTCGCATACCGCCTCAGGGCCAGCGCGCTCCCCGCCCTCTAAGCAATGTATTCCACGACCGGTTAGACGGATTCGTGGCCGGCCTCGCCTCGAGGAGGAACTCGCAAATGATACGAGACGAAGCACAAGGGAACCCAGAGTATGAGCAACAATTGCGCGCCGAAGATGAAGACAGAATTACTGCTCTTCCCCAACAAAAATACCTTCAACCGCACCAAACCCCACCCCAGCGCCCGCCCAATAGTCGGTCGCCTCAGGAAGAATCGCTGCGCAAACTGGAGGGCCGCGATGCCAGCGACGAAGAGATAACCGCGGAAGAAGCACCGCGGCTCACTGAAAATGGCTTCCCAGTGGAGAAGAAGGGCGAATTCCACTTCCCACCCCTGAGACCTCGGCCGGAGATGCAGCCACACTTCAACCACGCCCCTCCTTCACCGCGAAACATGCCGTCGCCACCGAGCACGGAAAATAACGTGAGCACCCCTTCGCAGCCTATACATCCGCCCGAGCTCGCCCATCTTCGCACAACCAACCTGCCGAGCCAACCGGGGCCGCGACCGACGTCCACGTTTGGCCCGCCATCAGGCTTCGACTTTGGCTTCCCCGAGACGCCGACGGAATTCCAGAAGAGTCTGATGCGCTTCGCTTTCCCAATACCGCATCAGATCGACGGTGGATGGAGCGTGGAATACGGCCGACCCGACCTAGGATACATGCTCCGAGAATGGACCACGGGCGGGCCCGATGGACGAGGAATTCTAGGGCGGAGAACAGCCGTGTTTGTTTGCGGCCCACCAGGCATGCGAGTCGGCGTGGCCAACACGGTAGCGAAGTTGCAGGCGGAGATATGGGGTGACCCGATGCTCGAGGAGATCTTCCTACATACCGAAAACTACGCGTTATAATAGAGGGGATAAGAGGAGGATATCTAATCCTACAACAAAAACGCGCAAATAAGAAAAAAAAACCAAAACCTGTGTACATATATACCACATAAGTTGAGCGGTTCTGGCCGGGCCCTTGGGCAATTGTCTGACGGAAAAGGGGGGTAAAGGGGGGGCCCCAAAAGCAGGGGAAAAAGCCGAGCGAACATATCGCGTACCCCGACCAAACCGGGCGGCATCTTGATGACGATTGCAACGATCTCGGCGTTTAGGGGATGTTGAGATACCAAATCATGCTGGAAGCCATTTTATTCTAATTTTTCGTCTGGCTGGCTGGCGAATGTGTGCAACCTTTTGTACAAAAGTCGAACATAAAGTTATCACTTGACAGAAAACATCTCTTTTTACAGACATATATAGTCGCTCTAAGCGCAAATTCATTTATTTTCTTCTCATGTAGCACAATGTTGCCCAATGTTTAGTAATATCCGGTAAACAAAACTGGAAATAAACGGAATATTACCACTAGATAGCTGGAGTTACCTGTACTGCTTTCTTAAGTTGCAGGTGTCCTTGAACATCTGCAGTGAGTATTGAGGTTTATGTAAGCATAGTGTATGTGGTAGACCCGTAGGACAGTGACAGCGCAGTGACAGGAGAGAAGGTACCTGACTGAACGACTTCATCCCTTCCCCGCCACCTGTGGCTAGCTAATTTTGCCCACCCCCAGCCACATACAGTTCAATGCCCGGGCTCTTCAATGCCACTTCCTTAGAACAAAAGTTCATATTCAAAGTGAGCCGCTCAATAGACAAAAACAAGCACAGACGTAAGTACAAATTCCTTGAATCGACCTCATCAGATCATTACTGACTCTTTCAAATAGTATCAAAATTATTCCTTATTTGACACGGTGACACGGTACAAGCTGAATAGGTCAGGTTGGACTTAACTTTTGGCACTCTTTGAAAAGGCGATGTTAATATGGATCCCTAACATCAACCTGCTCAGGATGAAGCCAAATGACAATAAGTAAAAGGGAATCAATCAATCAATAAAAGATAAAAGGCAATCGCACAGATAAACCTTTTTTGTGTTGCTTTGAACCCTATCAATACACTTGAAGAAAGCAACAAGGGTTCTTGTTTTTTGTCCAGGTGCCACAGGAGGTACTACGCCATCACGAGAATAGGGATATTCATCAGATTCAAAAAAAAAAAAAAAGGGAGAAAAGATGGCGGCGCCTCATGAAATGGTTAATGATGATGTTGAGATGGGCGGGACGACGACAGCGACGGGCGATTTCAACGAGCTTCCCCCACAACCTATAGCGCAATACACATCAGCAGGATTCGACATAATCAAATCCGATCCGGAGGAGAAGCCGCAGCCGTCACCGTCATCATCACCACCACCACCACCATCACTACCACTACCACTACCACCACCGAGCAGTAGTAGTAGTAGTAGTAAACCAAAGACAAAGAAGAGGGGAACAGCAACAGCAGCAACCTCTCGGAAAACAACAACAAGCACAACCACAATCAAGAAATCAAGAGGAGGTGGACCAAAGTCAAAAAAGAACAAGAACAAGACTCCGACTACTACTACTACTACTGCTGCTGCTGCCAAGACAAGTGTCTCGGGGGGAGTTGAAAGCTCCGAAGAAGAAGATGAGACAGATAACGGTCCATACTGTCTCTGTCGCGGCCCGGACGATCACAGATGGATGATTAGCTGTGACGCGTGCGAGGATTGGTTCCACGGCGAATGCGTCTCGCTCGATAAAGACGTTGGCGAGAAGCTGGTCGAGCGTTTCGTCTGTCCGAATTGCACCGATGGTAAACGGAACTATACAAAGTATCGCAAGACGTGCTCGCTCGTCGGATGTATAAACCCGGCGCGTCTGTATAACAACGAAGGAAAAGAGGATGAGAGGAGCGTCTTTTGTTCTAACGAACATTGCGATGCCTGGTGGGCTAGCATGATTGCTACTTTGCCGACGAGAGGGGCGGCGAAGAAGGCTATCGAGGTTCTTACGCAGGAGGACTTTCTTGGTCTGCTTGCTGCTACTTCTGAAAAGGGAGGGTGGAAGATTGGGGATAAGCCTTTTGGTAGGTGGTTTCTTTTTTTTCTTTTTTTTTCTTCCCTATCTCACTTTTCTGCGGGTTTTTTTTTTTTGTCTTTATATAATAATGGGTGTTACCCTTTCACTTATACTAACAAAAAAAATAACAAAAAAATACAGGCAACATCCAAAACCTCTGGTCAAACGGCCTCCCAACCCGACCAGGCGTGCTAAGCGAAGAAGAGAAACACTTCCTCCAAACCTCGGCAGCCGAACGTCTGGCGCTGGGAAACGAAATAGTCCAATACAAAAAAATGATGCAACTCCTCGACTGGGCCAACGCCCGCCGTCAAGCCGCCATCGAAGCCGGAAGATTCACCAAAGACAGCTGCGGCTACGACTACCGTCTCGACACCGTCTCCGTACGCGTCCAGTTCGCCGCCTGGCTCGATACGCCCGAGGGCCAAGCCGTTTTCAAAGCCGGCAAACTCGACGCCCCTCCCCATCCGGATGATGGAGATGAGGCGGTAGTAGTAGTAGTAGACCCTCTGATAAGAGGGACTTGTGATCGGAAGAGATGTAAGCCCCACTCGGGCTGGTATAAACTCCTCATGAGCGCCGTCCGCGTCCTCGTCAAAGAGACTGCTACGGCGGCTGCTACCAAGCTAGAGGCTGAGGAGGCCATGAGGAAGGAGGCCGAGGCGAGATATGAGAGGAGACAGTTGGAGAATAATTCGGTCGAGGTCCTTAGTGAGGATTAATTCATGAATGGAAAGGGGGCGGGGGTTACGTTTATGTTCGGGGGGATGAGAAATTGAGATGAAGCGGATTTCGACCTGTACACTGAAGAAAGATGGACATGACATGGGTTATGTTAAGTTAGACATTAATACACCAGTACCGCAACAACTCGCAACAACTAGAGTCTAACCAACCGAGTACTAAAGGAAGAGTGGAACGGCTGGTTGTTACCCAGAAAGTATTCACGCTGGACATTCCCGGCGAGACACAGTTGACGCCGATAATTGTCCAAGCCTGCTAACCTACGGAGATCAACTGTTTACGTGCCCAAGATGACCAATAGGCAAGAACGATGAAAACGATTAAAGGTCACGATGCATATTTCCTTACGATACTCGAGTTGACTAGTATTTGTTTTGATTTAATATCGAGGCCCACGTTCTCAACGTGGTTCGTTTAACAATCATCACCCCTTTATACTTATAGTAACCTGACCCAAGAACAACAGTACATTCCAAGCAAATGGTATCATAATAAATCTTCTCCAGCTCCCACCAAACCCAGGGGCGAATATCATCAAACAAACAAAACCATCATTATAAAAGAGGGGTTATCGTAACATCCGCTGGGGGGGGAATCAAAAAGTGATAAAAGACCAGAAGACCGGAAAAGAGAAATCGCTTAAACGCCAAATATAACAAGATTTTCATGATGCAGCCGCGAGGCTATCGTTCCGCTCTTACTTTGTCGACTTTCAGCCGCGAGGCTCCAGCTACTCCTAATCAGATGTAGAGTATAGGGGTAGATGATCCGCGACCATGGCATCTTCCACGCGTCGCTTCGCTTTCATTGCCCTTTCTTTTTATCTTTCCTTCTTTTCCGTTTTATACGTAGTACTCTGAATAGTTTCTGTTTTGGTTGAGGCTGTCGTGGTATAACTTCTGGTGATAAGATGATATTTTCCCGAGGGTATGTAATATCCGCCGCAAGCAAGCACTGTCAGATTCGGGCAGCCGTATGCTTGCGGTTCTGCCCATCCGCACATGAAAGGGCAATGGTGTGTTCCTCCGGATTAGGCATTTATAATATACCTCTCCTTTATGTTCCCCGTCCCCCTTCCATAAGCACTCGAGTCTTCGAACTGGGCCAGGTAAGCATCAGTACCCCAGACGGTTGGATAATTCTCGTCGGGCGCATCAGCGGCCTCGCGTTTAATGTCGGTGTCGACGGCCCCCAGGGGCTGCTTCTTGACGGTGACCATGACCATGACCATGATGACGGTGATGGCGGTGTTCGCGACCAGACCGTGATGATTGACTCGACTGTCCAAGTTCATGCTCGAGCTGTTCGACGCGGTGACGGTAGTCCCTCACGATATCCCGAATGTGCGCAATGCGATCAAAGTCGACTTCGAGCTCGTCGATTTGGGCCATAATGTCCTGGAAGCGGGCTATCTCAGCATCGGCATTATCGACTAAGTTGCCCGCGTGGTCATACTGCTGCATTGTCACGAGGGAGCTCTGTTCGCTGAGGTATTCGATGCGGACTTGCATCTGCTGCATAAGGCGGTCGAGGTGGTGCGATAGTGTGGCTAGGCTCGAACTGTCTAGCAGCAAACGACCCTGGGAGGACGCTCGACTGGCGGCGCGCGACGAAGAGGATCCGGCCGCTTGAACTTGGTGGTACCGAAGAAGCGCTATCTCCTCATCTGTCAGTCCCAACTGTGTGTCCTCGACGGCATTTACGGCATTGGCATCAGTGGACGGCATGGCTTGTCGCCCACGTCACGCCAAAAGGCACCACAGGTGGGTGTAGGGCGGACGCAGGCGCAGGCGCAGGCGCAAACGCGGACGTCTACGTCCAAAATGGGCGGCGACGCGGATGAAAATGCGAGTCCAACGTGAGTGGAAGACGGGTAGTCGAAATCAATGTATCAATGGCTGTGTAGCGTCGGTAACGCAGGGGATTCGCTCCAAGGACTGGCGCAAGCGGGGCAGATGCGGATTTGGATGCAACGTCGTCTCGATTCGGTTCGGAGAATGTGACACCCTCAGGTCAATCGTCGAATCTACCGAGGCGCACAGCGACTTCATTGTCTTGGGCTGAAGAAGACAAAATCGACCATCGTCGCATGTGAAATTGGCCCCGGTATTGACTTCTCCGGTTCGCCGTTGCCTTGGGTATACGATGGAGTAGGCACGGGTTGGAGATGTAATGATAGGCAAGACAGTTCAAGTCGAGGGACGATTGCAATGCTAGCGGGTTTCGACTATTGATAATTGCACTTTTTTCTTTCTATCCTCCTCTGCTGACATGGAAGCGCGGTCTGTCGTGGAGGCTCGCATCGACTTGCAGGATGGGAGAGCGGGCGGGCTGCAGGCGTTCGCAGGCGACGTAAGCAGGAGAAAGCCGGAGGAGATGGAGAGCACAACGAGAACCGGGATGTTTGTTGGTTTTTAAAAAGCCAAAGCCGTCCGAGTATATGTCAGCAAACAGGGAATCTTGCCTGGTCTTTGTGTGATACGCAGATTGAAACATCGGTGCAACGCGACCTCCGGCACACCTTGTCGCGTTCTTCTGCTTCCCCGGCTGGGCTTATTTCCTGTAGTTTTAATAAAGCTGCGAATTTGTGACGGCAATCTCCCCGGATACAGGCCGAAGGTTCGAACAAAAGCCGTATTAATTAGTATCGGAGCGGCCTTGGACGGAAGGGGAAGCTGAATGTCACTCTGGATGATCAAGGTTTTGGAATTAATAAAAGTGACGAGTGAGGGTGGTGTGATAGTAATCTTGGGACTCGGATATACTTTTGCATTATCACTTAGCCTAGTCATTAGGGCACCTGTCACCAGTAGTTAAGATGAACCCTTTTTTTTCTTTTTTCTCGAATCTGCAACAAGAATTGAACCCCGAATTGGGAATCCGAAGAATTGTGAGGTGCTAATTGGATGATTATCCTCTTAAGTACGAGTACGAGTAAACACAATTGATTGCACAGAAAGTAAAATCTAAAAGCAGGTTGGGGTGGTCGAACCTTTCCTAACGGGTGCACCTCTCTACGCGCGCCTCCCTCGTTTCTGCTCACAACATCGAGAGTACCTACAGTATACACTCGAATATCAAGAATTCGGGCAGGAAGCACCTAGATAAGTACCCTCGCTACCTCCCTCACATCCAAAAAAAAAAAAAAAAAAAAAAAAAAAAAAAAAAACCTTGAGCTGTCGCAGATTGTACCTACCTCCTGACACCCCGATCCAAGTCAAAAATATTGATAACTAAGGCAGGTACAGAATCTAGTGCGGTAAGCGACGATCATCATGCTAAGCAATCAAAGGTTGGATGAAATTGAACCGCCTTGAACCGACCAGCCAACCTCGTAATCAAATCCCAGGACCTTTGTTACAGCCTCAATTGATCATGGGAATTTACGTGTAGTAAGGACACAGGAGTGACCGATTGCAGCATTGTAACCCTATGGGGGTAATATGACGTACAATGCGCATGAATACATATTAAATCAACCCTTTGGGTACGTACCAGAGGCTAACGTATTGGAAAGAATCCTCAAATTTGTATGTTTTGATGGGTTGCCCTTTCTGCGATCACTTACATGTAGACAGCAGATAGGTCCGTGTTGTTACGAAGGGGGATAGGGAACACGATCATGGTAATATCATATGAATGTATGCTCATTCCAAAGACATTTTATCATCCAATGTTTCAAGACAGATGGACGACGTCTACAACAACCCTTACCCTTGTAGTACCTGCCTATTATAGACCTAACTGAAGGCCACGATATCAAAACAATGATCGCCTTCCTCCCTTACGACCGATATAATTCCATTTTTGTATGCTCAGGTGTATAAACCATAACTAAGTACATTACATGGGGACCTGCTCGGTAGGTTACAACAGCTATGCGGTTTCCCGGGTTAAGCTCATCGTGCCTGATCGCCTCTACATGCATCATGCAGTGCATGCAGAGTGTACAGTATAATAAACGATATATCTACAGTAGGCAGGTACGATGTACATAGTAGTTGCATGTACGTCACGTAGGAATGTGCATTATGTTCCGGATATTTATCAGGATAATAAACGAATGCAGCATTTAAATATAGCTGGTTGTTTTCGTTTGCATTTTGGTTTTGTATCTTAATTGGGGACGGATCTCAACCCACCGCGACCTCGACCAGCATCGGCGGGCATGCTGCATGCATACAACTCCAACTCAGATCAGTGGGGGGAATCCATCTATCATGATTATTTCCCAACACGTAAGTGTATAGTCTACATGTAATGGTCGGTAATCGGTCGATAGCACTGTCAATTGACCATTTCACATGAGTACGTCGAGAAGCTGTCCTCAAGCAGCTCTATCATAGGTAACGAACAGTTGTCCCAGCCAATGCTTATGTTCTTATCGCGTAGTTTGCGCGCAGCCGAATCCTTAGTATACATAATATCATATGGCTAACCTAGGGCACAATCTCCAACTACCTATGCATCCAGTCTTGCGCTTCCCCAGGACCGCTTCGGAAAGGCGCGCCGTCCCACCTGGTCTGGGCACGCAATAATTTTTCCGCCATACTACGACTTCGGTTGAATTAAGGCGAGTATGGTACTCGGTGGAGAGGAGGTAGAAGCCGTAGAGATGATAAAGGAGCTTTCTTCGCTGCAATGGCGCAAAAGAGAATACGCCCATTCGCTCTCGCTAGTCCATGAAGTTGTCCAAGGTGTGTCTAGGCCGAGATGAGATTGCAAATATGGACGCTGACCCTGACGTTGGGTTCGCTCGTCAGGGGCACGATTCTTCAAAATGGTCAAGTTAGGGAGACCAACTTCCCCGACACCAAGATCGATGCTTCAGAATATGATTTCGAGACGTACGGTGCCGACGCCTCGGAGTTATCATACAAAGGTCGCTGGGATTCGAACAAGGTGTCATTTTGGTCGTGAGTCAAGCTTGTTCCGGGCTTGAGCCCGCCCTTTGTAAATCATTGGGGTCGATAAGTTCCCCATGTCTGACTCCAAATATGAATTCAGAGCAGCCGGACTGGTTTTTGGCTTCTCGGGAGATACGGTCGCCATCACGTTTGGCGAGAACACGGTTGATCGTACCCTGATAGGCTATCGTATCGGCGGCATGGATTGGACTTTTACCAACGTCACAACAGGTGGCACGCACTTGCTCGTCACTTCTGAAACACCAGGGATCGCCGAGACATATCCCATCAACCCCAAACGATTCGAGATGCGCGTTTCCAACTGGGGCTACGGCGTCCAGATCGATAAGGTACATGTCGCTGCGGGGGATTCCTTGGTCAAGGTCAAGCCCTACAACCGGACGATCGAGTTCATCGGAGATAGTCTCTCGGCCGGAGACTTCCAGAGCTACGAAGGCATGTCCAGCTTTGCCTATGGCGTGGGTGAGGGTCTTGGTGAGACTGAATATTATGTCACGGCATACCCCGGTATCTGCGCAGCTGACCAGGAATGCTGGGGCAATCCGCGGGGACAAGTACATCAGTGGTTCTATGCTTCGGACACGAGTTGGCGGGCGGCGGAAATCTGGGGTGGTAGGGGGTTTTTTTTTTTTTTTTTCTGTGCCCTTTTTCCTCTAGCGAACTGGACGATGACTGACGAGAATTCAAGATGAGCCCGAGCCCTGGGACTTTGAAAAGATGGAAACCACGCCCGATCTGGTCGTGATCAATCTCGGCACCAACGACAATAACGAACATAACAATGTGTCCGCCGAGGCCTACGTTGACGCTTACACAAAGCTCATCCAAGGCGTCCATGGGAAATACCCCAAGGCGCAGGTCGTCGTTATGGTCAGTGTCTGTCAATATTTGACAGGGAAAATAGGGATAAGGAACTAACCCAACCATCTCTCCACACAGGAACTCTGGCTCGGCTTCTACCAATACGGCAACAGCTATGGACAAGACCAAGGATTTCAGAAGGAGCTGCAGGGCATTGTCGAGTACTTCAACTCGGACGAGTACCTCTCGGCACCCAAGATATGGGATGGCACGAAGAACAAGACGACGACGCTCGATAGCCCGAGCGAACCGTTTGTCCACTACTTTGAAACCAAGGGTATATTGCAGCACAACGACATTGGGCCCGGCTATCATCCCACCGATGTGGGCGCCATCAAGGTTGCCAGTCACTTGAGCCAGTACATCAAGCTGACCTTTGGCTGGGACCTGGTCGCCACTGGACCCGAGTAAGTTCTCCTTCTATCCTTTGCTTTCATGTAAAGGACGCGGTGGTTTCATAGCCATGTTACCTGTTTCACAACTAGTAGAAACAACAAAGCATCATTGTGACAAACTAACAAGCTATCAATACTAGGGTCTTCCACGAGACGCTGTACTGGAACAACCAGGATACCTATTAAGGCGCTCGAGCGAAAGCAAGGTTCGAAGAAGCCCAGTTATACCCCACGCATCAAATTCTCGGTACTCGGACCTCTTTAGCACCGGGATCAAACTTGTACCCTTTTTGCGGAACCGAGACAGATTGTAGATGCCGTGTACATTGCTATTTGATAGTGGGTGTGAGCTTGACCCTGATCTTGAAATATCTCCCACTTCGATGGATAATAGGGAGGAATGCGAAAGAATATCAATTTCAATATATACCTGCGTATCGATACATTGTATACGAAATTTACAATTTGCGCGAGAATGGCCTTGACGATTCGTTTTGGTCCTTTTCATATAGTCCGACCTAGTTTTGATGGAGGGCATACATTCCCATCAGCCTTCAGGTGATAGGAAAGTCGGGGTACTCGTGGAGACGTGCCTTTCCCGCTACCAAGGTTCGAGCGGCCACGCTCGGATGTCTGTAACGAGAAGGGGGAAGGGGGATCGAGAGCTGGTAGGACAAGGGTACAAGACAACTCCGATTCCTAGTTCGGTTGCCCCTCCCCTTTTCCAAGATATGTGATTCATTCATTCATTTCTTTTCCAGGTAACGTTTTATACGGCGTACCGTGTCCGAAGTGTCGGCAGGTAGGTAAATCCCGGAGAAAAAAAAGCACGAGAAAAACGAAGGTCTAACCAGTGATCGATCCTGAACTGTCCGTTTTCTCACTTACACTCTCTTTCCCGTGTTCCGGTTACCTAACCTCCCCGCCCGGGATCTGAATTTTTTTTTTTATCCGAGTTCTCCCCCTGCCGCTTTTTAGAGTTCGCGTTCAACTTCTATAGAAAGGTAGGTAGGTAGGTACATCCTAGGTAAGTAAGTACCACCGATAGGTAGAGAGAATAAGTCTGTCCATCCACCTACAAAACAACACAGCTGTACCTTTAGCTATTTTTCATTTGACTTCCCCTCCGACTCTCCCCCCCCCATCTCTGATTTATCCCCCTTTTCATAAATACACATTACATTACACATGACAGAGCTGGCGCGTAAGCTCTCTGTGGGAAGCTTGGACGCTCGTCGCCGCATTTCTGTTAAAAAAAACACCCCCCAACTGTATCAATCAATCAATCATTTTGGAATTAAAAACTGACGTGGAGTAAGTTCTATCTACCCACGATTTGAACTCTTGGTGTCCCATACAACATTTTTTGACTCCGAGGCTTATAGGTAATCGCCTTATACACACACACACACATACACACACACTAGGTAAGTACCTAATTCCGTAAGGCAGTGCTCTCTCTATCTCTGCAAAGTAAGTAAGTAAGTAAGTACATATGTAATGTAGATACCCCATCTGTTATTTATAGTCCTAGGTACCTACCTACCTTGGTGAAGTGCTAACTAAGTTTGACGAGGTAAAAAGACAGCTGTTACTAGGACAGGACAGGACAGGACGTTCACGAATAAACACTTAAAACATAACCAGGTAGGTACTTACATACTTACATACCTCGGGTAGGGAGGTACCCATAAAGTTTTAATACTACATAGGTAAAGTAGGTAGGTAGATTAGATATATCTGCAAATCATAAAGTATTCGGCAAAAGTCTCCAAGTCCATCTATCCATCCTACTTGAAAGACGCTTTGACCGTAAAAGGGACCCAACGTTCGGAGGCGGGGGTGGCGGGCTTACACCGGAGGCCGATCCCCGGACCAGTTCCGTCACCTCGTATCCAAGATTGGGGAAATGCGTTGACAGATCCAAATTCTTGCTTGATGAGTGCAGTTATATATACATACATCTCTTGGATTCAACCCGCATTTTAGAAATATATCACTTAATTTGTAATTCACTTCTCGTAATAGGTACAAAGATACTTTATGCAAACAATATTTAAATTGACTACATGTAGTATAAGACGATGACAAATACAAGGCAAAGTTTAGGAATTATACTTGATCATCTACTTCCTCTCTCTGAACTCCACTCGTAAAAACTAAGAAAGTATATAGAAAGTATGTTCGTGTACCAGTTCGCCAAAGGCCCGTGCACGAGCCAGGAATTTAAAAAAAAAAAAAAAAAAAATTGAAGTTCCCTCGCACTAGAAAGATTACTTTAGGTGGTACAAAAAATGATTTGCTGGAAGTTCATAATGAGGCAGTTCGTGAGGAGCTTCATGCACTACGTTCGGGGCCATCACTATACCACAATAAAGGTTAGTCGGGTTCTAGCTAGCTCAGATGTAATCATCACGGGTCGAGTCAACTCACTCTCATGCGGCAAGGGATCGCTCTTGTCAACTGCAATGCGGCTGGCTTCAAGTTCCTCTACCGGCGTTACTGGCCTGTCTTGTGTAGGGCCCAGATCTTCGGTTTGCTCCTTGTTGCTTGTCCTACGCCAGAGGAGGATGGCTGCACCGAAAATACCAAGACCACCGAGGATACTCCCAACCGCAATACCGGCTTTTGCTCCGGCTGAAATACCCGACTGATGATGATGGGCTGGTAGCGTAGTCGGGCCTGGTTCAGATAGGACCGTCCAATAAGTTGACCAGCTCTTTTCAAACGAATCAATTGGATTTGTTAATATCGACGTGTCTTTTTCATCGATGGTCTTTACCACTCTCTGCTCCACTTTTGAGAGAAGTGCTTTAGTTAGCCGCCGTGAGCTAAAGTATCATTGCTCCCTCTTTAAAGTGTATGAAAGGATGAAATGGCATATTTCAGTTTCAGCCAACATGGAATACGTACTATTCGGACCTGGTCCCTGAGCCATGAAAACGGTCTGCGTATCATAGTTAACGCCGTAAAAGGCTGCCTGTAGGAATGCTCGGCCAAGAGGCCAGGAGACGACTGGTTGTTCTGTATTTTCGGTTGTTAAGGACTTGCATGGAAAATATGATCGTGGTTTGTCCACTAGGGGTCGTGAGAGCGTTAGGTTGAGAAGCTGGAACGGAACCTTGATTGTCACATTCCGTGCGTCTGAATCTGCGAGGACAATAGCCATGTATGCAGGGGAGTTGATAATGGTTGAATATTTCGGATCGCTCTGGTTCCAAAGGTATAACGCCAGACTCTCGTTCCATATAACCGGGAGATATTGGGAAGCAGTTTCACACTAGACGAGAATCTTGAGGTTATTACCACTCTGCTCATAGGGGCATACATGATACTGATTACAAGAAAAGTACTGCTTCCAATATGAAGTGATTAGGTTAGGGGGTGTATGTGACTTCGGGATTCACTCACAGTGCCGGGAGGAAGGTAGATATATGGTACGGACGGAGACGGTTCTACCAAGACCGAACCGGGAGTTCCACCTTGTAGTTTGACGATATCAGCTGCATAGGAGTTGTTGCCGACTCCTTGGTAGATGCTGCCAATGGTAGATTGGTTGTAAGGCGAGTTGCCAACCTGAGTGCCCAGGAGAACGTCGAGCAAGAACATGTTCACCACGGCACTGTCATCGATCTTAAAGGTCCCTGCCTTTCCCAGAGCTCTGTTCTGTTCATACCCACCTAATACAAGGGAGCCAGACTGGTTGTGTGGCGCGCTTCCCATGTGCATACCAAATGAGCTGCTGGTGATGTTTTTATATGCTTTAAGCTGGTCAAGGATCGACGGGTCATTATCTGGGCTATTCACGCTTTCCGGACCTAGCCCCAAGATTCCAACCTTGTTTGGGAGAACACGGCCATCAGCTTCAGTGAAGATTGAATTGTTCATAACCAGGATTGAACGATTGACAGTTATATCGTTACTGGTCAAAGGGGCAAGCACGATTGACTCGAAATAACCGTATGCATCCCAGGACTGCCCTGTGGTCGTCGTGTTGTACACAAACCACTCTCTGGGTGCTTGAGCGTATATTTGCGTGTTTGTAGCAGAGGGCGAGTCGTCCAAAGCATTTAGCCCGTTGGATGTATTAGCGACAATATAAGTTTCAGAGCCACCAGTCGGCCATACGTCTGTACTAAACCGGCCGTGGCCAATCTAGTCTCCGTGTTAGTTGAGTTACCCTCACTGTCGGTATGATACCGGTAGTTTGTGGTATTAGCGCCTTAAGGCTTAAGTATTATGTAGGTACCACTAAACATGACCGATCTAGGTTATCCATTCCGTCAGGGCTAGGTACAATCTGAAACTTACTTACTTCTGCAATTGCCGTTATTCCAACCCCGATGGTGACAGCCTGCCATGGGCCGTCGGGTCCCAATGTGTGTTGCCCATCGAGATTGCCCAGATCCGACGTCCATTGCAGTTGAACAACCTGTGCTTTGGAGATGGCGTTGAGCGCGGCAGAAGAGGATAGGTAGGCCGTCTTCATTCTAGCTCTCATATTTCGGTTGTCCTGGAAAATCTTAAATGCGATGAAAAAAGGGCAGGAGGACAAAATAGAATGGCGGCAAGGTAGGCACGAGGGGATAGAAAACGAGTGCGCCCTACCTACCTAGTACATACTAACTGCCCATTCCTTCCCCTGGCTCGCAGGTTGCCACTGACGTGGGTACTATAATCACAATACCACTTTAAGAATTGGGGTCTATGGAGGTTAAATGCGCCACCATACAACTTGAAGGTAGGAGAAGGGTTGGTTAGGTTATGCGTCGTACACGACCATAAAACAATACAAATATTTTATTCTTCTTTTTTTCATGAGGGTAGTCATCCCCAGCCACTACCCAGCCAAGGCTACCTAAAGTAGGTACGTGTAGATAGCCACTTTGCAAGGTAGGGCTGGTGGGTAGGTCTAGGTCAACCAATTCCACAGCTGTTTCGAATTGCGGAATGCCTTCGGCTATACCTAGGTACTTATATAATAAGTAAAGAAGTAAAAGCGCAACCGGACGTACCTGCACGTATCCCGGACGAAGTACTCGTACGAGTACCGGCCATTACCTATGTACATACTAGATGGGTCCTGTGTACAAACAAGCAAGCAGAGCCACATCCCCGGAAAGCAAATACTATACTTGATGCAGAAGACGGACGCTTTTAGGGAAACGAGACAATTTGGTCGATCTAACCCGACTTCCCGACGCGACGTACTTTACAAGTGTAGCGTAGGTGAAGTCAGTCCTTATTGACCCCATACAACTCACACTGGCCATAGTATTTATTGTTAAAGTAATGGAGCAAGCAATTGCTTTCAAGTCGAATCGCCAATAAAAAACAATAAAGGGGGAAAAGATCAGGCTATCGACTTAATTCTCATTTTGTATCAATATGCCTTGTGGGCGGCCTTAGTTCGGAATGACGACACATGAATGACGTCCATGACTACTCATAGTCAATAAACCTAGGCCACTCTATTTTCACGATCCATTCAACCTCAACAATCACCACAAGATTAAGACGAAGCCAATCTCGCAATTACGTTCTCACCCTTTATCTTTTCGAAAATGATACCCGCCACTATGCGACAACTACGCCATCTCGGCGGCACGTGGCCCCGACAACAAACATCGTCTATACCTGCTTTGCGCGCAACAACCTCGCGCCAATTCCAGTCAGAAGCAGGCCAGCCGAGATTCGACCAAACCCATGAATCGAATGACCCATCCAAGGGCGTGGCGGAGAAACATAAAGCGCAATGCAAGCAAGGCCCCGGCGACCACCCGGCCAAGCAGCCCGACCCACAACAGGCGCCTAGCAAGTCTACGGGAGTCAGGCGGGACGGGCCAGACTCGAAAGCTGGGGAGGGCGAGGACCGGGGCGTCACGGTAGATGAGAAGGTCAAAAAGCCGATGGGACGGCCGAGATTTTGAGCTGGTGGCCGACTACGAGGGTGAAGGGTTCGGTATCATATATTCGCAAACATGGTCCAGTTATTGGTGATTGAGCTTCCTCGCATCGCGCATCGATACAAGGATTCTAGAGTGCAGTCTGGACTCTGGTGTCCCCGGACTGGTCGGTACCACCAGGCTTTGAGACGAGTTAGGTGGGTAGGCCATGCTTCAATTGGATCTGGGCCTCCGGTTGAAGCGACGACCTATTACTTCGAGCGGCCTGTCGAGTTCTTTGGTAATGCCGTCCTCTTTGTCTGTGAAGTTTGGCGCCTTTCCGACGATTTATCATAATTACTCCAGACAGGCATCACGCCTAACCCTCAGAGAGAGCTAAGCTACGCTTTCTTAGACATACTCATCAATAAGAATACCATCAAGTTCGTCTCATAAGCCTTCGGTTGGGAAGATGAAACTTGAACTTCGATGCACATTGGCCCTGGGTGATCGGTTTGACCCTCAGAGATGTCTGACTTGTAGAGAGGTTGCAGTCTACTGCGTCTGTCCCAACCTGTTTGTGAATACGGTACCCGTTAGTCCCGAGGAGATGAGGTAACAAACAGCTTAGGAGAAGCATGTAAGGTTGAATGGGGTCTTGTTTATTTCACGCAGCAAACCGATGCAACTGTGTACCTGGCGCTGGCTTGCGCTTGATAGGTCACAACTGCGGTTCCCATACTCAATCTTGATTGGTCTAGTGGTCAGGATACCTGCTTGTCATCATCAGACAAGCCGCAGGTGGCCGGGGTTCGATTCCCCGATCGAGAGCATATCTTTTTGTTTCCTTTCCTTTGTTTTTGTTATACTTAAACTCTATAATATATATGTTTTTATCCTTTTTTTATTACTGATTTATTAGAAGGTAGTATATAATAGCGCTATATAACAAAGTATAGCAGTTTATAAAGGGAAGGGAAAAAAGGCATGTTAAGGAGCATATTGACCCTATCTACTCTTATTATCTCGACTGCTGTTAGTCCGGGAGTAAAAAAAGGAGCCTGACTCGAGCCAGGCTGATCTGATGACTCCGGTACGGGGAATCGAACCCCGAGCCCCGCGGTGAAAACGCGATATGTTAGCCGTTACACTATACCGGATGAGATGATGTTCAATTCGCTATCTGTGAAGGTATCGACGGTGTGCAGCATGCCCGGCGTACAGAGGTAACCCCGTCCCGGCAGCCAGGCCGATACACTTTGCAAACCTGTTGCCGTAATACATGCCTTCTATATAGGTCTAGAGACCCTGATAGACTTATAGCCTAATAGAAAGGCTGTGGAAAATAGGATGTAATCGAAGTGCGAAACTGTCTGTTGTTTCTCACGATGAGCCATGTTCAGGTCCTTTCATATCTTGAGTCCGAGGGTGTCCGCTTACTGTGGATTTAAAACCGGTACTGTGTGTATACACTGTAGAAAAGTGCATGTAACCGTAGGTACCTGGTTAGGTGGTATCTAAAATTTCGTCATCTGGCAGATCTTCGATTCATTATTGTCCAAAGAAAACAATTACACAACCACGACACAGGCAGGCCCTCTTACGAGCACCATGGTTTTATAGAATGACACGGTACAATTGGGCAAAGAGGTGAAAATAAACGGCTAGAGAAAAGAAAGTTGGAGCGGTGTTTATAGGGAGAAAAGAAAAATGGCGTCTTTCCTTGATCGAGCGAGCGCCAATTCGCGGGTACAACTCGCCGCAACGGCCGTTGTGTCAGGTGCAGTCGTTGCAGGCGCCATTTTAGGCTACCAGAGACTGCGGCAGGAGGAGCGGGTCCAGAACCTGAAGAGTTCGATACCGTCTCTTTCCGAGGACAGCGAGGCGCTGCGAAAGGTGAGCACACTTCCCCCGACCAGAACACCACACCACGTCTCTTAGCATAGAGAATAGAAAACACGGGAGCTAAGACGCGCAAGGTAGCTTAACAGTTTCGGTGGCGCCTCGAAGGAAGAGAAAGAAGACCTCCGCAATCAGATCCTCGCGCGACGTGCCCAGGCCGGTGACTACGACGACGAGCTCATCCTCGAACAACTGGCGCGGAACCGCGTCTTCCTCAGGCCAGAAGGCCTCGAAAAGCTGCGCGACGCATTTGTCGTCGTGGTCGGCTGCGGCGGTGTGGGCTCGCATTGCACTGCGGCGCTCGCGCGGTCCGGCGTGTCGCGCATACGGCTGATCGACTTCGACCAGGTCACCTTGAGCTCGCTGAACCGACACGCCGTGGCCACGCTCGCCGACGTCGGTATCCCCAAAGTACAGTGCTTGCAACGGCGGCTGCTGGCCATCACGCCCTGGGTGCACTTCGATTTACGACAGGAGAAATTCTGGGACCAGGCCGCCGACCGACTGCTCGCGCCGTGGAGGGAGACGGGCCGGAAGCCGGATTTCGTCGTCGATGCCATTGATAATATCGATACCAAAGTCGCTTTACTGAAGTATTGCCACGACCATGAGTTGCCGGTTATCTCGGCCATGGGCGCCGGGTGCAAAAGTGACCCCACACGTATCGTGGTTGGTGATATTGGCACGAGTACGGAAGACGGATTATCGAGGGCTACGCGCAGGAGATTGAAATTGCTCGGCGTGACCAAGGGAATCCCCACCGTTTACTCGACTGAGAAGACAGGCGAGGGCAAAGCCGAGCTGCTACCCCTACCCGAAGACGAGTTTCAGAAGGGCCAGGTCGGTGACCTGGGCGTTCTCCCCGATTTCAGAGTGCGCATATTGCCCGTTTTGGGTACCATGCCCGCTGTCTTTGGATACACTGTTGCAAATCACATAATCCTCGCTATCACAGGTACAAAAGCATAAACCCCCGTCCGCTTTATCTGTATGCTAATATGAAACAGGATACCCCCACGATTACTTACCAGCGAAAGGGCGCGAGAAGCTATATGAAGGGCTACTCGCATCGGTGCAAGGAGGCGAGGAGAAGATCCTTCGGCATCAGACGAATGGTGACCCAAGCATCACCGTCGGTTTGAAGACACCAATTACGACAGGCGATATCGCATTCTTGGCGGAGGAGATTTACAAAGGCCGGAGTGTCGTCACAGGAATCACGACTCGTCTCATCCTGACTCGCTGGCGAAAGCCTACGAGTCCCATCCTGGTCAAGATTGGAGAGGGTGCCGACGAGCAGAAGTCGTCAAGTTTGAGACTGACCGATCTTGTACTGATGACCAAAGAAGAAGGCATACGCCACGACAAGGAAATCCTCCGCGGTGGCAAGCAGCCGGAAGACGTATACGACGCTGATATCGTGGCAAAAGTCGAAGCAGCACTGAAAGAAATAGCTAAATACGAGAAATACAGGTAGATATTAATCTACAGTCTCTCCATCCAAGGACAGGTTCATACAAACTGGGAACATACGAGTAGTCGAGCAAAGTGGGGTATTTGCTTGAACTCACTAGCCATCCAATTATGAGCGGGCTCGCTCCGTCACAGCTTTTCTCGCTTCTCGTGTAATCTCCCCTCGCGCCGCAATGCCTCCCACAACGCCACCGCAGCAAGCGCCTTTGCATCGTGCCTACCCTCCCACCATAAATCCTTCATCGGCACGAGTTTGAGGGTGATCTTTTCGCCCGTTTCCCGCAAACCCGTCAGCTTGCCCTGCCATTCGCCCAGTGTATCTCGCGGCACGCGGCGCTCGTGCATGAGGATCGGGATAAACTCGTCGCAGCCGCCCGCGGATGGATACATTCCCTCCGGCAGGCCTTCCCCAGCGCCTTCGGTGCCATGCTTTCCTCTATCCGCGGCCAGATCGCTAAGAGAGATGAGCTCTGAAGAGGGGATTTCCAAGCCGAGCTCCTCTTTGATTTCGCGGGCCGCAGTGCCCGCGAACTTCCCCCCTGAAGCGCCGTCGTCTTCGTCGTCCACCATCCCAGCCGGCAGCTCGGCAAAGGCCAGACTGCCGGCCGGAATGCGCGGCTGGATCGTGAGAAGTACGTAGCGCTCCTCTTTTTCGGTGCCGGCAATGTCATCGGGCAGTAACATCACGAGCATGGCTACGGCCGGTCCGCGCAGGAATACGGCGCCCGGTAACGCCTCTCCAGCCGAATTGGTCACTTTGGCGCGCATCTTGAGGAAGCCGATGCGTGCGGACCCCCATAGGTCGTAGCTCTGCACCTCGATGGAGCGCAGGGCGTACGGGTCTTTATGGAATGGGTGGTTGGAGTCGCTGTGTTGGAGTGACAGCGACTTTGTTAAAGTCTTGAGCCAATTCTATAGGCCTTATTAGATCTACTGACTTGTATATATGTGTATCTGCGATGAGGCACCTAGACTTACGTTGAATGGGGAAAATGACAGCAATAGCTCTTCTGATAAACCCGTAGGGAGCGAGACGCCCACTTGGGGAGACTGCAACGTGATGGTTGTCATTTTCGTTCTTTTCTGATTGTGCGGATAGTGGTTGTAGTTGAAGGCGAGGCCCGGGGCGCGCGATGCTGTTATAGAAGGACTGAGCGGGAACAACGAGACTCTACGAAGGTGTGTAGTCAATTGCGGCTTCTTTCGTGTTGCGAATAAGAATCCTCTCATATCCGTTCTGATATTTGCCTAACTGCCTCCTCGCTTTCTTTAAATTATGCCTTGACTTCCTTCATTGGGTTTCGTGCTGCTTGTTAAGTTGTTTGCAAATGACGTCTGTCTCGGTCGTTGCTTCCTTGTTTGGTATGGAAGTTACAGCATGAACGGTTAATCTTCGGTGGGCGGATTGCGGGCATGGGCGATATCTATTATTGATCAAGACTACGTCCGGGCCCCTATGTGACTATTTATGTTTCTTTACGAGCCAACAGCTTCCCTATTCTCATCCAACAACAGTTTTCTGTTAACTCTGCCTACGAATTATTGCTATTAGCACTCTTTGCATGATGATGACGGTTTGATATGTGGTGGGCTTCCAAGGCACAGCCGGGATGCACCTAATAAGCCTCAAATACTGACTTCGTAGGACAATGACGGAAAAGGATCTGTATGAGTCGCTGTCATATTAAGTATATCGGCCCTATATCCCACTGATTGGTACGCTTAATTTCCCCTTCCATGATGCCATGAACATAACAGTCTCCGACAACACTGTAGCAAGCCTGGTGCGAACTGTAACAATGAAGGCCCTCGTCTTTCTGCACCCTGGCCCCCTTCCCTGCTTGGGTTGACGACCGCTTGCTGAAGAGAACTCGGACCTGTTGACCGTAGCAACGCTCGCTGTGCTTCTTTCCATGGCGAAGTATGAAGGGAACCTGACTACCCAGCAGAACCGCCACCGAATCTCCTACGTTGGTGTCCGCCGGGCCGGTTCCTATATAGCCCTTCTTTGTCCGGAAAAATCGCCTCCCGCCGGCGGCACATTCGAGCAAGTATTGGAAAGCATTTTTACTCTTAACGTCCGACTCGCTCCTTGACGGCTCGACCCATAGGCCGGCTATCAATGACGTGCGTCTATGTGACTGCTCGTCGATGCGCAGCCATCTCGCATATGCTTCATTCTCGGTCAAGTGCTCCGGGATTCTGCGAAATTGCCTCATGTAGGCCGACTTTTCGGCGTGTTGGACAAACTCAAGGTCTGCACAGAGTGTTCGCCAGAATGCGGCATGCAGCGAGCCTCCGCCTACATATTGGCCCGTGATGCTTTCAGAATCTTCCGCTATTATTTTGCGCCATTCATTGATGACGAGTCGGGACCTGCTTCTCCCCAATCCATTCTCGAGGATTGGCCCGACATAGTCAACTGTGTCCACGATGCCACCTTGTGTTTCTAGTATGGACTGCCTGTGGAGCGCGACTCTGCCGCTCAAGTACCTGGCTGCATTGTAGAGCATGATATTACCTACTCTTATGTGCTCATTCGTGCTGGGTGGGTAATGCCAGTCAGTAACCCACGAAGGCATCGGGGGACTTCTGTTGCTTCCCTGCAGAGTACCTGCTAGAACGGCCAACGACCGTGTGGTCCTGATGAGCAGCTCCGCGGCCCTGAAGAATATCTGGCTGCAGTCGACGCTGTAATCGGGCGTGATGCCCACCATATCTTCGCCAGTGTCCTCCGTGCCCCATCTCCTAATGATGCCGAGTACGGCGAATACCTTATCTCTGGCGTCGCTCGTCTCCCGCGAGCGGAACTTGCGCAGTAGCGTGAGCGGCATCATGGGCTCAGATTTCCGCCAGCTCAAACGTGTAGACTCGATCTCCATAACGATGCGCGAGAACTGCATCAGGGTCTGTCCGCTCTTAAGGAGCGATAGCATGCTATCCAACTCCTGTTTAACTCGGCTCGTGTCATACTCGACCGCCGCCGAGGCGAATAGACGCCAAGGCGTGCACATGTTGCCATAGTAGACAACGGCTTCCCTCGCCATGATGGTCTCTTGCACGACCCACATCCTCCTCCACTGTTAAGTATTCAGTGGGAGGTTTTCGTCGTTGAACTGTGCTTGTGCTGATATACCTCGACTTACCCATGTCTTCTCCATGATAGCGCTCAGACCTCTTACTATACCATTCGAGAATCCAACATGTCGCAGATGCCAGATCTTGTCGACAGGGATGCCGCTCGCAAGCAGGTGCAAGATGGCAAACGCACCAAATATGTCGCGTCTCTTTTCGTCTTCTGTGGTCCTCACAGCTCCCGCCTTTGGCCCCTCTTCCGTATATGACTTCAGCTTGGGTATATCTCTCTCATCTCCGAACCAGCGGATGATGTTCGGGTTCTCGTGTGTGCCGCGTATTAGCGGTGCCATCTCCGTTTCCATCACCCAGCAGCCCATATCGTCGAGGGGGCCACTCTCGCCGAGCCAGATCAAGACTTCTCTACTGTTCTGGTAAATGTCCCGCATGAGACTTACCTGATGCGAGCGCTCGGCCTCGTCGTGCTGGTTGATGCATATCGCATCGATCCAGATGGCCAGCGGGCAGAGTGGAGACCGCAGCCGCCGGAGCGCAGCGTGTAGATTCGCGCTAACGTAGACGGGGTTCGAGTTACAGATTATAGGCACGTCAGGGGCTTTGTCACCGTCATGCCATGAGTAGGACAAAGCTTTGTAGGAAAGGGTTGGCGTGAGTCTCTTCTCGTATAGTTGGCAGTGCACCGGTTCTGCGGACTCGCCCGGTAGGAGGGTGACGAGTCTGATTGTCCGAGTCCCCAAGTCCAGCTGTGGGTACAATTCACGACTGGCTCTGGCATCAACCCGCAGCGACATTATGATCTGAAGAATGTTGTATCCATGAAACTGTGTGTCATAACTACACGTACTTTGAACTGAAATATAATCAGTCAGACACAAGGATCTACCCCTAACCTAGGCAACAAGTTATTGTTGACTGGCATGATATAAATAGGTAATTAGTACGAGTAGATCTAAAGATTGATAACCAGGGCGAGCCAAAGGTGGCTTAGCTCTTTTTCTTTGGCTCCTGACAAGCTCCTTACCTCGAGGCCTCCGGCATGACGTTTTGTTTTTCAACTCGTTTATATTTTACAAGATCAAGCACAGGCAGTTTACACGTGTGCATGACAAGTCAAGTTGCAGCTACCTACTTGTAGAATGGCATCGCGCCAGGCGTAAACGTTGCACACCTCAACCATATCCCTACACGTTCTCATGAGATTTGCCGCTATACACTAGATGTGACATTGTTGCTAAAACTCTAGGTTTAGCCTTTATCTCCAGTGTAAATGAGGCAGACATATTATAGTCAATACGTCTCCAATCATTGAAAGACATATATAGGTAGGTATGATTGGCGGTTTACGGTCGCCACTAAAGGGTGTCGGGTTATCGGGACTTACTGGTAAGGGGTTATGAAGTCGTTTAGGTAGCAAAGTAACATTACATGTCCGGTATAGTGTAACGGCTAACATATCGCGTTTTCACCGCGGGGCTCGGGGTTCGATTCCCCGTACCGGAGTCAAATGACAATGTCGAGTCAAATTTGTTTTTTTGTTACTTGTCGCGTCGCACTTCTTTTTGTCTATCTTATATTAGGTATGCCTTCCCCCTTCCTTTCCTTTCCGTTCTGGTGCTTCGTGCTTTTGTTTTACAACTCGCTCAAACCCGGCCCCTGGACACAAACTTTGATTGCATAATAAAAATAAAGCCTGTTGTTCGCCTCATCTCACCGAGACATGATCCGTTCTCGGCAACCCTCCGAAACGCACTGCGAGACTTTTTGAATTTTAAATACCCCCGCTACCGAAAACCTGTTCATGATCAGAGATGACTGGTTGATATCGGCCCACGAGGCAAGTCGTGATAGGAGCGAGCCTTGGGCATTACAAGATGCAGGCACACACACACACACATGTGGATGTGGTTCCCCAACAAGATTCATACCTAGCGTTGTGAGGTTTGGGAATTGGGACCGACCCCCGCGTCTAATCGCTCTAATCGTAAGTAAAAGTACGATCGTGTAGGTACCTAACACACGTGGAGGCTGTTTAGTGAATGGTGATTATCCACATCGTGTTTCAACTCGTATATACAACTTGAAGAGAGCTTTGAGACCGCAGAAACGATACTGGTACTTGAAGATGTAATAAGGACATCATGTGTTGCCTACGATTAGATACCTCCTTTCCGCACCTGACCGATATATGTATGAATACTTGTAGAGGGATAATGTGTGTAGGAAACCTAGTACCTAGCTGAGCCGCTAATATTGTACCTATTTACAGAATACAGGGAACATTAGGGGCATGTCGGCGATACCTTTAGTAGAGTACAGTAGGTAAGGTACAGTCGGTGCCCATTAATTCCGAGCACGCCCTACATTGCCACATTTCACCGACAGGACATGTTATTTTCAACAACGCGTATTATACTTAATTTAATAGCAAAAAAGATTTTAAATAGTACATAATATGTTTTATTAACTAGGGATTTATATAGTATAGCCTAGTATTTTATATACTACCTGCAGGCTATAATAAAGGCTGCAATACAGCGCAGCATAGAGTTAATAAGATAATTTAACATATTTTTTTTAATAGCTTCTTATTGCTTAACTATAGCGTATATAAGCATGTTTATTACCTTAGCTAAATTGTTTATAGCTTGTAAATGTAAATTAGCAGCATAAATTTGCTTTTTAAGTAGTTTTTATACGTTTTTAATAAGGTTTATATTAAGTAAATATAGCAGCTAATCTAGCACTTTATACTTATTAAAGTTAAAAAGGTTTTAAACTATATATGCAATATAAATAAAGGCGTTATTATATATAAAAATAAAGTTAAATTTAAAGTTTTTAAAAAGGTGCTTTTTAAGTAATTCTATATATACCTTAGCAGTTATGCTGCCTTGCGCTGCGTTAAGGTTGCTTAATATAGCTATAAGACAAGACCTATATACGTAGTAAAATCCCTTTTAAAATATTTACGTTTACGTGTTTTTTTTGTAGCAAAGTTAAACATATTTAATAAATAAACATAATATACTTGTTTTTATATAAATTAAAGCAAATTTAAAGTTATAGTAGCACTTAAAATATAAAAAGTTAAAATTACTTTTAAGCTAAAAAGCCTACGCTGCGCGTTAGCTATTATAACAGTTAATACTAGATTTATTGCTAAAAAAAACACGTTGCTAAAAATCAAAACCTTTATTTTAGTGCTATAAAGCCTATTTTAACCTCTTTATAGCTGCTTAAAAGGTTAAAAACAGCTATTAAAGTGCTTGTTAGTATACAATGCCCTTTTTTTTAAGCTACCTTTTTAAAGTGTTAATAAATACGTTTAAGTAAGTTATTTTATGCAATTTGCAAGTAAAAACAAAAAAGTCTAACTTAATAAACCTTATTATATACTTTTTATAGTATTTATTTATTTTTAGCAGCAGCCTTAGCCGCAAGCGCAAAAGGGCCAATTCTTGCTCAAAATACCGCATTGCAATGCTATGCACACTACCTTGCAAAATGTTATATTTTAACGCTAAAACGCGCGCTGTTTAACTTAAATTATATAGTAAAGCAATTCTAATGCGTATATAAAGGCTATAATATTTTATCGCGTTAATTAGAAGTAGTGTAGCCTAGCAAGACATGTTTAAAAAAAGAAGGTGTAATTAAAAAAAGGTGATTTACGCGAAAAAGCGCGAAGTGGGTGATTTTTGCTCAGAATTAATAGGTCCCCACTGTACCTGCGCTTTCCATAAACGCCAATGACAGACAATCATTAGCTCTTTGTACATCAGTGGTTACCTAGCTGGTTTCCCACGCTAATGACCTGGACCGAACCGACAGAGAGTTGACGATCCGATGTTGTGCTGGCTCTCTAGATAGTTCCTGGACTAATACATTGTCGCATAACGGTTTGCGCGCGTGATCTGAAGATAGAAGGCTGCCCTGGATGATAGGTGCTTGATTCTCTCATTTTAGACGACCTCGTTTCTGGAAAAGAAAAGCAAAACGACGTTACACGCTGCCAAACATCAACGTAGCCGCTTCGCATGAACAGCCGACGCTACTCGCACACTTCGCACTTCTTTGACGATTGAGCTATACCTAGCATACGGTGATCGAGCATTCATGCGATTAAACTTCGACCCAGGCTTGCCGATCGCCTTTCCTTCTCTATAATCGCAAGCGCTACCCGACCAGACCTACCTACCCTACGTTTAATCTAATCCGTCCGCCGCCTTCTTCGACGATGGCAGACTTTAGCCGGACGTCCACCGACAGGCCGTCGCCCTCACATCCCGACTACGACCAACCGGTTACCATGTCGCCCGGAAATGTACCTAGTCCTGCGCTTGATAACGGCGTTTCTGGTCCTACGGATAGTCCCAGAGTAGAGCCTGGCGATGGAGCTGTGGAGGCGGGACCAGCTGTCCCCGCCCACGGCGCAAAGCCCGACGACGCCCCTCAGCGCGTACAAGATGTTTTGGGATCAGATGTACGAGTTCTAATTATCAGCTCTTGAAAGAGTCAAACCCCGCGCAAGGGCTGAGACGGCTGACTGCTATAGATTGGTATATCGACCCTGCTTAACCGCTTGAAGCAAAGCATTGCCTCGGCAAAGGTGAGTTGTGTGGAAGGGTACCGATCCTCTGGGCTGTGCCGTCTCCAGGTAGCTGACTATGGCTCCCTTAGGAATTTGCCATTTTCCTGAAAAAGCGATCTACCTTGGAGGAAGACCATGCGAAGGGTCTGAAAAAGCTCTGTCGGTCAATTCAAGACAGTATTCACCACATAGATCACCGACAGGGCAGCTTTGCCAAGGCGTACGAAGAGATGCTCGCGATACACGACCGCATGGCCGAGAACGGTACCCAATTCGCCTTATCGCTCCATCAAATGCACGAGGATCTTATCGAGGTGGTTGTGGTAGCAGAGAAGCATCGGAAAGGATGGAAACAGAATGGTCTGTCGGCCGAACAACGTCTAGTCGACCTTGAGACAGCGATGCGCAAATCAAAGACCAAGTACGACTCATTAGCCGAGGAGTACGATCGAGTGAGAACTGGCGAGGCCCGACAGGGTCCACGAGTTTTTGGCATAAAGGGGCCCAAGTCTGCCGCCCAGCAAGAAGAAGATCTCCTACGTAAGACCCAAGCCGCGGACACAGACTATATGGGCAAAGTGCAAGCGTACCAGGCGGAGAAGGCACTGATGGAATCTACCACTCGTCCGGAAGCTATCAAAGCTTTACAAGATCTAATAAGGGAATGCGATTCCGGCACCACGTTACAAATGCAGAAATTCGGTGAGTAAAGGGAGACACCTTATCTGGCCTGGACATATTACTAAATGAAGAGTAGCATCCTTCAACGAGAAACTACTGCTTAACAACGGGTTGGTGGTTAGTCCACTGAAACATGTTCCCTCAGAACATCAGCGCAGTCTCAAGGAAGTCATCCACGCTATTGATAACACCAAGGACCTGGAGGATTACGTATCGAGCTTTCACTCCAAGCTACCAGCCACGACATCCGAGCCTAAATATGAGCGACATCCGGTGCGTTGTCGACGAACCCCCTCAGATAGCCTTTCGCATACTGACTGATAATAGGTCCTTAATCCGCCGCAAAGTATCACTCAGTCCCATATGGCAAACACGCACCAGCAACCTGCGCGTCCACAATCTCAGCAGCAGAATCTCAGCCAGTCCTTACCTCCTCTACAGACCCAGATGCCACCTCACGGCTCGCTGGGACGAGCAGGTACCTACGATATAGCATCCTCAGCAGCACAGGGGAGTCCCGGTCAAACGTTCATCCCCCCCTCACTACCTGCTGCGCAAAGATCAACCACTGGCCTCAACCACGAGAGAAGCTATAGTCACGGAGCTATGTTGACCCAACCTAGTATGCAGCCACAGCCACAGCAATCGCATAACCCGCGAAACTCCACTCAGGGGTTTCCCCCACAGGCACGCTTTAATGGTAGTGTCAACAGTCCTCTTAGCAACCAAAGCGGCCCTCCACAACTAGGGGCGTTGCCTTTCCAAAGTCATCAGCCGAGGGCACAGTCTCCTCAACAGGGCAGCAATAACAATACTTTCGGGAGGGCATCACCACAGCAGGAATCTTCGTCTCGAACCGCCTCGCCGCCCAAGATGTTCTCCAGCCCCACCACAAGCGGCAAACAAGTATTCGGCCTCTCCCTTGCGAGGTTGTATGAGAGAGACCAATTCGCCGTTCCCATGGTTGTCCATCAATGTATACAGGCTGTTGACCTATACGGCCTTGCCGTAGAGGGCATCTATCGCCTGTCTGGCTCGGCAACGCACGTGAACAAGCTGAAAAGCCTCTTCGACACAGGTTCGTCCACCCTCTCCCGGAAACTCATCCGATTAATTCGTCTACTGACCGGCACAGACCAGGAATCTCATATCTTGGATTTCCGTAACCCGGAGAACTTCTTTCACGACGTCAATAGTGTTGCCGGTCTCTTGAAACAGTTTCTCCGGGATCTTCCAGAACCCCTGCTCACGTCCGAGAACTACTCAGCCTTCATCGAGGCAGCGAAACACGATGACGATATTGTTCGGAGAGATAGCATGCATGCCATCATCAATAACCTCCCAGATCCCAACTACGCCACTCTACGAGCCCTCACACTGCACTTGCATAGAGTGATGGAAAACAGCGCTGTCAACCGCATGAGTTCTCAGAACCTGGCCATCGTCTTCGGACCAACGCTTATGGGCACAGCCCCGGGCAGTAACATCGCCGACGCTTCATGGCAGGTTCGCGTCGTGGATACCATACTACAGAATACGTATCAGATATTTGACGAAGATTAGACCGACGACGTCACATCCTAGCGCACAGCGCTTACATATTATTCAAGCCGCATTAGTCTGGATGACGCAAGAAAAAGGTCACATTTAACGCGTCGGGGTTCATCTCGCAAATGATCACCGGCTTTTGTATTTATAGGTAGATTGTGGCGAGCAGCGGAATGACGGATGACCCAGTGTACGATCATGTACCAAGATGACTGGCCTTTCTTTATCGATGCTTCTCTCCAGCTCGGGGGAGATGACGATATGGGTCTTTATCTTGGTTCTTTTATTTTTTTGCCCCTTTTCATTTCTCTCTTACTGTCTTTAGTTGACCTCTGGCAAGTCAGGTTGGCGTAGGTCGCATCAGGTCAGGCTCGGCGTTAGGTGAGTTAATTGGGTGCAGGTAGGGGCAAAAACAAAACAAAGACCGAGGAGAATTCATGATGATGGTCCTCCTTTTCTTTCTGTTCGTCCACGTGGGAAAGCCTCATGTCGACGATATGATTAATGCCATATTTTCTCATAATCTTATAACCTCTGATCAATTTAACCCAGCCTAAGTATCTAACCTTAGTCTGATAACCTGGCGGGAAATGGCCAATCCAAGCTCAACCCAGCCATTATTAGGTTTCGGCGCTCTTCAATCCGGCGTTTCATCGCATTTGCGTACCTAGGATTCCTTTTCCCCCCCAAGGTGTTCTAGGTTTAGCCCGTTGGGCATCCAAGCATAAGCATACATACAGTAATCTCCACCACAGCCTACAGCTTTCGGGCATTATTTTCTTTGTTATTCGGGCTTGCTTAACCGAACCAACCCCGTATAAAGCCTTCTCCCGCCAATTCCGTCCGAGTATCGTACTTCTTTGGAAGGACCAGTAACGTTTCATGGCAAGTCTCTTAGATATCCGGTTATTGATACCTACCCCCTCTTGGGCCCCCCCTCTCTCCTTCTGGATGAGGTATTATATTTTAGGTATCCCAGGCCTCCCCCCCCCTTTTTTTTTTCTCTTGGGCAATTAGTCGCCGTATATCATGCAACACGCTATGGTATATATACACATTTTTCTTTATTAAACGAAAAATAAAAAATTTAGACATCGAGCCGGGGGGGTCTCTATGAGGCGACAGGCGCTGCGGGTTGGGCCTGGCCCGGTACGGGGGGCATGAAAATCGGGAGGTAGGTTACGAGAAGCGACAAGACTGACCGACCGACCCCCTAAAGTTAGCATTTACCGGGAAACAAACAAATCAAGAGGAGGAGAGGGAAAAGGTTTCGAAAGGTGTCTAGACTTACTCGACATGCCGACGCTGAAATAACCAGGCGTGCTACTATTTTGGGACGCTGCTTCACTCTCGCCTAACCAGCTTTGCATACTGAAGACTACGGCTGCCCTGTTTTTTTGTTTGTTTTGTTTGTTAGTTGGTACATATTTCTTTGTCGTAAAGGGGGGGGGGAATTCGTTACCATCCGATATACTTGTTTCGCGTAAAGATGGCGGCCATGGGCATCGTCGACGATAATGTCGAGGAGAACTCGGGGCTTTCGCTCGAACTGCTGGCGGGGGGTTCTTGGTATGGGACGACTGATATATCATGTGGTTTGGTTAGATTCTTGTTCCTGTTTTTCGTCCTATCGCATCGCAGCGCGACGCGACGTGATTGCTTGCATTGATATGGGTAGGTGGTATGGTGTGTTATCTCAGGGGGCTTGAAGACTTACTCAGGTCCGCCCGTCGCATGTCCTTCTTTGACGCCATTGCGGTTTGTTTGTTTTGGTTTGGTTTGGTTTGGTTTGGTGTTGATGGGAAGTAGCACGGGTTGGAATGGTTACGTCTTTGATACGATGCAAGGGGCAATGCGCTCGTGAGGTTGGCGATTTGCAGGGTCCGATGTCGTGGTTGTGTTCAAGGGTCCGTTTGAATGTAATCATATGGGTACGTGTACTCGTAGGTCCTTTGCTACAAACAGTACGAGTACCGTGTCCTCTCGAAGATGTATACTGTGTGTTGAGCTGCTTACCTAACCCGCATATCGACTACCTACATTAGTGTACAGTATGATCGTCTGCACTGTATTGTTTCAACGGTTGGTAAATTTGGCTTTACTAGATCGGGGTCTAGCATATTGCTAGCCGTATAAGGGCTAGTGTGTCTACGTTACGATGATCAGAATGATGATTGTGTGCGTTGGGTTTTGTATTGATTGCGAGGCAGATTTGATATTTCCGTGTGGCCGCTGCCGAATTGACATCTTGGACATGCTGGAATAGGTAATAATGAACATAAGCTTTTACCATGATGATCTTTTCTCATACAGGTAACATGCGTATATTTAGAGTGTTCTCCCGCCCTTGTTGTCCACTTCGTCTCCGTCTAACCTAGGAAAATGCCAGTCCAGCATCAAAGGTCGCTCTTGTTTTAGGTACGTGAGGGTAGGTGGGCATCAACTTCTTACAAACTTCAATAGGAAAAGTAGGTATCTGGATCACGGAGACGGCGGGATCTGACAGATTATAAAACCAGTACAAGTACAAATGCTAGCCTACCCAAACATAGTGCTTATTACCGCATTATCCGCGGCCAAGGATTCGAGGCTCCCTGCTTTCTTACGAGCCCCGTGTCTTGTTCACGTATTTCTCAGACATGTGTAATGTCTTCCTAAGCGACATCCCTTATCACCACCGAATGCTTCGCAGAAAATCGCAACCCTCCTCGGGGCTGCGGGTGAGACGTGGAAGGAATGGGGCACAGTATCGGCTATGCTTCCCTTTTAATATTTATCTCTTGCCCCTTTCTGGGGTAAGGATATAGTAAGCTTTAAAACACACTAAAACGGTAAAACCTACACGTGAACTCGACAAACACGAAAGGAAATCGTGAACTCAGTGGTTTGATGGGTCATCTGGCCAAGATCTGAGATGTGAAGCGATGTTTCTACTCACAAAGTGAGACAGTGACCAATGTACAACATTCCATGGCGTTTGAGTCTTTCCTTGGTTCATCTGATCAGATTGAAGGAAATACGATATGTATGATTATGCAAAGTATTGAAAGGATCATGTCGCGCGCGCTCTAGAAACCGACTACTCCACCACTGGGGTTGTCGGAAGTAACAGGTTTCCTTCTGCGGACTTGACGGCTTTTACGGCCCCGCGGAATACAGGGCGGGCGGTACGGACCAGACGAACGCGGCCGATGCCATGCACGTTACTACAGACATTGGCCGCGGTAACAGGTTCGAATGGATATGATGGTTCTCCGAATAAGGACCTATTTGCTGTAATAGCGTCGTCTCTTTCAGGCTAGAGGAGATCTACGCCCAATGGTAATCTCAACGTTGTATCTGGATTATTAAGGTAGGGGCGGGGGGCCGAAAGTCCTATTGTGAGATCGGCGGACCAGATATGAGGTACTCGACTATGTTCCGCTTGGGCGAATGCCATCTAGGTAATAGGAGACCATGGGAGAGAAACGGGTGGTACGATAAAATAGGTACATCTCGGAAGCCGAGACATTGTCTGGTTATGTCAGCCGGCCGCGCGCCAAAAGGAGGGCAAGAGGTCTGTCTCATGATTAGCAATCGTTTGAACAATGTTTCTCCTAGCCTAGGACTCCTAGGTATTGGCAGTGCAGGAAAAATGAAGGTGCGTAGACGGTTTGTCAGCATTTCCGTGTTTCCATGCCAGAGCGTATAATCCATCTAGATTGATGAAGCATACGATATCATCTCTTTATCCAGGTCAAATGTGTATATTGGGCGGGTTATGGGTGACTAATAACTGCCGAGTCCATCATTACCTGAATGGAGCAGCCGACTGGGCCGAAGGCGTGATTACTTTAATAACCTATCTACTCGTCTAGCTATCCAGGTTACTTGATTAGCTACTCTACTCGCCTAGGTTAACCCGGATACTACGAGTATTATTATTACACGGATGTGAGTGGCTTACGTCTGAAATACCCCCGAAGCGGAAATCCGTGAAAGATGAGATCGATTGATCATCGCCTGTTCATCAGGTGGTCCTAGTCGATTATCAAACAATGAAATAGGGTAGTAGAATGGAATAGCGGAACAATGGAATAATGACTAATGAGGGGGGATGATTCATTCAGCGGCCACGAGTCAGTCAATACTTGGGGCGGAGAGGAAGAGTAGGCATAATTGGAATCTTGATATGAAATCTGCTGCCACTGGGGGGCGCGCGGCCAGCGAGTGTTTATTAATGATTACTATTGTGCCTTGGTTTTGTGTGGCAGTTGGATTTGCTGGCGGAGTGGGATGCTGACGCCAATTTAGGCCCAAATACCTACCGAGTAAAAGCCACGGCCGTATCTCGTGCTTCTTTTTGCAAATCTTTGGGTTCCTTTTCCTTGGTTTGGGAGAGGTCTTTTGCGCTCGCTTCTCCAACAGGCGGAGATCTCTTTCAGATTTGGGCTTAACTAGCATGCAAACACTATCGAATCAGAATCCATCTAGGTAACACTGAGGTCTTTCGGGTGATGACAAGCCAGCACGGACGGACCTGCATCAAATGGTGATTGCTTGGCTGTTGAGTGGCTGGCATAGATACCTACTACCTAGTTGTCCTGATTTTAGTCCCAAGTTCCAACCCTTTGATAGCATCACATCAGAATTCATAGGTATTGCGAGGACCAAGGCGAGGAACAAGTTACTTCGGTACGAGTACCTATATTAACCAGCAAATACCTGTAGAACGTAGAACAGTAAGTCGTCATGTCTAGTTTAATGACGAGCTACCTAGGTTAGAATACGGGGGAAAGGCATCAAATGTTTGCCCAACCCAGTCCAGACGCCCGTTATTACTAGGTTAGAACCTTGTGGCGAGCGCAAATAATGTAGGTGTACCTATCATGAGCTGTGCATGTATGTAATTACCATGCGACAGTTCTGGGGCTGATTATAGAGCTGGGATTTAGGGGCCGGCCTCCTCCCGCAGTTCCGTAGGAGGTAGGTACTTGGTGGTTTTTGGACATCTGACGGCCTCGGGCGCTCGCAGTCTCACATCAAACCTCGGAGAATCCGTCTGTCTCTCCAGACGTAACTTACCAGATACGTGCTAGTCTATGTACATAGATTGCATACCCTTACGTACCTCTGATAGCAACAAAAAAACCCGCCGGCTGGATCTATCTATTACACGTAATTACGTTAATACTGTACAGATGGAGATCGCGCCAAGCGATTTTGGAGCCCATTACTCTACCTAGCGGCTACCTACGAGTAGGTAGTACAATGGCAAATTCCACCCTCTTTGGTCCCCTGCCTGTACTCGTACAGCAAGTCTGTCTGGCATAATACGCGTAGGCAGTCGTCAAGTTACCTGAGGTACATTACGTTAGCACATCTCTCCTCACTGGTACAAACCCATCGCCCTCCACCCCTTTTTTCCTATCTGTTGGGTTGGTGCGCCGTAGCGGGCGCGACGCACGAGTAATAGCGCAGTTTGTTGCATTCTTGGATCCTTGAACCGGCTCCCTTGTGACTGCCTAATGAAGGTTCACTTGACGGTGTTTGAAGCCCTGACACCCTGAGTAACCTTAGACCGCTTACCGCTCCTCCCCCCTTCCATCCAATCCTCATATGGTTAGTCCTCGGACCTATTTACAGCTGTGTATCTCCTTGCAGGCCATTCGGCGGCAGTGAACTCTAGAAATTCCTACCAGGTTAGGTATGGGGGAGTATTCGGGTAGGTAGCATGCTATTTAGGAATGATCCCTACCTTGTATGGGAAACGAGACCCTACATTAGTTCTACAACATTGATCCTGTATGTCTTCCATAGGGAAAGGACGACTGAGTATGGCCGATAGACATTTGTGTAGCCAATGGTACTACCTAGTAACTGTGTGCAATTGTGTGTCACGTATCTATTTCGTATCTACGGTACATGTAGTCTAGACTAGGTAGGAATCGTCTCTATCTCCATCTCAAGTTTCGACCGAGCCTCGTTAGACCCTCACTTTTTCTCTTTTCTCTCGGCCATCCGAACAACCAAGCCACATCTATCTATCCGTATCTTCTCGTACCACCAAAGTTCCAGACTACCACCTCCACGACAACGTTCGCATACTTCACAGCGACACCATACTCGATATAGACCGCTCGCCGCCGACCTGATCCCGGCGTCGAGCCCGGCTCCTTCGTCATACATTGTTTCGACAGCCTTGCTTCATCTCGACCTCGTCGCATCTACCTCCGGTTCGGTTGTATCAGGGCGTATGCGGTACCGCTTGCTCCACCTCGTGCTTGACCTTTTTTCATCGGAAGATATGGCATACTTATCGCCTCGAAGTCTGCGATGACCACCCGGCCCCCCCTGGCCACCTCCCAGCGACAGCCTCAGAGGTCATTAAGTGGCTCGGGGTTGTCGCAGAGACCAGCGGCCCAGCGTTCGCTTCCTCAACAATACCTACCACAGTCGCCGATACGAAGGACGGATAACCCCAACGAGCAGGGCGCGGACGGGAATGATGGATCACAAGCTCGATATGGTGCGACGCCTCGAAGGGGAGGGTCCAAACTCAAACTCGAGCTGGCCAACGATGGCATCGTCCATGTTGGTTTCGTAGAGTCGCCCCATAACACCGACCCCATGTCTGCCAGCAAGGCCTTCACTCCGTCGCGAGTGATGTCCATGGCTGACGCCCCTGACATGGGCGACATGAGCCCCCAGACGTCAAGATGCCATACAGTTGACGACGATTCGGCTCCGCTCCCTATGCCTCCTCGCCGAGCCCGGTTTGCGCCACCGGCCAAGCGATTCCAACCGCCCACAGGGAATGCGCCGGGGAAGAAAGACTCGCGCGCGAAGCCCTTTGCGCTTGAGGTGCCCCCAAGCGCCCCTCGATATGCCCCTGTCGGCAAGCCAGAATTGTGTAATAGGAGTAGGCGGGACAATGGGCGTTCCCAGCAAAATAACAATACGCAAGCAGAGTTCGCGGATTTCTATCCGTGGCGCGGGGGCCATCCAGAGGACCAATTTTCAGATAACATTATACGCATAGGTTACTTTGATAAACCCCCGCAGCATCCAGCCCAAGAAACGGCGGGTGCTAAGGCTACGCTATTTCCCTTTATCAAACACAAAGCTGGACTACATACCCTGTCCAACATATTTACGAGCATCTTGAGCCAGCGGCGCCACATCGGCCAGATCACGTCGTCTTCAACATTCAAGCCACCACCGCGGGTGACGCTGACCGATACGAAAAGAGAAGCCTGGCTTAAGGATCTTGCCAATCCGACCATTCCACTACGTCGTCTGAGCCGAACAATCCCTCACGGTATCCGAGGCCGTGTGCTCCTCGACCAGTGCCTTAATAAACACGTGCCCACTGATCGTGCTGTTTGGCTTGCAAAATGTGTGGGGGCGAACGAGATCAGGGCCTTTAAGCGGAAAGGCGTCAACAACACGTTCGTCATGGGTGGCGAGGTGAAATGGATTCGAGATTGGACACTAGGAGTGGAACAGTTTGTCGATGCCGTGATTAGTGCGTTTAGCGAAGACGACTGGAAAGCCAAAGTCACGTATGCGTAAGTTTCCAAAGATGGTCACCTATAACGACACGCCCTTGTCACTAACCTAACGACGGACCGTATGCAGTATTCGCCTGGCTACACACCTTTATGCCGAGCATCTCCTCGACCGCGACCATTACATGGAATGGCTCATTTCCAACCTAGAAGCTTGCACCGAGGCCAGGTTACCTATGTGGCTTCTGTTGGTGCAAATCTATTGGAACGACATGCTCAAGCTTCGGAGACATGGACGACGACTGATTGCTGCCATGATTCACCACCACTGCTCCGTAAGTTATTCATAGCTCGCATAGCTCGCCTACCCCTCTCGATGCTTTTAAGCTTACGTCGTGCAGATATATGACAGTGCAGACAGAGACGTCCTGTTACCGCTGTCAACCCAGCTAGGGAACCTCGTCGAAGGACTCATCTTGAAAAGCCCGGACAGTTTTGTCCATCCTGCAACATGGCGTCGTTATAGAGGTTCTTTAGAGCCCTTCTTTTCTACGAAAAGTGAGGCAGTCGGCCTTGCTTTCAAAGCCGTAGACCTGCGCAACGACGCACTGACAAGCTCTAGTATCACGACACGGCCTGCCGTCCGTACTACGCTTGTTGGATTGCTTGATGATATGCTGCGTTTGCCTGTCAAAGACAGCACACCCGGCCAAATCCTCAAGGCTACCAATAATCCCCAGATCCTCACACGAACCGTTCTCGAGTGGTGCACCTCCCCATATCGATACGGCCCTGCCAAGATTTACGTGGCCGCTACAATCCTCCAGTCGATTCCAGAAGTCGACGCCGACGTGACCGGTGAGATTCTGACCTTTCTAGACAGCGATCCGCTTCGAGATATGACGCGGAAACAGAATGTCTACCATCTCGTTTCTGAGCTCATTCGCTCGGGTAATTTTTCTGTGCCCCGGTACATACAATGGCTCATCGCGAGAGGCGGTCTCCATGACCCGTCCGAGGCGCAACCAGATGGCCCATGCCCGATGCGGCTTCTTGTGGAGATGCCCGCGCACTTATTCAATGATGCGATGAAGAACATGCGAGCTACACTCTTGCGGCGAGTCCAGTTCTTTGTCGAAGATGAAGAAAACGACATGGCTACGGCGATCAGGTGTATTAAGCACGCTTTATCCGACCCCCCCGACTACAATGACGCAATAGCCCGAAAGCCACCAATGAGCCTCAAGAAGCTGGCGAACAAAATCGGCCGAAGTAGCCGGTCGCTGAAGTTTGGCGTTTGTTCCTGGTTGGCGAATGACTTTGTCGGAAACCTGACTCTACAATATCATCACGGGAAGCCTTACCTCGAGTCACCTTGGATAAGATTCGACGCGGTTCGAACTCTGTTGGAAGCCGCGCAAGATTTTACCATGCTTGGTACGGCCCTCTCTTACATGGCCCATTCCTCCAACGTCGACACGCTTTCTTATTGCGTCGACACGCTCAGCATCCATCTACCAGTCTTTGTTGCCATGGGTTCGGCCAAGACGCTCTTCCATTCCTTTTATGGCCGTCTGAGGGCCATGAGCGTAGACCACGGCTTGGCTATACGGCCACTCCTTGCTTCCCTCGCCAGCCTCGCGCCTCGACTGGCCGGGCTCGAGTCGATGGCATCACAGCTACGGAACGAGCTCCAATCGGCGGACCGAAGCAATGCCGTGGATGCGTCGTCGCCATTGTCGGACAACATGGCCAATCAGCTCCAAGATGAGGAGACGGAACTGGGCGAGCAGATAGAAAAGCTAGCGAGCTACACGAGTGCTGATAGACATACTATGGAGCGTCTCTTCCATACCCTCGTGACGAAGCTGACGAACTGCTGGACCAAAGGCGACGAACGACAGCGCCCCTATTGCATGTTGTTGGCACGCCTCCGCGTCTTTGACGCCCAATATTTTGACGTGCTGATGAGCGAATGGGTGCAACATACTCGTAGGCTTACGAGGCGGCCACCTATTTCTCAGCTGTACCCGCTTCTCATCAGCTGCGGGTGCCTCCCCTTCACTACCCTCCTCGCAACTGCTCTGAAGAATCTGCAGCAGAATGCGCAAAACCAGTCGTATGCGGTGGGATCGGCGTCTACTTACATGCAGGAGATTTTACAGATGCTCATGATACCCTTCCGTCCTGGTCAGGTCATGACTCCGGAGGACTGTTATCGATTCCGAATTGTGCAGGAACAGGCACGACTCGAGTATGCGAGGGACATCATGCTTCTAGTCCGCGGGTCGTTGGGTGAATATGCCGCGTCTCGGAACCAGCAACCGCCGATGGTACAGCCTCTTGACGATGAGAATGTCAAATCACATTTCTTCGATCTGCTGAAAAGTCTCATTCTCGTCGACCCACAAGCCGCCAGCCGGACCTTGTCTCTCAGGAGTCCCAATCCGAAACTGGTTGCGCTCATCGAAGGTCTCACCACCAAGCTATTAGTGCCCCATGAGAACGGTGGTCAGAAGAGTTTCGAACAGGTATTGAGCCTGGCAAACGAGTTCACGCTTCCGTTCTGTCAGATCAAGCTTTCGTTGAACCTAGCCATGCACGATCCGAGCACTCCCGAGGGCGCCGAGAAACTTCAGGCTCAGTTCGAGCAACTTTCGATAGCGATGGATAATGCCATCGAGGCGGATAACGTCATGTGGACGGGCATGCTGTCTTGTCTTAGCTCCGACATCACCTTGCATCTGAAGAATCGAGCGGAAGCACGATTTCTGGATCTGATTCCCTCGTCCAAGGCACTCCCCTTTGACGAGGCCAGTTCGAAAAGCGATCTTCACATGGCCGAGAATCTTCTTACCGTTGTCGATTCGGTACTCCGAGGCGCATCGGTACCGCGGGCCTCGTCGCTCTCGAGCGGAATGGCGGACAAACTGACGGACCTCTGGGAGATACTGACATCGACTGATGAGGAGTGCACGGCTTTGAAGGAGACGGTGCTCGCGCATTGGCTCCCGTTACTCTTGTCGTGTCTAGCTCTGCAAGCTTCGCATACAGCATTGAACGATGCTTCGAAGCCGCCGGGCGTGGATAGCCGTGCTCGTTTATTGGTGATTCTGGCAGGGGTCGCCTTGGAACTGGACAAGTACCCCCTATCAGGTCTTGGCCCTCGTGTTTTCGATATCGCGCTGGCGCTTGTTGACGGTCTCACGGAGGAGAGCCGGCTCCAATGCGTGCGTGCAGTCAAAGACTACACGGCCGATCCTCGACTGAGGTACTTATTCAGCTTCGCCCCCGACCCGGCCGAGAACTTGATGCTGGCCTACAGGGAACGGACTCCTCATGATCGCCGTATGATGATGAATCCGGGCATGGGGCCGCCGGAGAAGCTCGCACCGTTTGTGTATCGTCGCTGGGAGATCCTGAACGAACCGACACCGGTTGTAGGAGAGAACGACACAAGTCTAAGCTTGACGCTATTCGACGCCCGGAAGATATAGCGACGGAAGTAAACGTGACGGCCGCCCTCTTGCATCCGAAACATGCCGCTCAGTATGCTTTTTCGCATCTTAGCTCTATCGACATGACAATCTCTGAGGTGGCACTACCGTCAGAAGATTCACTCTTTTTATTTTACTATTGCTTATGTGTATGTTTGTGTGTGTATGTAACGTCCTAAGACATAACTCATAGCGGAGCATGGCATATTTTGTTTATGGTCATCGGTCAAGTGGGATTCGGCAAAGGTCACGAAAGGTTACACAAGGAGCGCAGCATGGTTGGCTCGCTAGGCGTCTGGTCGAGTCTAGCCTCATCTTATTTATATCAACAGCTGGATTTCTTTATTGTTCAAAGCGTGTCATTTGAGTACCTATGCATTCTTACCCCTATTCTTTTTACTAATCGTTGCACACACGGGTGTCCGAATATTTGGCTTAGTACCACGTTTAACTGAGCTACCTACTGCATCCAAGGGAGATTTACTGTGTACGACGTAATGGATCAATAACATCGGCATATACGTGTACAACTCATGGGCAAGCATTTCTAACCCCCCCACACACTTATGGTATATATTGACTTGTTTTCCCCATCCACATTCTACATACATATTGATGCTTTGTATATACCCCTTTCGATGAGGATCAGTGACTCGATTGTGAAAGTTTAAGTTAGGCATACATATCTTCTTTTACAAATAGATGTCGTATTGTATGATTATAGCTCTGTCGAGATGTGTCCTGCTGCCCTACCAATCTCCCTCCCTATGATGAGTTGCTTAGATAATCCAATTGTGAAACAATCAAGTTTTGCCCCTAGGCCCTCTAAAAACAGGATCCAAAACCTCAGTTTCTAACCCACCACTTGGCACCCAGCCACAGTCGCGCCATTATAGTTAGCCCGGACCCACCTAAGATAGACGTTAAAATTCTACTAAAATTCTACTACCACTTGGCACCTGACCTTCCGCCTTCCTAGTCTAGCCCCCTTTATCCTCAAACTCACATCAAACAACTAAAGTTATAGATGAATGTATCATCAAACCCCCCCCCCCCCCCAGTAAAAAAAAGCCCCTCTCCTCTTTTAATGTTATAGAATCCCCAACTGACTTATTTATTCAGTCAATTGTAAAGTAAAGTAAAGTAATTAAGAATCAACCCGTCCCTGTGCACACAATTTCATTCAAGCAAAGAAAGATTCGGTTCTCTCTCTCTCTCTCCTCTCTCTATCTCCTCTCGACTCCAATTAACCGACCCTCTATACGACTATCTAACCCACGTCTTTCTTTTCTTCTGCCGCCGCGTACAACGCTCATTACAAGACCCGCAAATATTTCCCCTAACTTGAAGGTAAATATATATACCTTACCTATCTATCCCTTGGCAGCAAGATTTATAAGGTACTTACCTAGGTAAAGTAGGTTACGGTGTATTTCGAAACAATTATTGTAAGAAGGGGGCCGTTCGTTTTGTTGTCTTCTGTCTCCTTTGCAGTGTATATAAATAGATTTTGTTCTTCCTCCTTTTCTTTTCGTCTTGTTGATCAATGTAATGGATCTAGGTTATATACTTTACTTGTATTATAAGTTCTGTTATCCAATCTTTTAGTTTAGTTTTAGTTTTTATCCTCGTTGCCTCTTTTGATCAGTTTTGTAGAACCCCCCCCCCCCTTTATACACTTACTCTCCCCCCTTTATTAAGAGACCAAACAAATAACCCTACCAACTAATAAATAAATCAATCTTACAAGCAACAGTTCACACAAACACATTTAACCACTCAATCCCTCATCAACTCGTCCCCATTTACAACCTTCCAACTTTCTCTCTCTCTATCTCTACCACATCCTATCCCAAAGAAGGAAAAAAAAACAAAAGAAAAAGAAATGAAACCCACCATCATCCTCTTATTATTCACAACCCTCGTCACAGCCGGTGTAATAATAACTCCCATAACGCCCGATCAAGTCATACCAGATGTAGTAGATGGGGATTGCTTCTTTGGTGTTTCGACGCCACATGGATGCGGGTCAGTCCTTTCCTTTCCTTTCTTCTCTTCTCTTTCTTTCTTCTTTTTGTTATGACTTACTGAAAAAAAAAATTCCTTAGACCTCTGCGGGGATGATATTTATTTGCGTTAGTCAAGGAAAGGGAAAAAAAAAAAAAAAAAGAGGGAAAGGTGGCGCAATCCGTGTTCCGGATACCTACCTACCTACCTTAGACATGGTTGAGCCGGGTTGAGGGGAGTGAGAAGATGAGGAATGGGGAACGAGGAATGAAAGAATGTGGAAAAAGTGAATCATGAGAAATGATGTTCGTCTTCTATTTGTCGTGTCGATTATGAAATCAAGTAACCTTGAAAGCCATCTGAATGGGATATGGCATATTAATATTCTGTGCCGCTGAATACATTCATCGTTCCAATTGTAATGATTTGAATCAGATGGCCTGGTATACAACTTATAGAGATCCTCATTTCACTTTCACATATATCATACATGTGCTTCTTAGATGCTGCTGGATGGTGCATCTCGCGTTACCGTATTTGACCGTCGACTCCCAATCCTGCGGCTGGTGTGACATGTAATCCCATGATCAAGGTTACACCAGGGTTTGGATCGTTCAGAGTGTAGTAAAATAAGCAAGCTCGCTGCCTGTAATTGTGTTTCGTTCATAATTGTACTCGCCTCTATCCAAACCCATATTCTCCGGACCTAGTATACCCTGTATTCCCTGGCTATGACGCCTATGACAAGTGAAACTATTATGGAAAGGGACAAAATGACGAACCAGGGGGCTAGGACCCTAGGAACAACCCCCTAAACGCCATCCAAAATGCTATACACCAGTGTCAAAGGATAAATGACAATGCGGACACGTAACAACCGGCACGGGGTGCAACATTCTCGGACCCGACCGCCACGAAAATCCAAAATCCGTTTCGACACCTTCTTTTATATCGACTCGTGAGCAAGACCGTTCGTAGCCCCGTCCTGAGAGTCCCGTTTCGGAGCGTAGATGCGGAATTGGTAAAAGATGATACAGTCTTCGACGATCGTCCCCAAGGATCCGAGAAACCACGGTATGGCCTTTAGTAAATACTTGGGTTCCTGTGAATACGCGAAAACGCTCAACCCATACATCAAGTTACCGGAGAGGGAAAACAAGAAGAATAGTAGCGCAAGGCCTGTCGAATGTTAGCTTTATTTGATCTCGGCTCGACTGGGTATGTAGAGTTTACCTTCGCATGACTTCTCCTTGTAGTTCTTGGCAATTTGCGGAACTCGAGCGCTATAAGATGGTCAGATAAACATGGCTGCGACTTATTTTCTTCGGCGGAAGCGTACCACAGATAGCATAGAGCACTAGTCCACCCCAATACCTGCCCACCAATGCCTGCCGGAGAGCTTGTGTCGGGCACGGTGGCGCCATCGGGGCTGTCCCATGCTCCTATGCGATACGAGACGAACCAGCCGGCGGCGCCAACGATATAGATAGCCAGAATACTTAATGTGTTGCTCAGCCAGGGGCTGCTATTTGGAGTCTCATCCTCGCCGGTCAGGGCACGCTTGATAGGGTCAAGACTCGACTCTTCGTGGCGCGAGTGGCGGATGTGCGAACTTGGCAAGCCCGAGGAACTTCGTCTCCGCAGTAATGGTTCGCGTTCTGGTCCTGCAGCGGCGGTGGAGGCGGTTCGCTGTCGGCGATTGCGGCGGGCGCTGCAGATATTATAATAGGAGCATTGAGTGATGAGGATAAGATCGCAGATGCAAAAATAGCATGCTAATACCATAGCCGTCGGCGCCAGGCCAGTCACGAGGGCACCTATGGTGAATGGAGGTATCGTCAGTCCAGGCTTTTTGTGAAGGCTGGCGTAAAAAGATATGTGGTAACCTTTGGCTCATCGAAGATGGAGCGCGGTATGGTTGAGGGGTGCACGTAGGCCGACGAATATTCGACATAACTCGGAGCATGATCGACTGCTTGGCATTCGAAGCAAGAAATCAAAGGGCGCCTACCGCTTAAATTGGCCAGGTCGCCAAGTAGCCAGATGGCTAGAAATCCCATCGACAACCCATCGGCACTCTTTGTCTTGAAATTCGTGATGAGCTGGGGAAGCTGCGATATCGGGTTAGCTAGGAGAATAGCGCAGGGTGGCAGGGTACCTGTCGATTGCCGTACCAGCAGACATATCCATGCTGTCAAGCTTATGCTACCAAATATACCGGAGAGGGCCTCGTTGACCGATGGGCCTTGTAATATCTGAAATGCCATGATGGTGGGAACTGTAGACTCCCAAGGTCTAGAGCCGTAGGTAGAAAGACGGGGGAGCAAGTTAATAGTATGTATCTCCTGTTTCGATGGCTGTTGAATATAACAGCAAGAGACGAGCTATATCATACAAGGAACCCGATCATGTGGCTAGCTGGCTACTCGTAGACACACCGGCATAGACGAAGAGGAAGAAAGGAGTCAGCTGGGGAGACGAGTGCTGAGGATAGCAACTGCTAGATTACACAGTATATTGATAGATTGTTAGAACTTAGAACTATGGTACCGGAGTGGCTGTGACTAAGACTCGTAAAGGTCGTCGGGGATTGGATAGGCAGGTCAACCGCAACATTTCTTATCTTTCCACAATGTACCAAGAGATAAGCGGACATGACGGTGTAACCGTGGGGAAGGACTTTCGTACCCACCATTACGCAGCAGAAAACCAGTAAACCGAGAGAGTGGCACCGAAAAAGGTTTAACCTAGTGTTAAATATTCGGTACATATTGGCTTGTGATGCAATGAAGGAGGCAAGGAATGGGGGGATCGCATATGCATATGCAGATGGGGAAGTCGGCAATAGGACTTCCTTCTTGTTTTGTTATTTGATTCAAAGTACTAATGTCTCGGCGCAAAGAAATGGCTGATGATGCAGAACAAAGTACAACTTTGCAGCCAATAAAACCAGACGCGCGTTCGGATCCCCAGCTGAGAGCTTCGCTGTGACGTCGTCAACCTATTGACAGAACCTAGCCCATTACCGAAATAGGGGTCCAGATCACTTGCAGCTGCGTCACAGCTGCCGTGCCCATACTACTGTACCGCCCAGCCTGTGCCTAGCACCCTAGGTCGGCATCCTGTTCCTACGATATTTACCAGTACTCGTACGTGTCGGTATGATGTCCATTTCCCCGCTACGGCTGGTAGGCTACGAGCTAGATGTCCTCCCGCAGACTTGACTGTAGATTACTGTCCTAGGGCCTGGGTAATTATGGAGGCGGGCAAGTGCTTGTATTTCTATTCAATAATATTACCTTTGTAAAAACTTACAGTACAGAATACAGCGATCGGCTGGGGATCAGTAGGTACTCGTACGAGTAGGAAGGTGGTTACTCGTACGGACCAGGCGTGCCAGGTGTGACGCCTTTATTTCTCATCCTTGATTAATTTTCGAGTTTCCCAAAAATGAGTCAATCATTTATTAGTAAAAATCGTGTGTCGAGCATAAGCACAGCGAGTACATGTGAGCGGGAGGCCGATCAGGCGTATCAGCAGCGTGCGGTGAAGGTGGAGCGAATCAGGCACACGCGCCCGAGTCACGTTCCCTTGCCAACCACTAACTACCAAACCGGCTCCTACCAATCAAAGCCATGTCTGCACGCGCCTGGCCCTTCTATAATGTGGCCGCCATCGCAACGAGTTGATTCGGTGCCTACGAGTACGTTGCAAAAGGCATGAAGATCCATGTACGTGTAGTGTATTGTAGATAAAGCCGATTGAAAATAAACAACAACGACAACAACAAACAGTTTAGCCTAGGCTGTATATACATACATACATACATACATACATAGGTAGACTTATAAAACTTTCACCTAGATACATAGTAGTCATTGTGCTACTAGGTACACCTCTTCAAGTTATCGAGATTACTGCGTGCCGGGTTGTGATCAAGACAACCCCCGCCATGCATCTCGACATAAGAGCCCTCACCCTGGGCCTCTCCGTCTTACCGGGGGCCATCGCATGGGGTAGTCTGGGACACATCACAGTCGCTTACATCGCGAGCAACTTCGTGCGCGACGACACGGCGGCCTACTTCCAAGAGCTGCTGCGCAACGACACGGAGCACTATCTCGCCGGAGTCGCGACCTGGGCCGACAGCATCCGGTACACCAAATGGGGCCGGTTCAGCAAGAACTTCCACTTCATCGACGCCAAGGACGACCCGCCGACGTACTGCGGCGTCGACTTCGAGCGCGATTGCAAAGTCGACGGATGCGTCGTCAGCTCCATCCAGAATTACACCTCGCAGTTGCTCGATGCGGAGCTGTGGCCTTGGCGAAGGGCCCAGGCGGCCAAGTTTGTCATTCATTTCTTGGGCGATATCCACCAGCCGTTGCATGTTGAGAATGTTGCGCGGGGCGGGAATGGCATTCTTGTTAATTGGGATGGGCATGAACTTAATTGTAAGACGAGAGAATCTTCCCTCGCTTATTGTCGTCCCGGGGAAAAAAAAGAAAAAGTTACATGGTGAATTGGATCCAAGATGGATATCTAAGCTAATCCTACTTACTACTATAGTACACCACGTATGGGACTCGAGCATCGCCGAGAAGATGCTAGGCGGGAATCGGAGAAAAGTATACGCCAACGCATTCCGATGGGCCACGGAGCTCGTAGACGAGATCAAGTCGGGGAAATACCAGACCGCAAGTTCATCATGGAACGAGGGGTTGATCCTCGACGATCCTATCGGGTCGTCGATGGTCTGGGCGAACGAGACCAATGCTTATGTCTGTTCACACGGTAAGTCTTCCCTTTGCCCTCCGAGGGACATCAGCGGTTTTTAACTTGTGTGATTTTATTAGTTTTCCCCGAGGGTCCGTCAGCGATCGAGGGTCAGGAGCTTGCGGGAGAATACTTTGAGAAAGCGGCGCCTGTCATCGAGCTACAGGTTGCAAAGGCGGGCTATCGGCTCGCGGCCTGGCTGGACCTGATAGTCGAGAGGATATCGAGAAACAAAGCAGCGAATGCGGGTGAGCTGTAACAGAAAGTTGGTCACGCCTCTTTTTGTAACCTACATTGGATAACTAGTCCAGCGGGATGAGTTTATGAAAAAATTACAAGACACGACAGGTCCATTTTTAAGATTGCTGAAATACAAACACTACAAATGGCAAAATGATGCAAGTAAACTGTTATTTAAGGGATATACTATATAATGCCCTTTGATACACAAAATTATCACATACGACCATAGGATCTGGAGAACGCGGGGTCCCGTCCGCTCCCCCATAGCTAAGCCGGATACCGCCAGATCAGTAGTTGGGTCGGTGACGACCAGCGAATCCCTGGTGTTGTATGTTTTTTACATTTTCCATTTTACCTTTTCCTTTTTGCCCTTTCTATCATCAATCTTAAATCCTTTTGTCAAGCTCGCATTCGAATCAAATGTATCACAAAGTGTTAGCGATTATCGGTCCTTGCCGCTTTTGTAAACGTGCTCAGTGTTTGAACTCGCATCTGGTGATAAGGTTCGAAGTGTCAGAATCGATTGACATGTGCAGAGTGGCGGCAAGCGAGACTTGTGAGGAATTGGATGCATTTGATCCCAGGCAGGGGTGGATATAGCTGGATACTCGTTAGCTACTCAATCAAGGCCGCTGATACTTGATGCGGTGTACATGATTCTATTTTACGAAACAAGGCGCCTGAAGATGGGTGAGGTTGGAAAGCGATTGGTGAAACCTAGTTCGGCCTTGTTTGCGGAGGCGTCCGGATAATCAGGCCGGATACCGAACTAGCATCTGAGCAGCAACCATAGAAGCAAGCATTTTAGTATGTTAATCTGGAATACTGGCACTTGTTCTATCCCCGAACGCCTGAGAAACAAGCGAAGACGGCAATTTTTGTGATTTCAGATGATATTCCCTAGTCTACTAGAGCAGAGAAAAGACAAGCAAGTATATTATAGATCACGAGTGTCATTTTGTAAGGCAATTCCCGGCTTCTTAGCTGGGCAAATGTTGGTTATGACATTTTTGATAATATCAAAAACTTTTGGTGAGGGTCATGACTTCGTGCTCTCGAGTATTACTAGCATGTTTGCCACCAAACCCACCAAAATAGTCCTGTGCCTCTCGCGTCGGAAAGGACCCCTAATGAAACGCTACTACGGCCTGCGACTGCTCAGTTTGAGGTTTCTGTATGCTGAATGGTTTAAAGAATTTAAAGGTGGAGGAATCAGGGGTTTAATAATCCGATCTGTAACATCCCGAGCCGCAAGATGGAGAACCCTGCCTACTCCCTACCTACAGAGTCCTTGTTCCCCACTTCAGGGAATAGCTAGGTACCTAACCTACCCTAAAACGTTTACCCCAACATTGACGATTTTGAGGTCATTGCAGTAAACCATCCCAAGGCTTTCAGCACATCGCGTTCAAAGAATGTTTCAGTAGACTACGGGCTACCATTATACGATGTTGCATCGAATCTTTATGACCGGGCATCCCACCCCCTCTGGACTTTATTCCCGTACTACGGTAGGTCCTACCTACGAGTAGCCCTGGATATACGTGTGCCACCTTGCGTGCTAGGTCAGATAACCGCCGGAGTGGTGGATTGTTTGACGTCTGATATCTTGGTCAAAACCTTACAGGGGCCAATCAATTACATCTCCACTATACGTCTTGTACTGCGATTCGCAGGCTTCGAACCTACGAACGACTCACGAGTATCAGCGCGCCAATATTTCGCAACATGCACACCCACCATGTCCCTTTAAAAGGCAAGAGTACGTCTCCTGGTGATATTCAAATAAGCTCTCGCATCCCTGTTCGATCTGATGCAGCTTGGGCGTCGAGAAACGCCTCCCGCGTCGTCCCCCTGTTCTTGTTGTAGCTTTCATAACCATCGGGATCCGTCCTCGTTTGCAAACCCTTGTCACGTCTGCCATTTGTTCGACTCCAACCAGCGTAGCAGCACCTTGTCTTTTCGTTTTGAATCAGTGGATACGGTTCCTTTTCATCACCCTCCTAGACGGAGAGAATGTGATGTTGTCACTGTTACTGATGGCCTGCTCCTCTCCTCGAGCATGGGCCGTCCCAACCGAGAAGATGGATCTGGTCTGATATGTCACAGCGGCGCATATAAGTGAAATATCTTGGCCGTCCCGGTCTCGTTTTAAACCTTTGATTCTATCCTTTTTTTATCCTCCCTCGAGAATGCGCTGGTAGTGTGTCTTGTTCATTCGTTCCTTTTACACGCTATTGTGAATACTTCATTTTCCATTCTTGCGTCTGTGACACATTCTTTTCAACAAGCCTTTAAACACGGTCTGGAACCAATTCGCTTCTTTCACAAATATTCGATTCTTGTCTATAGCCGACGGTAAAACGGGCTGGGTTTCTCGTATCTGTTGCCTTACAAAAAAACTCGTCATTATGCAGACCAAGAGTTTCCTTCTCGGGCTTCTCAGCCTTACAGCAATTGCAGAAGCCACTGCTATCCATCGACCATTTGACAGCATCTTGGAACGACGAGCAGCACGGGCTGTTCAAGATCGGCGGGATTTCCAGGGTAACAGGTTTGGTGGTTCGTATCTCTCACTACCTACCAAAGCAGACCAAGCCGATGTTAACCAACTTCTAGGTGGCCGTGGCCGTGGCCGTGGCCGAGGCGGACGTGGAGGTGACAATGGAGGCTTCCAGCAAAACAACGGAGGCCAGGACAACGGGCAAAACAACGGCAAGGCCATCTCTCCGGGCTGTGACTTGTCAACAAGCTAATATGTATGCGGGTAGATCAAGAGAACGATAACCAAGGAGGGGGCAACAACAATAATAACAACAACGGAAATAGTGGGTTTACGGCGCCCCTCTAGGTCTTGCCTTCCCCCTTAAAGACCAGGTCTGCTAACATCTGGTCATAGACAATGGTGCTACCCTCACCTTAAACGCCGATGCTGTGCAATCCGGGTCGGCTTCAGATGGTAGTCCAGATCAGTCTAAAGGCGAGGCGCCTTCTAAGACGTGAGTGATGACTTCATGACCATGCTTGAGGGATATCTAACACAATGTTTAGGGACCCCTCCAACTTTATCAATTTTTGCTCTGGCAAGGAGCTCACCAACGGTCTCCAAAAGACGGATGGTTCATGTAACGGTATCGGTGAGTTTGCTGATAGACGGCTCCTTTCGCCCGAGGGGGTTGATATTAATAAATCTCAGTGATGGGTAACATCCCCGCCAAGAAAAACATGGTTTCAAGTGTTCTTGTCAACCCCCAGAACGGCGACAATCTGGACGAGAACACCGATTTCCAGATCCAAGTGCAAGTGGCCAACTTTGCACCCGGAACATTCACCAACGCCGACCGTACCTATTACACCGCTCCCCAGGACCTAAACGACCAAGGTTTCGTCATCGGCCACACCCACGTCACCGTCCAAGACCTGGGCGATACTCTGAATCCTACCCAACCCCTTGATGCTACCCAATTTGCCTTTTTCAAGGGAATCAACGATGCCGGAAATGGCCAAGGTCTTCTTTCGGCAGACGTTGATGGTGGTCTTCCTGCTGGCAACTATCGCGTTTGCACCATGACTGCTGCTGCTAATCATCAGCCTGTCATCATGCCTGTCGCACAACGCGGTGCTCAGGATGACTGCGTTCGTTTTACAGGTCCGTGCTCGTAGTTGACTGTCCTGCTCGATTCCATCTCATTCCTCCAAAGTTTCAATTATTGGACCGCTGGCTAACTGTAATAGTGGGCGGAAATAATGGCGGCAACAATGGCGGCAATAACGGCCAAGACGGTCAGAACGGTCAGAACGGTCAGAACGGTCAGAACGGTCAGAACGGTCAAGACGGTCAGAATGATCAAGACGGTCAGAATGGTCAAGACGGCCAAAATGGCCAAGACGGCAACAACGGCGACAACAACGGCCAGGGCGGCCAAGGGGGTCAAGGGGGTCAAGGTGGCCAAAACGACAACCCCTTTGGTCAAAACAACCCCTTCGGACAAAACAATCCCTTCGGCCAAGGCAATAATCCCTTCGGCCAGGGACAAGGAAACAATGGACAAAACAGTAATAATGACTCAAATACAGACGGGCAATCAGAAGACCCCAATAATCAAACTACTGACTCCTCCCCCTCGCAGACTAGCCGCAACGCATTAGGCGGTATGACCGCCCCCCCAATCACCAACTCCGGAGATTCCTCCAGACCCTTTTCCGTCGCCGGCAATACCTTTGTCAATCAAGAGACGGCACGCGGACGCAGTTGCGATATACAGCAAAACGCCTGCTCCGATGCCGTCAATGCCGGTTCCGGGGAAGCTTCTTTCTCTCTTTCCGACTGCCAGGAGCAGATGAAGCGGTGTATGGGTTAAGGTAAAATAACCAACCAGAAGGAGATGTTATGAAGAGAGGTGGTGGTTGGGTGGGGTGGGGCTATTATGGATGGATGGATGGATGGATTTTGGCGGTGCAAAAATCTTGAAGAGAAGGAAATATTTATTCTTATCATCTCGCTTCGCGTTCTTCCTTTGGGGATTGGATGGGGACGTCTCGTCTATATCTTTAAATCACAAAGGTAGATAAAAGGGGGAGCCAACTGGGATACCTTATATATTTTGGCCCCCCCCCCCCCCCCCTTCTCTCCGTGTTATATATAACTTCTTTTCTATACAATGTACTCTCTGTATCTTGGCAGTTATATAAATTATTTCTTTCTTCAATTTTTCCAGGTTTAGTATCTTTCGTAGTCGTTACTTCCCTCTTCCCTATTCCCTGGGGTTCAGGTCACAGCACACAATCCGGTTATAAAATTGCAGTCCCAACCCGGGAGAAAAAAAGGGGGGGGGGGGGGGGGGGGTGGGGGGGGGGGGGGTGGGGGGGGGGGGGGGGGGCGGGTGGGGGGGGGGGGGGGGGGGGGGGGGGGGGGGGGGGGGGGGGGGGGGGGGGGGGCC